>NAJO01000041.1:0-403564 GCA_002077065.1 Cryoendolithus antarcticus | reverse complement strand
AACCCTAACCCTAACCCTAACCCTAACCCTAACCCTAACCCTAACCCTAACCCTAACCCTAACCCTAACCCTAACCCTAACCCTAACCCTAACCCTAACCCTAACCCTACTAGTCTTAGACCCTACTCGCTTACAGTTCTTCTCCTTTCTTCTACGACTCTTAAGTATCGATCGTCTCTATCCGGTTCGAATATGCCTAGTCTTCTAGCTTCCTTCTCTAGGAACTTATTATACTCCTTAGTATTTATCTTCTTAGGTATAGCTTTAGGTATAGCTTTAGGTCTAAAGTACTCTTCTACTCCTTTAATATTACCTTCCCCCTCTATACGCTCCCCGTCCGAGTTATAAGAACTATTAAAGGACTTCCTTAAGTATTCCTTCTCCGCTCTAATACTCTCTAACTCTCTAAACTCGCGATTAATCTTATCTATCTCTTCTACTCTCCTAGCCTCTTTCTCTTCTATCGTTAGTACTCTCGCTCTCTCCTCCTTCTCCTTTAGTTCTTTATCCTCTCTTAGTCTCTTTAGCGCTTTCTCTCTTCGCTCCCTTACTAATCTAGCTTCCTCTCGTTCTATTTCTCTAGCCTTAGTATTATAGGGCGTAGTTAGTATATAGTAAAGTTATAGTGGCCTCGGTGCCTAAGGCACTATACTTAGCAGCTACGTACGTACTACCTGCGAGTCGTAGGCGGATAATGCGTAGAGTAGCGATTAGTCTTAGGATCTAGGTAGTGCTTACTTAGTGTCGTCCTATATGCTACGAGATACCTATACTATAGATATCCTTTATTACTTAGTTTCCTCCTCTTCCTTAAGTCTATTACGTTCTCTATCCTCTCTAGTAGGTTTAGGAATAACCTCTATCTAGTATTACTACTAGTAGTTCCTTATCTATCTACTTTAAGTACTAGTAGGTTTACTTTATCTACTTATTCTACTAATAGTCCTTTATTTATCTACTATAATTACTAGTAGACTCTTATCTATACTTACTCTACTAGTAGCTCTTATCTATCTATTCTATCTACTAGTAGTTCTTATCTATCTACTCTATCTACTAGTATTATACATTACGCTTTACTTTATCTACTAGTAGTTCTTATCTATCTACTTTATCTACTAGTAGTCTCTTATCTATCTATTTTAACTACTAGTAGTTTCTTATCTATCTACTTTATCTAGATTTAGTTCTTATTTATCTACTCTATCTAGATTTAGTTCTTATCTATCTACTTTAAATACTAGTAGTTTCTTATCTATCTACTTTATCTAGATTTAGTTCCTTATCTATCTACTTTATCTAGATATAGTTCTTATCTATCTACTTTATCTAAATCTAGTTCTTATCTATCTACTTTAACTACTAGTAGTTTCTTATCTATCTACTTTATCTAGATTTAGTTCTTATCTATCTATTCTATCTAGATCTAGTTTCTTATCTATCTACTTTATCTAGAAGTAGTTCTAGCTCTACCTATATAGATTCTCTTCTTCTCTCTTTCTTTCCTCTTCCCTTTCTTCTCTCTTTAGACTTCTTACGCTACTTCCTAAGTATACTAAGAAAGCTCTATCTCTATCTTCTATCTCCACTACGCTACTACTCTACTCCGACGCTACTACTCTACTACGACGCTACTAGAACGCTACTACTCTACTACGACTCTACTAGACCGCTACTACTCTACGAGAATACTACTATCCTACTACTCTACTACTTCGCTACTACTTTACTACTACCTCCTACTTTCTATTAGTAAGTTCTATACTACTTAAGTCTACTCTTATACTAACTACTTATAGTCTATCGAAAAATGTCTATTCCGATCTCTAGATATACTCTAGAAGAGTTTAATACTCTACTTAAGAATCTACCTACTCTATCTACTAGAGACTTTAAAAATCTAGAAGAAGATAGTAAGTTCGATATTAGAGGAAGAGAGGTTCTACGCTAAGTCCGTAATAAAAGGAGCGGCCTCCTATATACGGATATAGTATCGTACGGGCGAAGCCCGTGTCTTTATCCTAGGGCTCGCCCCTTATAGTACTTTACTACTCTTTAATACTAGTATAGAGGATAAGATAGTAGATCTAGACCTTAGGAAGATAGAGGACTCTAAAGAGAATAATACTAACTTATTCGATCTATCTAGTACCTCTTACCTTTCTAGCTATCGAGATATATATACTAGACGCTTCTATAATCCTAATACTACGATATATAAGTACTTTAATCGAGGTAAGAATATAGTAAAGAATATTAAGCTATACCTAAAGAAAGTTACTAGCTTTTTAGGAAATCTACTTCTAAGCCTCTATCTATTAAGTAGTATTCCTCTTAGAGGAGAGGAGCTAGTACTACTAACCTATAAGAATAGTACTCTAAACGGACTACGGAATCTATACTTCGATAAAGATAACACGACACTCGTTAGTCCTTGTTGGGCCTGTCACCTCGAACGCCAGAGCTGTGGATTAGCAAGCACCACAGCAGATGCGCCATGGTGGAAGAAGTCGGGCGAGCAGCTTCAAGGGAACGAACGCCTCAACCTCGACCGAGATCGCCGTACACGATGGTGCGCGCCGTCCAGGCATTGGACTTCGACTCCTACTCTAGACATAGCTGGCACATCCTGAGAGGTGCGCGAGAGCGCGAGAAGATTGGCCAGCAGCTACGAAGAAACGAACATCAGGAATGCACGTGGCGATGGAGATGCGTAAGGCTGCAGGAAGCTGGGACAATGGCTTTGAGGTCATCCGGCAGCCTGGCTGACTAATCCTCGCAGTCGCATGAGGGTGATGAGCCTCGGGGCGAGCGCCTACAACACATCGACAATCGTTGAATGCCCTTTCCTGAGAGCTGCGTGAGGCTGCGGTATGCCGGGGCGAGAGCTGTGAGCTTCTCCTCCGTACTGAAAACCAGCGCCTTGGAGATGCACGAAGGTGCTTGACGCCGGACTCGCTGCCATGGATCATCAAGCTTCATCGAAGGATGAGGATCTCGAGCTGCATGAGGGTGCGGCGGATTGGATCGCTGACTATGCGCGTGGTCAGCCGGAGGAGGACCAACAGTTCTGTGAGTGCGTGGCGGTACTTGAATGTGGGCTGGTGGCTGCGAGGCTCAATGGAATAATGGAGAAGTCAGGTAATGGAGCTGCATGGGGGTGTCTGAGGACTGGGTCGCCGGCTGCAAGCACATCACGGGCAGTGAACATTATGCGGGAGCGGGTGCAAGGTGGTACTGGAGGAGCGGACTGGTGGCTGAGAGCAGAGCCTGGTGTCGTGTGCGAGCAGCTCAGGCGACTGCGGGATGGTGCTGGAGAAGCGGGCTGGTAGCTGAAGGCATAGCGTGGCCTGGTGTGCAATCAGCTCTAGCGACTAAAGAGGGCTACCGAAGGAGCGTGTGGGTGGCTGCGGGCGCGATATGACCAACGGAGCATTGAGCTGTAGCGATTGCAGGATAGTACCGAACGGGCGGGCTGGTGGCTGAGGGCAGAGCGTGGTGTTGCGGACAACGATCTCTGGGACTGCGAGACGGTACTGGAGGAGCGGGCTAGTGTCTGAAGCCGCATCGCGGTATTGTGGAGGTCCAGAATTGGCAGTTACAGGGTAGTGCTTATAAACCGGGCGGGGTGGCCGAGTGAAAAGCGCGTTGGTGCGGAGCTGGGGCGTTTTGGAATGGGAAGATGTTGGAGGGGCAGGCGGCGCGGCTGCAAAATGCTGGTGAAGGAAGCGTAGCAGCAACAGAAGAGTGCCGAAGGAGCGGCCTGTAGTTGAGGTGCAGAGTTCGAGACAGGGAAGGAGCGAATGTGGCGGTGGGTAGTCCACTCCTCACTCTCGGATGATGGGGAAAGATAGCGACTCATGTAAGCGATTTGAACAACACCATCACTTTGACATGAACTGGACTCAATTTATGAGATCTCAAGTTCGCATGGACAGCATTGGCTGCAAGACGTGGCGAGAATCGTGCGCCCAGTGTTGCGCAACGAACTTCGACGGAGCCGCCGTGGAACGACGCGACCGTACTTCTCCTTCGCTTCGTCGGCGAGGTATAGGTTCTTCCCCTTCCTGACCTCTCCATTCTTTTCTCGTTCAACGACCTCCTCCGGCTTATGGCACGCCGCTCGTGCATGGACAAACACAGCAAGCAAGGTTCAGAGCCTACGGGAAAGGCTAGCAGACGGTCTGACTCTATGTCTCGATATCAGGATCGTGACCCGAAACCTGTACTAGCGTCTGGTCCCGCAGTTGCGAAGATTTTTTGGCACCAACATGTCAGCCCTGCCGTCTTGAAGCCCGTGACAGACCCCGGGATGCCCGAGAGCTGTTCTTTGATCAACTTGGCGTGCCCATTTGGGTAATAGACGCCATCCACCACGTGAAGGTGTCAATCCTGGATGAATAACCAGAGTGAAGCTTGTTTCTGACCACATTGGGCGTGACATGCGCAAGGTTGTGTAGGCTCCAGGCCTAGGATAATTAGAGCGATCTGATCGTTGCGACTTCCATGAGATGAGTGTGGTGTTGAAGCGAAACTCGCCCAATCCAATTCTCGCGGATCCATTGTGCATAGGATGTAATTTTGTAGTACTCAGAGATCGAATTGAAGTCTAGCGGTCGTCTAGACCCCGGCGCCTCGGCGCTTGTGCTCATAGCGGCAACATCAAGCATGAAGCGATAACAATCTCAGTTCCGTGAGAATGACATAGGTCTCCGGGACAAAGTTGCCCATGATGTCGATCCTGTTGAGGGCCTTGTCGGGATGAGTAGGTAGATGTTTCGACCGATTGTCGTCGACAGGCGAAACTTGCGGCGAGCGGAGGTCTTCTTTCCAATCCACCCCAGTCCACCGCAGCGGTGCAACATGGCAATATGCCCATCACCGAGATTCAGTTCCCGATTCTTACCCATTTCCTGTGTTCGGTAGAAAGCAACACGGGCATGCCGCCTCAACCACTCGACGCGACGCCGGCGCAGGCCGCAAAGGCAGAAGCAAAGCAGCAGCAAGAGGATGGGAGGGCGAATTTGCCCAAGGGTGTCGTCCTTGGGCCTGATGGCAAGCCGTGAGTGTTTCCTAGGGTCCATAGTACTGTGGTCATGCTGACACAAGACACAGCTGCCGATCATGCACCTCCGTAGCCTCGTGGATGGCAATGGCACGCTCCTCCCCCTCAGGCGGCAAACCGACAAACATCGCCACGACCGTCCCTCCAGCACAAGCTACATCCTCTCTCGACATACCCAGCGACTGCCCACCAGATGTTGAGCAACTCGGTCGATCGACATGGACCCTGCTCCACTCACTCACAGCAAATTACCCCGAACGACCTTCCCTCACGCATCAAAGCGACACACGCCAATTCATGAGCCTCTTTGGGAAGATGTATCCCTGCTGGGTGTGCGCAGATGACTTCCGAGCATGGATGCAGAATGGTAACGCGCCCAAAGTCAGCAACCGCGAGGAGTTTGGGAAGTGGATGTGTGAGGCGCACAATGCTGTCAATGTCAAGCTGGGGAAGCCTTCCTTCGACTGCGACAAATGGGCAGAGCGATGGCGCACTGGCTGGAAGGACGGGAGGTGTGACTGAGACAAATCAGGCGACTGCTATTCATCATAGACCATACGGCACATGGATGGCACACGGAAGGGTCGTGTCTGAAAATCGACATTTCCGATATACTAGCAGACTTCACTATCAAGACCAAACGTCACACGCCACTGACAATTGCCAGCCCCGCCTCGTATGATCAAAGAGCTATTGGGCCCCGACGCACACGCCTTGGATCAAAAGTAGCTTGCCACGCCTTAACCCCTCCCTAGACCCGAGCCCGCATGGGACACTGCTTGGAGAGATGACCCATACGGCCGCACCCAAAGCACTCTCTGTTCGCGAACCGCCGAGCTCGCTCGGCCAGGGACAGGCCTTTGTTCCTACTTTCCTTCAGGCACTGATTGATGAGATGATCTTTGCCGTGGCAGTAGGCGCACCCAACGCCTCCGTTGACTCCCGGGATGCATTTCGAGCGCTGCTGCACCGACTGCGACGCGATACGAGCGGCCAGGGCATATGCAAAGCCTGTCGCCGGAGGCAGAGTTCGGCCCTTGCACGCCATCTCGTTGGTGTCTGCGATATCCTGGAGATGCTGAGGCACTTCGCTGTCATCGTTGCACGCTGAGCCCCGGGGCGAAGGCAGCTGCGGCTGTTGCAGGGCATCGAGTCTAGCGACCTGGGCTTGCATAGTATGAAGATACGATTCCACTCGCTCGCGCTGCAAGACCAGCATCTCGCAATACTGCCGAAATGCTTGTGCCTGCGCGACTTGTGCAGTCTCAAGCTCTCTCGTCCTTTTTCGGAGGGACAGGATCATCAGTTTCAGAGGGTCCTGAGCTATTCCCCACACAGCTGCGGGATCCATGGAGCGACCTGCGACTGGCTCGTGTACGTTGTACCCGTCCCAGGCAGTACCCGGAGCACCTAAAGTGGGGTGTGCGAAGTCGTTACGTGGAGGCATTGGGGCGGGCGACACGAGTGTCGAGCTTTGGGATGTCTCGCCGTCTTCATCGTAGAAGCTAAACCTGCTACTCGGTCAGCGAAGGACACGGCTCCTGTAGATACGAACATACCCGTCATTGAGGTAACGGCTCTGTGCTTTGGTGGCGAGAGTCGCCATGATGGTCTACTGCACTGGAGTTGACAACTTTACAGAAGGTGTGCGATGAGTGAGAGCAGCTTCAGACGGCCTTTCGAGCGCTTAAAGCTTCGGTGGTGCTGGCCAGTGCCTGCTCTGTTCTGCCATTGACGAGGAATGAGCGGAAAGCCATGCACTGGACGTTGTGCACTGGACGGCACAGGACAACGAGTACAACGAGCATGTGCATGGTCCTCGATGTCCTGCTCGACGGCGATCCAGCATGGCGCACACCCACGTCTCAGTCAGTACGGAGCTGAGTGAGAATTTAGCAAAGACATGGGTGACAACGAAGCTTAAACAAACTCCATTCCCATATATGTTACTATGTATCCGGCTCTCCCTACGGACATCGCAAGCTACTTACCGCTTTCTCCTCAACTACCAGGTCCTCCGCGGCACCTGTAGCTCAAGCCAACATCACGCCCCCATATGGAGCATCGGCTGAGATCTGCATCATCAACGAATTGAATGTCTAGCGGTGGGAGCATAGCAGCCGAGATCGATGAGCTTGTTGTGCTGGACTGCGCATCCATCGCTTCTGCGCACGAGAAGGTTCGCTAGTCGACTTCGTAATCTCGAGAGCGGTGTCGAAGCGGCGCATGGCGACGATATCGAACTACGCTGTCACGCATCAGTATGTCTCCTCCATTCGGCTTGCCGAAAGCAACTCACCCTGGGAATGCCGATGTAAAATGTAGAAGGTAAATTGGGCGGTAAGCGGGCTTCGAAGTTTTGACCTGGACTTTTCTTTGGCTTGTGAACTTTAACAATAAAGGTTCTTGAGCTCGACATGTGCGACCGGGCACCGATTTTCACATTTCGGCCACCGTTTTGGGATGTCCAGTCACCACGACACGCCCGCGATGGATGAGTGTCACTTGTGAAGTTTTGGTTGTCGAAAGTGGGATGAATTCCTTGCTCTGGACTGGTCTTAGACTTCGGGAATTTGGTGATCGGGAGCGTTTTGTCTAGACAAGAGAAATCGAATACAATTCCACACTCTTGAGAGTTGCAGGCCGTGAATCTCGATGCGCTGCCATCTCCGACAGCACGACCCACGCTTCTGTTCTGCATCTACGGCGATTGCGCATCTCACATAGCTGACCTGTCAACGATACTCGACCCACCAGCTCCCTAAGAAGCTCTCATAAACTTCTTCGCGCCCTAAAGCTCTGATGTTCGACACATGCACCCAGTCCCTGGACTCCTGTACCTTACCGGGGACTGACTCACATGTTGGGCGACGTTCCGGGATCTTCAGTCAGTACGATGTGCCCTCCATGAACGATCTCGGGCCGGGGCTTTCTGAAGGTCGGGAGTGGGTGTCTCGACATCGGATGAGCGAGAAGTCCTATGCTCGACACATGCTGCAATGCTACGAACTCTATGCGGCGATAACGTTTCATTACATGACGGCCACGTTGCCGACATACTCGGTGACTGCAATGCACTTTCGACGAACAGGAGCCCGGGAGTGTCGCGCATTTATGAACCTTTGGTGGTCGGGAGTTGACGTCCAGAGAGCTGGAAAACGAGTGTTTTCATGATCAACACAAGCTACTTGCTCCTGAATCTGTGCATCAGGGATCCTGTACTACATGCTGGCCATCGTTCCTAGTGCGTCTAAGCCCGGCCTCAATGAATCGGAGCTGGCATTGATGGTGCGTGCGAGATGTCAGTTCTCGAGATCGGGCGTCTGGACAATGGAAATGCGGAAGGTCCTGTGTTTGACGTGAGCTACGATTCTGCTGTTCTGCGCATCTGGATATCTTACACTACATGTCGAATATCGTTACCGGTGTCTCTGGGCAATACCATACACCATCGTTGAAGGGGGGCTTCCCCAGGTCCACTCCAGTGGTCCGGGACCATAAGGGCCTATACTCAACGATTGGCTTCAGGGAAGGTATGCTCGCAGAGGCAAGTAGGGAGTACCAATCCGCGTGGCTACATCGCTAGGCATATCACCCTCTGTTTGGCCTCCGCAGCTCTGAAGCCTGCAAAACAGACATCGAGCCCGACAAGCAAGTAATCAATGCAGCCGCTAGACAAACGTTCGACTAAGTAATACACATTACAGGCAAGTCGCTGTCGGCATACAGCCACCTCTCCCTACCACCTGTCCTAAGTCTGCACGATCTTTCCCATGCACTGCCTTTACGCTCTCGTCAATGTCTCTCGTTGCTTTGACTGCGCTCGTGTACATACACCGCATCAGCTTTTGCGGCTTCTGCAATTCCATTCCACTTATCGTCTTAGTCGCACTTACCACTCTCTTGGCCATCGCTAGTTCGCTAAACTAATCTTTGCTACTTATTAACCTTCGAGCGTCCATCGGGTCTTACCGTCCACAGAGCCACGAGCCAGCCTCAACGAGAGAGATCCGGAGTGTGAACTTCGTAAGATGTTGGTCGACTCTGATCGCCGTGCGAGTATGCTGCAGCACTGATCTGCGTCTTAGGTTTGGCAGAAGACAGCGTTCGCAGCAAGAGCTGCAGTTCGAGTATCTTATCGAGCCTGCCTCGTCCGAGCACGAGCTTGGATTGTCCGTCACCAGGGTCAACGACGGGACGTTCAGTCTCACCATAAAGCCACGGTCGCGGAGCCGCAAGAGCCATCGACGGTCTCCAGTTTTCACTGCGACGCTGCTTGCAGACAGCAGACAAAAACAATGCTCGACTTCGACTGGGCACAGCGATACCACTGAAGCCTCCGCAACGTCACGTCGCAGCCGTAGCAACGTTCTCGCTCCGCGTTTCAAGCCCAGTGCCGTCGATAGCAGATGAGCCCGAAGACCTATCGACACTGGGCGCACGCTTAGCCGGCTTCACCGATACCGCCAGAGACCAGCTCGACGCTCAAACGACCTCCATCGGGGCAGTATGCTGCCATGTCAGGACGCTCCAGCAGGAATTGAACGACATTCGAGATCAGTCACGTGACGCACATGCGACTATTCGCTCGCTGTGTACGAAGCAGAAAACTACAGATCGTCGGCTGAACGTGCCTGAGCAAACGTAGCAGAAAATGAGGGTTCCTCGTTCGAAGTGTCTTGTACAAACTAAAGCAAGAGTCGTGAAAAGCCGTCCTGTTCCCGTGCATATGCTCCAGAACGTTGACACTCTCAGTACGACACTAACCATTGCTACGCTCCCGTACTGTGCACCCTGTGAAGTCATCACCAGTGTACCAGTAAAGCGAGAAACAAGTCGCTTTGCATCCAATGACCCAATGCTGGCGTCTCCTCCAAATTCGCCACCCTCTCCTCGACCATCGCCCAGCAGATCATATAACCTATTGCATCATGGGCAGTTAGCGAGCTTCCTCCACCTCATGCGTGTAACCCAGGGCTATGACTCACATCGCATCTACCATCCTGCCGCAACTTCTCACCCATTCACCTTCAGATCATCCAGCCCACCACCCACCGGCACTCTCAGCTTCGACACAATGTTCTTCATATCCTCCATGTCCAACCCGATCAAGCCCTTCTCGGTCCCCTTGGCCTTCTGCGACACAGCCTTCACAGCCTTCAAGACGTTCTTCTCAACAACGCCTAGGGCTTCCTTCAGCTCCTCTCTGGCCGACTTCGGGAAAGTCTCCTCCTGGTACAGCTCGGCTTGCGTCTTGAGCACCCCACCATCCACTGCAGCCTTGAGAGTAGCGATGCGAGTCCCTCCCGGACAGCAGCAACAGCACACCTCGACGACCAGTCCAGCGAAGACGGCATGGTTGAGGATTAGCCAATTCCTGCGAGCGATGCCTGAGGGTACGGGGTGATCGGGACCCAGTATTCCAGAGTCGTAGTAGTACATATGTTTCTTGTTGGCGAAGTGTGAGGTCTTGACGCAATAGTTGCAGCGAGTCGTGACCTGGAAATGATTCACGCCAGTGAAGAGACCGATCGCCTCTCTGCGGATGTGGCTGCTGACTTGGAGCAGCGCAGGGATGCGGTAGCTGAGCAGAGGAATGCCGTCAGGCTTTACGGCAGCGCACGCATAGATCTCGTTGCGTAGCTCTGGCGGGAGATCCATGATGCGGAACTGGCTCGCGCGACCGCGTGTAGTCATGCGGTGGAATGACTGCACTTGTGGGCGCGTCGTTTTCGATGGCTGTTTGTAAGTGCTTCCGCGTCTGCTACTGCTGCTGCTGCTGCTACCGCCAGCGCTGCCTTTGGATTTCGCCATCGCGGGGAAGGAGTGGTGCAACTATACCTTCTCTGTTTGAACTCCAGACTCCTGGTTCAGCAGGCTCAGCGAAAGCTAAGAGTGCGTGTAAGCGAGGTGGTGTGTGTTGGTAGGTGGTTGATGTTGAACAGAACGTGAAGCAGAGTGAAGAAGAAGTGCAGCCTAGCTGACGCGTCTCCCGCTTTCGCCGCGGGAGAGACGGCGGTGTGCTTCACGAGCCAGGCGGCGGAAGTGTAGCTTTGAAGGCAGAACCTGGCGGAAGGCATGTGACAGTGTATCGCAGCTTCCCAAAATCAACCTCGATTGAGCATAGACACTTAAATTGCGCTTCCAGATGTAAACATCCCGCCGAGCATAGTCAGTGTTGTATACCTCTGTCTATTTCGTGGTCAAGTAACTCCTCTTGTTCTCTCATCCAAATCGTAACCAATGGATCACACAAATCCAGCTGAGGGAGTGCTGCGGTGGCACACTGCTTCCAGGAGGAGCTACTTCCAACGAGCGCTCAGAAAGTATGCGCCTCTCATCGTCAGCACTGCATCGCTGCACTGAAGCAGATACACTGGTGGAAGTATAGGAGGACAAAGCATTCAAAAGAGGCGGATGTGAGGAAAGACGGGGAGGCTTGACATTCGCTTGGAGCGACGCCATCATGACAACTAGCACGACGGTCATGGAAGCTGCCATGAGGGCCGACGAATGTCGGCCTTACCTCTGAGTGATCATATCCGGCCCTGGAGCAGCCACGACTTACGCATTGTCGATGCAAGACAGTTGGAGGACATGTGTGCGCCGAGGGCTGATCCGTCGTGGAGCTGTAATCGCAAACGACCAATGACCAGCGAGGCATAAGTACACCAAAGCTACCACACAGCCACGTTACTACGCTGTTTTGGCCCGCTCAGAAGATGTGTTGACTGGCGACTGAGTATTTGATATGCACGTAAAGGAGGTGAGGTCCCAATTGCCATCGGAATGCTTCCGGGTCCAGGCCCATGATCCATCAAATGCCATGGAGATACATCGACTTTCCCCTCTTCACCAGTCCTCTCGACCGGATACTACGGCAATAAACGCAGTATAAGACTACTGCGGATCGACTTTGACATGGCCTCATCACTGCATCTCATCGTCGTTAGGCAAAGCTGCCATCATGAAAGTCGTTCGCGTGGTTGGGTACAACCAGAATCTGCAACTGGATGAAGCACCTGAGCCAAAGATCACATCGCCACTGGATGTGATCGTCAAGATCGGAGCAGCAGGTGTCTGCAGAACTGACATCCACATTCTCGAAGGACAGTGAGTTGATCTACTCTCTGCAACTTCTCCGTGTTCTCACTGACAATTCCTAGATGGGCCGAAAAGTCCGGCGTCAAGCTCCCCTACACCATCGGCCATGAGAACGCAGGCTGGATCCACGCCCTTGGCGACGCAGTCACAAATCTAACCGTAGGCGACAAAGTGATCCTGCACCCTCTCGTGACCTGCGGACTCTGCCGAGCTTGCCGCTCTGGCGACGACGTTCACTGCGAAGCATCCCAGTTCCCAGGGATAGACAGCGATGGCGGGTACGCTGAGTACCTGAAGACGACTGCTCGTAGTGTGATCAAGCTCGACCCCTCGCTCGAGCCGGCTGATGTGGCTGCGTTGGCAGATGCTGGCTTGACTGCGTACCACGCTGTTGCCAAAGCTGCGAAGCTCCTCCGACCTGGAGAATGGGTGGTTATGATCGGCGCCGGAGGTCTAGGCCATATCGGCATCCAAGTGCTGAAGGCCATAAGTCCAGCGTCCCTCATCGTGATCGACCAGAATGCCGATGCTCTCGCTCTCGCGAAGCAATTGGGTGCCGATCACACAATTCAACCCAGCAAGGACGACTCCTTCGTCAAACAAGTCCTCGACCTCACTGGCGGCAAAGGCGCAGAAGCCGTCATCGATTTCGTAGCCGAAGGCGGGTCGACAGCGACAGGAGTGAAGATGGTGCGTCGCGCTGGCAATTACTATGTTGTTGGCTACGGCGAGAACATTAACATCCCCACGATCGACATCATCTCAACCGAGATCAACTTTGTGGGCAACCTCGTCGGCTCTTACAACGATCTGGCTGAGCTTATGGTCCTTGCTGCTCAGGGCAAGGTCAAGCTGCATACGAGTAAATATAAGCTAGAAGACTTCCAGAAGGCAATTGACGATTTGGGAGCAGGCAGGGTGAGAGGGCGGGCAATTCTGGTGCCATAGCTGAGATGAGGAGCTCGGGAAGGAAATGAATCTTCATGTACGTAGCCAGGTATCGTGGAATTGCATAACACCATGCATGTGCCGCCCGAGCAATGACATAACTCGCCTTACGAAATCCTCGTGCACCCTCCTCATCCTCTGAGCGTGTCGTCGAGGTTAAGCTTCCGACTCCGCTTCAACGGCGAGAACTGGAACCCACTACCATCTGCAGCGCTCAGCAAGACACTCCTTCCAACCCCACTACTCTTGCCGATCAGACTCGAGCCCTTCTTGCCACCGGCCAACACGCCATACCCCTTCGTCCCGAACAGCGCCCTACTGCCAAAGCCAGTCTTCGCCGCAGGCAACGCCTCTTCCTCCTCGTCGAACAGCGTCTTCCCCAGACCACCCAGCTTCCTCTTCTTCGGCTGCACCTGCGTGACCCTCGCGTCCTGCTGCCGGAACGTCTCGAAATCAACAAGCGACTTGCGAGGCTTAGGCTTGCTAGACACATTATCAGTCCCGTCCGTAACCTTCGTCTTGACCTTCATCCCAGCAGCAGGCTTCGCATTCTCCTGGCCCTGCGTATGCACATCCTCGTCCTCCTCGGCCACAACAGCCATGACAGGCATCTTCGGCTTTCGCTGGACAGCAGGCTTCTGGGTAGGCTGCACGTTAGCCTTACTCGACGCAGCAGGCGCAAGAGCTTTCTTCGTGGACGCTTTGTTGGCAGCTGGCGACTGTTCCTCGGGGTCTGACCCGTCCCTCTCGACATCAGTGGTCATCGTCCTGTTAAGGAATGGCGTGATGGAGAAGGTGCTTTTGTCGCCTACGCCTGCTGCTTTGCGACCGCGCTTCGCGGCTGGGCCATCGCCTGGGGTGCCGAGGCCGCTGGCGTCGGGGTCCATGGTAGCGGCTGAGCGCTTCTTCGCGTTGACGGCGGCGGGTCCCTTGGCTGTAGCGGCCTTCGCGGCGGCCTTGGCTGGTGCCTTCTTTGCTGCTGGCGGTGCTGCCTCCTTCGCGGCCGTGAGCTGGACTTCGGCTTCCTTGAGCTTGTCTTTAGTGTCCTTCAACTTGCGGCGGAACTGATTTAGCTTGTCGTTGAGAGTGGCCTGCTGTGCTTCGTGCTCCTCAGTAGCCTTGGCCACGTTGTTCTCAGCGCGCTGACGCTCCTTCTTCTCCTTTGCCAGCTCCTGACGCAGCTCCTCGGCTTGGTCATCAGCCTCAGCATTGCCATCAGCAAGTTTCGCAGCGCGAGCGGCAGTCTTCCTCTCCTTGTCAAGCTCAGCTTGCAGAGTCTCGACCACATCCTCAAGCCGTTGCTTTGTCTTCTTCTCCTTCAGCAAGTCCTTACGAACATCCTCAATCTGCGTGTACTCTTGCATGGCGGCAAGTTCCTCCTCGAGCTTCTCTCTCGCCTTCTTCTCGCGACTGAGCTGCTTGCGGATGTCGTTGACATCCATATCGCCCTGAGCATTCTCGGTAGCTTCCTCGGCGCGTTCGCGAGCACGCTTCTCCTTCGCAAGCTGCTTCTTCAGATCGTCAAGCTGCTCCTCCTGAGCGATCTCGAAGCCAGTGTTCCTGCGCTTGGCGAGTGCCCGCTTCGCCTCGCGTCTGGCATTCTCGACTTCGCATTGAATCTCGGTCAGCTGACGTTGTAGTGCAAGCTTGTCGCTAAGCAGCTGTTCGGTCGACTCGGCCTGTGCCTTGAGGTGCTCCAGCTCCGGTTTCAGCACACTTAGCTCACGGGTGAGTGCGAGCTTCTCAGTGAGGACCGCAGTATTGTCTTGTCTTGCATCGCGCAGTGCCTGCGCTTCAGCTTCCAGTCGCAGTCCATCCTGCTCCCTCGCACGTAGCTCAGTCTCCGCCTCGACAAGTGCAGCCTCAGCATCCTCAGCCCGCGCCAAGTTCTCATTCACCAACTTCTCGAAGGCGTCCGATCGATCCTCCTCCTGCTGCAGCAGATCGCGCAGCTCATCACAGTCGTCCTCCAGTATATGCACGTCGAAGCGAAGGCGGCGGATGTCCTCATCCTTGGATATGATGTCGACTGTATGTGTATTTTGCGCGTACTTTAGCTCAAGCGCAGATGTATTCAATGCATTTTCGTAAGCCTGTGCTCGCATTGTCGATGGCTGCGGTACCATGTTCGCTGTAGTATGTTCGCGCGACTATGCGCGTGCTCTCATATACTGTATGCGAGAAACATGTGCTGTGTTGTCGTCGTCGTGAAGGCGGTTCGGAAAGTGCGCGCGTGGAGTAAACACCGGAAGTGGTTTCTCCGAACTCCGGCATTGCTGCCAAGAGGACAGCTTGACCTCCGCCATACGTTGGCACTGCGAACTGCCATTGCGAGTAGTTACTGTCACTACCACATCGCCGCTATGAGACTACTCACTCTCCTCACCGCATCGCTGCTACCCTTCACGGCGCTGGCCGCCAAGAAAGTACCATCTGATAGCTTCAGCAAATTCCAGAGCAAAGCACTCTCGGCTTCCGCTCCAGTTAAACTTGACGATGCATCATATGCAGAACTCACAAAGGCACCACGAGACTACTCAGTAGCAGTACTTCTCACAGCGCTCGAGGCAAGATTCGGGTGCGGACTATGTCGGGACTTCCAACCGGAGTGGGACTTGCTGGCTCGCAGCTGGATGAAGGGCGACAAGCAGGGCGATGGACGACTCCTGTACGGGACATTGGACTTCAGCGATGGCAAGGGAACGTTTCAGTCGGTACGCTGGTGTCGCAGATGCTGAAACAGTGTTGTCTCGGAGACTGATGCGTGCGCAGCTTCAATTACAAACAGCACCTGTGCTTCTCCTCTTCCACCCTACAACTGGACCGAATGCGAAAACTGACGCTACCCCTGTGCGCTTCGACTTTGGCTCTGGGTAAGCTGTGGCACTCTGGTCCATTCAGAACCGATACTGACATTCGCGCAGCACCGAGAAGGCAGATCCCGTCCACGCCTGGATCGTCCGCCAGCTTCCCGACATTCCCCACCCACCCGTGGTACGCCCAATCAACTACGTCAAGATCGTCACGATCACGACTGCAGTCCTCGGCTTCATCACGTTCGCCTCAGTGGCGACACCATACATCATGCCAGTGATTCAAAACCGCAATCTTTGGGCTGCCATCAGCTTGATTCTCGTCTTGCTCTTCACTTCAGGCCACATGTTCAATCATATTAGGAAGGTGCCGTATGTGTCTTCCGATGGAAAGGGTAAAGTCAGCTACTTCGCTGGCGGGTTCCAGAACCAATTCGGCCTGGAGACGCAGATCGTTGCTGCGATGTGTATGTATTGCCTCATCGTGCAGATTGTTCAGACCACTTACTACATCATAGACGGCATACTGTCATTCGCGACCATCTCACTCGCACTCAAGGTGCCGCGCATGGCGGACCCACGCTCTCAGCAAATAGCAGTGTTCGTCTGGGGAGGCGTGCTACTCGGCATGTACTCATTCCTGTTGAGCGTGTTCAGGATCAAGAATGGTGGCTACCCGTTCTGGTTGCCGCCGTTTTAGTCGGGTTGGGAGCAAGTGAGCCACCGGCATTGAAAGTACTAGGCATTTGTACCATATACTGCGTTAGAGTAGCAGAAAATACGCATCATCTTGCGCCTCGAACGCCTTGTCACTGTGCTACGCCAAACACGCATAGTTCATATGTGGCTACTGTCGTGGCTCTCGTGCAACGATTCCCCCGCAGACACATGCCAGTGGCTTGGCCGGGTGGTGATACTCCTTCATGAAATATGTACACACGACTGCCGCCCCAACTTAGACCAGTCCAGGACCACACGCCCAACAGGCTGCCCAGAGTACCGTGCGTGGAGCCTTCAAGCTTTGGTGTATCTCGCAAGCCCCTGCATTGTACTCCATCTCCCTCATCACGATCCCATCATTCCTCCTTTCCTTACTCGTCATCTTCCCCAGCGTCCATGTACCGGTGCTTAATGTCCTTCCATTGTCGCTGTCATGCATGCGTTAGTCTCCATTATGATCCTCGCCAGTCGCATACACGTACGCCCTTGTTTATCCGGTTCCAGATGGCGTTGGAGCCTGTGTCGAATAGACTATAACCCAGTCAGTGTCTATGGGCTACCCCAGCATTCCTCAAAAGACAGATTCATACATTTCCGTTGCGAAAGCGCCGGCGAAGATGGTGGAAAGGAAGACGCCGTTGCTTCGGATGAGGGTGCTAGCAGAGGAGGATTAGTTTTGGCGTGGTTGCGAGTGATTGCGGGGTCGCGCACTTGTAGACGCCGCTGAGAACGCCGGCCATTGTGAGAGAGAGGGTTTGGAGGTCGCGGTGAGGTTCAGATGTCGCGCTCAAGTGTCGGTATGGGTCACTGGTCAGTAGCAGGTTAGGCTTGGTCAGGATGTGAGGATGAGCTCGGAGGTTGCTCGGCTGGCTTCCGCGTTGAGCACGAGCCACATCTCGTTCTCGACGCAATGGCAGCAACATTCAATCAGAGCTCCATTCCGTCTTACTTACACCTCCTTCCCTCTACAGCTCATCGCCACCATGTTCCGCTCCGCTCTCCTCCGAAGCGCTCGTGTCGCTGCCCAAACAGCATCCAGATCCTACACCACTCCCTCCATCCTCCGCGCCGCCCCTTCATCTCCTCTTGCCCGAAGAATACCTGCACCGATCAGCCGTCTCACGGCCGTGCGATGCTACGCCGCTGGCGGAGGGCTGAACCAGGAGGAGGTCACGGGGAGGATCATGGATTTGTTGAAGAACTTTGATAAGGTAGGAGATGATCACTGGGCCAGATGGCGGAATGTGAACTGTGGCTAATGTTTGGGTAGGTTTCGGACCCGTCGAAAGTACGAATCACCGAGATAGAGTGTTAGCGATGAGTGATACTGATGAGAGATAGCTCTCTGCGCAATCGCACTTCACGAACGACCTTGGGCTGGACAGCTTGGACACTGTGGAGGTGGTGATGGCGATTGAGGAGGTCTGTCGGACAAGACCAAGTCTGAGCAAGGCACGGACTGACAGCGCCGCAGGAATTCAGCATTGAGATACCCGACAAGGAGGCCGACGCGATCCACAGCGGTATGCTTCGTCCTTGTGTCGTGTGATCTCACCCATACTGAACATCCTTTCAGTGAACCAAGCCGTGGACTACATCCTTCATCAGCCTGATGGTGAGTGAAGTCTATATCTCCCTGCGAGAGACTTGCGGCTAACGTGAAGAGTAGCGCACTGAGTGCAGTACATGGGTAGTCCATTCGGAATGAGCAGCAATGGTGAAGGCAGTGTGGCGTGTGACTCTTGGGCCGAGAGTTGAATGTATATGATAGCCCGGTACACGGCGTCCTGATACATGTGTACTATCCGTCTCTTCGCAACAGCAGTCTCTGCGAGCATCTCCGGCGTCATTACCTATACCGTACTTTCCTCCTGCATGTGAAGGCTCGGGATGACCCGCCAAGACCGCGACTTCTCACCAAGAAGCCTCGGAGCGTGCTTGCCTTGACTTCACCAAACATGATCTTCTCTTGACCACCTTTGCCTGTAGTCTCGCCCACACCCCAAGGCTTCACTCAGACAGCTATCAATCGATCGTCACCGCGTGCTGCAAGTCTTCGCTATTGTTACACGGCATTCACTCACGCCGCACACCGAGTCCTGGCGTCAGCCTGCCACTTCTCCAGCGGCCACCAAGCTCCAGACTCGTTCGACTGACGTGTCCCTACTGAAACAATCCGTCCGCGCGATCAGATTAAGAGCAACAATCCCCGAGTCGCCTGGGCGCAGTCAACAACATGGCCAGCTCGGGTCTGACCCGCCGCCGCGGCGCAGGCGGAGCGTCCACAGATAACGACACCAACGACGGCAGTCGCGTCTCCTCGCCAGTCCCTCGAAGACCAGAAGACTCCCGCAATCCCGAGACAGGCTACGAGGCATCCGGCGAGAACGGCCACAAAATCGCATTCGACCCGAAAGACATCAGCGAGTCCGCAGAAAGGGGCAAGCAACCAAAGCTGACACTCATGGAGGAAGTGCTGCTCATGGGGCTGAAAGACAAGCAAGGCTACCTCAGCTTTTGGAATGACAACATCTCGTACGCGCTGCGGGGATGTATTGTGATTGAGTTGGCGTTCCGAGGGAGGATCAGCATGCAGAAGGATAGCTCGAGGAGGAGATTCCCGCTTGCGGATCGGGTTATTGAGGTTATTGATGAGACGTTGACGGGGGAGGTGCTGCTAGATGAGGCGTTGAAGATGATGAAGAGTAGTGAGAAGATGAGCGTTAGTTCGTGGATTGATTTGATGAGTGGTCAGTCGGGTTGCATGTGCTGTGGAGGTGGTGACAGGCTGACAAGATTGACACAGGTGAGACGTGGAACTTAATGAAGATCGGCTACCAACTCAAGCAAGTCCGTGAACGTCTGGCTAAGGGTCTTGTCGATAAGGGCATCCTGCGAACCGAGAAGCGGAACTTCCTCCTCTTCGACATGGCCACGCATCCCGTCGCTGATGGCGGTGCGAAAGATGAGCTTAGAAGGCGCACACGGGCAATGCTCACACAGCGCACCATCGTTCTACCTGCATCGCCATTTTTGCCAGAGGACATGGAGTTCCGATACCTGCGGACTGTGGCACTGCTGTGTGCTGCATACGCTGCGAACGTGCTGGAAAACGCTTTGTCGAGTCTCGGTCACGAAGCTCGGGAACGGGCATTTGCACAGGTCGACGAGCTTCTTGCTGAGTTCTCACAATGGCCGTTCGGCAAGCGAGTCGCTGCTGGCCAACAAGCTATCGGCGCCAATCTTGACAGTGTTATTAGAGATGAAGTCAACAAGGCCAAGGAGAAGGAGTTGCAGTTGGAGGTAAGTTGCACTGCTCCGATTCTGACCCCGTCTCTCCAATATTTGGAATTCTCCTGTGCTACTACATGTACATCTGCAATAGCGAGTTGCCAAGGCACCGCTTCTGTGAGAGTCTCGACTTCAGAGACTCGGTCTGCACTCTCTCACCGACAGATTGAGTGGCACATCCATTGTTTCAGGTGCACTTACAGTAGCACTAGAGCATTTAAATTTATGGAGAGAGCTGAGGCACTCGACATGCAGGCGGCTAACTCTGGTTTACAGGTCGTTGCCGCATGCCTAAGTGTCTTCACCCGCCTAGACTCCCTCTTATAACCCGTCACTTCACACAAGAAAATGAAGCAAGGTCCACTTACACCCTTTCTTCCGCATCATCTAGGCTTCTTCAAATGCCACGTCCGCGGCCGCTCACTTGAAATCCCACGAGATCATACATGTCAGAACGGTCAAGTTCGTCAAGCGCTGTCCTTTCATTCGAGCGGGCCGCAAGGCTGTTCGGAAAGTATAGCATGCAATTCCTCGAGCGACGATGGGCACTCGACCAGCGATTCGCGGAGCAGCACTAGATCCCTGTCCGAGGAAGTTGAATGATCTGAACGCGTGGGACTATCGCAAGTTTCAGAAAAGGCATGGAAAGGTAGAGATGCTCCCCGGAACGCCACCACCGCCTGGGTGTGAGACTGCGGCGGATCAGGATTCGGTGACATCCGCGAGGGAGTCGAACGAGACTGGGAGGACACCGCTGTTGCCTTCGCCGCCACCGCGGCCGCAGGTGAGAAGACCGACTGCTTATGGCAGGTCTGGGGCGTCATGAGATCGGGACATTGGGGAGGTATGTTTTTGAATATTAGCGTTTGTAGCGACAATCGCTTCAGTCAGCGGCGCGATTGGGCGGGGGGTTATCGCAGAACCAGACTTCGTTCGTGATGAACATCACGAATCACATCTACTCCATCCGAGGACACCCTCGCCAGTGTTTCCTGTGTTCTCGGCTCTACAGCAATCTCTGCCAAGCAATGTAAGCGCGTCTCCTAGCGCCGGCTCGTCGGGTTGGTCCGGGGGATTGGGATGGATGGAGCAACACGCCTGGCCTCGTCTCGTTGCAGTGACGCACCGCGCATACCGATATCGCGCCAGCCGAGACGTGTCACTGTCGCGTTTGTTTGGTCTTGTCCTGTGGATGATGCATGGTGAGTGCCTTCTCTCTCTGTGAGTGTCATGGCTGAATGCTGGGGCTGGGAGATGGACTGCACCCCTCCAGCAGCGCGACTTCACTTGTTGCGACGCGGGTGTGAGGGGTATCGCAAGCCGAGCGTGTTGATGTTGGGAAAGAGATGGAGTGGAAATGTGTCGTGGTGCTGATACCGTAGGCAATGCTAATGCGCTTGTTCAGGCGACTCGATGAAGCGCACGCCGACTTGATGCTCCCACCACGACGCGCAACCCTCACGCCAAGCCCTTCTCCTCATCTGCTCAACCTCGCGACTTCCGAGTGAAGCATGGCCGCACCGGGCTCCCTACAGCAGCAACCGCAGTACAACGGTCGATGGAACGGCACCGGAGCTGGGCACGCCGGCACGGATAATGCGCAGTCAATGGCGTATGACAATGCCGGCCAGCAGTCTGAAAGCGCCGAAGCAATCAGGGCCGGTAAGCAGCGTGCGCGTGAGACGATGATGGCAGCGGGTGTTGGTAACGTGAGTGCGGTAGCGTCGGGGCAGCAAGCCGCAGATGGCAATGCAGTGAACGGGCTCACGAACGGCGCACACACACTCAGTCGCAAGCGCTCTCGTGATGGGTCGCAGTTGCCCGTACAGCAAGCAGTGTCACAGTCGCAAGCAGCAGATACGCAGGCAGATGGCGAACGCCAGCTCAAGGACGAGGTGCTACTGGACCGATATGTACAACGCGACCTCCTATCGGTCGCGGCGCACAACGATCAGATGGAACGCATGAGGGAGTTGGCGAAATACAAAGAAGCAGAGCGAGAGTTCTATGCGCAAGATGTTGGTGTGCGAAGACGAATGGACCCTGGTACGATATTTGGGACGGGATTTGCAGGCTACGGCAACGGTGTCACGAATGGACCGAGTAGAATTCTGTACTCGAGTCAACGGATGCCGCCCGCGCATCGCAAGTCTGGGCAGCTGCGCACTACGCGGAAAGAGACGTCTCAGCAAGCCGAGCAGCATGAGGAGCTTGTGCCTGTAAGACTAGATCTGGAGCTGGATAAGCTGCGACTGCGGGATACCTTCACCTGGAACATGCACGAGAAACTTGTCACGCCCGAGATGTTTACAGACCACCTGCTGGAGGATCTGAAGCTGCCTCCGGACCATCTGCAGGAAGTCGGACGACAAGTGCGTGCTGAAATGGTGGATCAGATCCTGAACTACTATCCTCATGTATTTGTGGACGAAGGACCAGCCGAGCAAGGAAAGCTGTATGTCGAGCACAAGGATGATGAAATGCGAATCCAGATCAAGCTCAGTATCACGATCGGTCGCATTACACTGATTGATCAGTTCGAGTGGGACATCAACAATCCGCAGAACAGCCCAGAGGACTTCGCAAGAGTGATGGCGCGTGAGAATGCGCTGAGTGGCGAGTTCACAACAGCTATCGCGCACTCGATCAGAGAGCAGACGCAGCTCTACACGAAGAGTCTGTGGCTGACGAACCATGCCTTCGATGGGCGACCACTGGAAGACCCGGATCTGAAAGATAGCCTTCTGCCAACTCCGCTACTCAACACGTTCCGGCCTCAGCAGATGCAGAAAGACTGGACTCCGTGGCTGTACGAGATGACTGAAGCGGAGCTAGAGCGAACGGAGACTTCCATGATGCGCGAGCACAGGGCACAGAAGCGACAGCTGAATCGGAGAGGGGGTCCTGCCTTGCCTGATCTCAAGGACCGCCAACGGACTGTGCGGTCTCTTATTGTGCATTCTGTCATTCCGGGATCCGTGGAGTCGTGGGAGACGACTGGCATCCCGAAGACTCGTCGCAGCGGCCGCGGTGGACGTCGCCCTGGAGCTCGTGCGGACGAGGACATGGACTCCGATGATCTAGAGAGCGATGGCAGCGGTGCAGAATCGCCTGCACCAGCTACACTTAGCGCACCTGGCACGACTAGAACTCGTGGCATGCGCGGTGCAGCGAGTGCGGCGCAGATCGCCATGCGCGCGAACTACGGGAGATCACAAACGCCAGATGCGCAGCTACTCGGCACCCCACAACACGAGCCCAGAGCTTCAGCACGAATCAGTTTACTCCATGAAGGCAGCGTGATGGAAGATGAGACTCTAATCGTGAGACTAAAGGTTGGCAAAGCACGCTTCAAGGCTTGGCTGGAGGACTACAACGCGAAGAAGCGAGCTAGTCAATTCCCGCTATCGGGCTATGCTTCGCAGCCTGCGCCATCCAGTGCTTCATTAGTGCCTCCCGCCGCGGCTGCAAGAGGCGGCACACCAAGCAAGAACGTTCTTGGAACGCCTGCGATGGCTTCGAAACCACTGCCGTCTGCACGCGACAGGTCGCAAGCGAATGGGAGATCGCGTGGCAAGCCCGCTGTACAGTATGATCACCTAGGCCGCGTGGAAACGACGAACTGGCCATCGCCGAGCGATGAACCTGTAAGTCATCATTCCCCGTGCTGACAAGACTCAATGCTGAAAACTCCAGCCCCCACCTCCCCCCTGGCTCACAACCGGCATCTCCACCCTCCGATCCCGCCACCCCGACAGCGACTTCACAGCCTTTATGAAAGCCTACCTTCTCTCCCCCGACGCCACAACCCAGATCCGACCCCCCGAACCTCCTCAGCCGGGCCACTCAGCCTCGGAGCTTGGAGGCGGGATCTTCTACCTGCCGCGGATAAGGTGTAATGATTGTCCTGGGAAGGTATACACGACTGTTGAGGAGAGTGTGGTGGAGGGGTTTGAGGTGCATTTGAAGAATCGGGTGCATAGGGGACGGGTGGAGGAGAGGAAGGGTGGGAGGGCGTGATGGGAAAGGGGGGAGAGGGGAGGGGAAAGTGGAGGAGAGGGCGGGAATTGTATACCTGGATGGGAGAGTGAGATAAGTATTGTAAAGTGATGTGTACTATGCTATTGACTTCCGAAACTCAAGCTCGTGCTGTCGCGCCGTCTTGATGACCCACCCCCATGTATCATCCATTACGCAAAGATTATTTGCGCGTTGCTGACCCCTCCCCCCGCCGCACCTTGGTCACAGCGAAGCTCATTGCTGATCTCACGCATGCGCAGTTCCATTGATTCCATGTGGCGCACGCCCAGCAACAGACGCCGAAGAGTCTTCCCCATCGCTCGGCAAATCCTACTCAAGACCGGCGCCCAACTGGCGCAACCCCCAACTGTCGATGATCGCGCCGAGACTCCTCGCTTCACGCGCCATATCTCCCGCCTGCAGCATCGCGCCCTCAGCACGGAACAACCACATCATCATCTCCCTATGATTCGAAGAAGGTCGCCCCTAGGGAGCATTGGCTTGAGCGCCAGGCACAGTAGTGGGGCGTGGCAGATTCGCACCCGGTACAGTAGGGAGGATCACGCCCACTGCGGCGCTCGTAGCCGTCGATCGCTGTCTTCCAATCTTGGGCTCAAAGTCATCGTGGTCGAATACACCGAAGCCAAAGCCCCAGAGGACACAGTACAGAGTTTTGGGGCTGCCCAACGGGTAAAGACTTGCAGTATCGCTCACTAGATACCAGCAGGCGCGCGCAAGGTGATCGCACGCTTTCTGTCGCTCTGAGCGGGCTGTGGATGGTCTGTTCGGGGGGTTCCGGGATGGAGATGGAGATGTGCTGGACGGAGAGGAGCGCCTCGCCTGGGGCTCATCAACGATCAGCCGTTGCTGCTGAGTATCTGACATCTCGGTTACTGGGTTAGAAGCGGGATGGACACGATGCCACGGACAGAGACAGGCTCGCAACTTTGAGTAGGTGGGTATGCGCCATCGGTGAGACTTGGGTGATTCTAGGTGAAAGAAACACGTTCATCAAGTTCCGTTGTCGATAAGGTGTTCCTGTCTCGGCGACTGCTAGACGATACCAGAGCACGCTGGTATTTTCTATTGAGGTAGAACATCGTGTATATGTGACATCAACAGCTCGGCTTCTGTGTCCAGACAACGCACAAGCTCGAAATTTGTAATGGAATTATCGAGACATTTACCGCGATAACGCTCGATGTCGCTGCTGGCGAAAGATCGGGTCTTGATAAGCTACTCGGGGACGGTGTACTCTCTTCGTCCTTCTGTACTGTACAGTACTGCAATCTTGCCCTTCCTCTCCTCTGGCGTCAACGCGCCACTCGTGCAAGCTTCACGGAGCGCGACCAGATTCGCAGCTCCACAAGGTCCAGCATTGATACCAAGACCTTGCAGCTCGAGCACCGCTTCGTGAACTACCTTCTCTCCCAGTGCAGTGGAGATATCTACACCGGTCCGAAGGGCTGGCCATGCGATCGTAGAAAGAGTGCCGCAGTTCATGCCATTCATGATGCTTTCGCCACACTTGACGTGCGTCAGCTCGCCAGTATGCAGCGACTCCTTCAGCGAAGTCGCACGTTCGGTCTCCGCAGAAACAACTACGCAGCCAGGATGAGTTGCTCGGTAATGCTCAACAACAGCCAGCGCCCAGCTTCCAGCGCCGACAGATGAGCTCACGACATCCGCCTTCTTTCCACCCGTCATCTCAGCGACTTGTCGATCTGTCTCCTGCAGTATGGTCGAATAACCGTCTGATACCCATCTGGGGATCTCGATGTAGTCATCAAAAGCTACGTCGCCCAGCAGCACGGCTCCAGTCTCCTGCGAGTCTTCGAAAGCAGCTGCGCTCGTCTCATCGTAGCTACCATGCTCCTTCACGATCACTTCGCCTCCTTCGCCACGGATAAGGTTGCGAGTATACTCGTTCATGAAGCCTGGAACGTAAATCCGAGCCTTGACGCCGTACAGCCCAGCCATTCGAGAGACTGCTCTGCCCCAGTTTCCTTCGGTGCAGGTGACCACAGTGGTATCGCTACGAGCCTTCACAGCGATTTGCAAAGCAGCGAGAGAAGTCGACTCGGGAAGTTTGAGCATTTGGCAGAGCGTCTGATGCACCGCCCAGCTGGCGCCTGCAATCTTGAAGGATGGCAGGCCGAACCTGGTAGATTCGTCTTTGATGAAGACACGGTCGAAGCCAAGTTGTTTCGCTACGCTGGGAAGATCATGGAGCTGAGTGCTACCATAGGCTGGCAGCTGGCGATGGAAGGACTGAATCGCCGGGTTGGTCGGCCGGTGTTGCTGGGTGGTCGAAGGCGAAGCATGCGGGTTCTTTAACACGGGCGAACGACCGTAAGTAAGGCCGTCCATCAGATGGGTTGCCACGTAGTTCGTCATTCTGAACGGTGATGAGTTCTTCTAAGACTAAGAAAGGCGGGATTCTCGCCAGCCTTATGTACTAAGCGAATTTGGCTCAAGTCGAGCACGCACGCGCCCTATGCATCCTTGACATGTTATGGGTGGCCGCGATACCTTTAGAGGTAGGTGGACGCGCATGCTCTTTCTCGCCGACGGATCACCGAAAGGTCCACTTTGAGGGTCGTGCGACGATGGGATGGTCCTCTTGTTCACTATCAAGATGAACAAGGGAGTGAGGTTGGAAGAGCAGTCTTGGCAGTAATGATAGCATTTGTATTGGACAATTCGCAAGACACTGCCCTACATCTTCCCTCCCGTATATGCCACTGACAGCAAGTACTACATTGCGTCGCAATGACCTCCGATAACTTCAGACCCTCCGCAGAAGTAGTCGAGTTACGGCTGCAGATCGAGAAGCATGAGTCCCAGCTCGCCACCCTAAAGACTCAGCTGGCGGTGGCCGAGAAGCAGGAAACCTTCGCGCAACAAAAGGCTGACTTCACAGCGAAGGGATCCCATGGTCTCTCGGCTGTCACCAATCTGGAACGGAAGACTTCGAGTGAGACTTCGCAATCACGATGGCCATTACTGAACGAAGAATACACTCGATACGGAAGGCAGATGATCCTCCCCGAAGTCGGTCTCCCTGGTCAGCTCCGCCTCAAGAATGCCAAAGTCCTGATTGTGGGCGTTGGCGGACTGGGATGTCCAGCAGCAGCCTATCTCGCTGGAGCCGGCGTGGGCACGCTTGGCCTCGTCGACGGCGACACGGTGGAGGCGTCGAATCTTCACAGGCAAATTGCTCACAGCACGGCTACGGTCGGTATGAGCAAAGTGGACAGCGCTATCAAGTATTTGTTTTCGTACGTCAATTTCATGTGATCTTTTCAATGTCTGACACATGCAGTCTGAATCCACTAGTCCGCTACGAGCGGCACCCTGAGCATCTCACCCCATCCTCAGCCATAAACGTCTTCTCTCGATACGATATTGTCCTAGACTGCACAGATCGGCCGTCGTCACGCTACCTGATCTCTGACGCCGCCGTATTGACTGGCAAACCACTAGTCTCGGCCTCAGCTCTGAAGACTGAGGGCCAGCTGGTGATCCTCAACAACCCACCTCGTCCGCCCGGAGATCCTGCAGGAGGGCCATGCTACCGCTGTATCTTCCCTAAGCCGCCGCCTGCAGAGAGTGTCCTCAGCTGCGGCGAAGGCGGCATACTCGGTCCTGTTGTAGGTGTGATGGGCGTTCTACAGGCGCTGGAAGCTATCAAGATCCTCGTGGCTAGCCCGATCGCAAGTGATGCAAGTAATGGCATGGCTGAGGCGGAGCCTGCAAAACCGACCCTGCTGATGTTCTCCGCGTACTCGCAGCCGCAGTTCCGTAGCGTGAGGTTACGGACCAGGCGAAAGGACTGCGTTGCTTGCTCGAGCTCTGCGACAATCTCACAAGGAGGTCTTACGAGTGGCTCGCTTGACTACGAGACATTTTGTGGCACTGTCGCGCTGGCGGACATGCTCC
This sequence comes from Cryoendolithus antarcticus, assembly GCA_002077065.1. Classification (NCBI taxonomy): domain Eukaryota; kingdom Fungi; phylum Ascomycota; class Dothideomycetes; order Cladosporiales; family Cladosporiaceae; genus Cryoendolithus; species Cryoendolithus antarcticus. Next base: position 375,661 of record NAJO01000041.1, on the reverse strand, counting down.
CAGTGGAGTCTCGGATCTCAGCTACTGAGTTCTCCAATTTGCCTTCAGACCGCAAAAGCGTGCTGATTGATACCCGCGATGAGACGCAGTATGGCATCTGTGCCCTACCTGGCTCAATTCATATACCCTGGACAGGAGATGCAAAGTCCTGGGCAGCCAAAGCATCTTCCATGGATGAGATCACCAGCGCAGGCGGATCTACTTATGTGGTCTGTAGACTTGGAAACGACTCCCAGCTTGCTGTCAAAGCTCTGCGAGAACACACCGGATTCTCCAATGTCAAAGACTTCAAAGGCGGTCTCAGAGCTTGGCGCGAGCAGGTAGATCCGCAGTGGCCAGACTATTGAGCCCTTGTAAAGTCGCCGTGACCCTAGCTCAAGCTGACGCCTCGGCTTCCGCCTGCCTTGATGCAATACTGCCACCACGCCAGCCATGCTTTGGATCTTGTCGCGTATGCTGCTGGGAAGCCGGGTCCTTACCCACTGGACCCCAGCCACCGCCTCCAGGCGTCATGATAATAATGCGTTCGCCAGGCTGCATGCTCGCAGTGTTCTTCCCGCCCAAATTGATGTAGCGGACTTCCTCATCAAGCTTATCTTCTGGGCTTCCGTTAGCCCCAGCGCGCGTAGTGTCGCCATTGGTGGTGACATCGGCATCACTGCCATCCAGTTTGGGCACCTTCCGCACCCAGAGGTTCTGCCCACACTGCGCATCCTCGCCACCCTCGAGGCCATATGGATGATATACTCGCCGCTCGCTCAGTATGGAGACTTGCACCGGGATCCTGAACTCGATGTCACGCACGACTCCATCGCCGCCCTTATGCTGGCCGGCTCCGTGGCTCCCGTCGCGGAGACTGAACTCTCGCAAGATGACCGGATATCGCCGCTCGAAAACTTCGCTGTCCGTAATTCGTGTATTGGTCATGTGCGTGTGCACACCATTCGTGCCGTCCCAATCGGGTCCAGCACCAGAGCCACCAGCAATCGTCTCATAGTAGCCGAAACCCTTCACTTCCTTCTCGCCAGAGACATTGCCGCCAAAGCCAAAGGTTAGATTATTGCAGTCGCCCTGGCTTGCAGCGCATGCGTGGAAGGCTTTGAGAACAACATCCGTCACGCGCTGGCTAGTCAAGACATTACCGCCAACGACGGCAGCAGTGCCAGAAGGTGAGAGGAAGGACTTCTTGGGAATCTTGACAGTGATAGGCGCCAAGCAGCCCTGGTTCAGCGGGATGTCCTCCTTGATAAGACACCGGAGACAGTAGATGATAGCACTGTATGTCACAGCCTCAGGTGCGTTGATGTTGCCATAGACTTCTGGCCCTGTGCCTGTGAAATCGAAGACTGCTTCTCCCTTGCCACCATCGATTGTAACTTTGAGTTTGATCGGGCTGCCATCGTCCATGTAGTCTACTGCACTCAGATCCTGGCCTTCGAAGCGCTTGCTCACGCCTTTCAGCAGGGTGCGGACGCTGTCCTCGGCGTTGGACTGGATGCTGTGCATGTAGAACTGTACTACCTCTTCGCCGTAGTCAGCGATCAGCGAGCTGATGAGATTGATGCCCTTCTGGTTTGCGGCGATCTGTGCTTTGAGATCGTTCAGGTTGTCTGCTAGACACCGCGTACCGGAGCACCCTGGGTACTTTGCGGGCTCTCTCAGCAGGAGCTCGATGATCCGCGCTTCATTGAAGTGGCCCTCGCTGACGAGCTTCTCGGTCTTGATGCTAGCGCCCTCTTGGAACAACTCTCGTGAGTGTGGCGGCATAGATCCGGGTAGTATGCCTCCAATATCTGCATGGTGCGCTCGACTAGCTACGTAGAACACAATGTTGTCGCCGGAAAACGCAGGCGTAATGACAGTGATATCAGGTAGATGCGTTCCGCCGAACATCGGGTGGTTGCTGACCAACACATCTCCCTTCTTCAGTTTGCCTCGCCAGATTTCGGATTGCTTTTTCACACAAGTTGACATACTGCCGAGATGGACGGGCAAGTGAGGCGCGTTGGCGACTAAGCCGCCGTCCGCGTCGAAGAGAGCGCAGGAGTAGTCTAGTCGCTCCTTGACGTTCGTCGAGACGGAGGTCTTCTGCAGGGCCCGACCCATCTGCTCAGCAATTGCCATGAAACGGTGCGCAAAGATGGAGAGCATGATCGGATCGACCTTCGTGGTACTGACTTGCTGGTCACCTGAGCTTTCGCCGATGTTGATAACGATGTGGGTTCCAATGATCAGTGCAGATGCATCGGGCGTGATGACGATAGTCTGCGTACCGTCGGCGATGATCGCGGGACCTTTAATCCGGTCTCCTACGGCAAGATCTTCAAGCTTGTATATCGCGGTGTCTTGTCTGCCGCCCTCGAAGTAGACGGACTGCCTCCCATGCTGCTTCTCCTCCTTGCCAAGGTCTTTGAGCTTGATGGCTCTCAGTTGTTGATCGACCGTCTTTTCGAGGCCGGTGAACGTCTTGCCGATGCCTCTTGCACGTACGTCGTCTACAATGATATCCCGGTCCGGCAGTGTGAAGCCAAACTCCTGCTCGTGCTGCTTAACGAAAGCCTTACCAAAAGCCCACTCATCGCCGTCGTACTCAGTCTTTGCCTCCTTTTCGCTCGGTCGCACGATCATCAGCGCAGACTCTGTGCCGCGGTAGCGCATGTTGAGATACTCCTCGAAGTGTATCTGCTCTTCTATAAAGCCCTGATCCCGTAATTTTTTGGTGCACTTGCTCTTCAAGTCGGCCATCTTGCCTTGCAAATACTTCTTCACATCTTCGTCCAAATTACTCCAGACCTTGGACTCAGGCTCCTGCTGCTCGTCCACTACGTCCGCAAGAGCCATTCCATAGGCCGATAGGACTGAAGAATACCGGTGCACCAATATCTGGCTGATGCCAAGCGCCTGCGCTATGGCAACAGCGTGCTGCCCGCCTGCTCCACCAAAAGTCGCAAGTCGATGCTTACTCGTGTCGTGACCTCGAGCTTCCGTCAAGCTCCTGATGGGCCGTGTCATAGTTTCATTCGCAATCTTGACGAAACCGTAGGCGATCTCGTCGACGCTCATTTCCTTGTCACTTTGCGAAGATGCTCTAATGTCGGAATTGATCTGCTTCGTGAGTTCATCGAAGAGACTTCTCGAGGCCTGCTCGTCGAGTCCCTCGTCCTCGTTCTTGCCGAAGATCTTGGGAAAGAAGTCTGGCAGTAGTCGTCCGAGGAAGAGGTTCGCGTCTGTGATTGTCAAAGGCCCACCTTTACGATAGCAAGCCGGTCCAGGATGTGCACTCGCACTCTCTGGTCCCACTACGAACAGTCCGTTCCGCCAGAACAGTCTGCTACCACCGCCCGCGGCGACTGTGTTGATGTCCAGTTGAGGTGACTGTATCGTCACGCCTGCGGTCGTAGTCTCGAACACGTGATCGTATCGTCCAGACCCATATCTGCTCACATCTGTGCTCGTTCCTCCCATATCGAACCCGATCACCGAAATCTTGGTCTCTGGGTCATACGAGGTGAGCGCATAGCCGACGACGCCGCCAGCAGGCCCGGATAGAATAGCACGTAGTCCAGAGAACCCATCTACGTCCACCAAGCCGCCATCTGACTGCATGAACTCGCATCGTGCACCCTTCGCACCTTGCTCGTGCTTGACGGACTCTGTTCCTAGCCCACCCGAGAAGCCGGCTTGGAAGCCATCGACGTACTTCCGTATTGTGGGCGTGAGATATGCGTCTGCGCAAGCGGAGGTCGCGCGAGGAACGAGCTTGATCATGGGCATGAGCTCGTGGCTCAGCGATACATGCGAGAACCCTATCTCTCTTGCGATCTTACCGACAAGCGCCTCATGTTGCGGATACGTGTAGCCGTGCATCAAGCAGACTGCTATGCTTCGCAGCCCAGTATCATATACGCCCTGCAACTGCTGCCGTATCGCATTCTCTTCTGGTCTTCGTAGTATTCGCACTGCCTCCCCACTGAGTCCCTTCACTATCTCAGCACCCTCTTCAGCATCCTGTACACTAGGCGCCTCAGTAGCATGCCGCGCTGGGTCTTCTGCGTAGTCCTCCAGTGTGACTCTCTCATCGATCTCCACCACCTTCTTGTACAACGTCTCCGGCTTCCGAATCGCCAAGTCAAAGATGTTCGGTCGACTCTGGTTTCCAATCTCTAAGCAGTCCTTGAATCCCTTCGTGACCACCAGCGCGATATCCTCGCCCTTCCTCTCTAACAGTGCGTTCGTGGCGACTGTCGTCCCCATTCGTATGCTCTCGATCTTGCTCGTGTCCAGCGGCTGGCCTCGAGGCGTCTCTTCGCCGGTGAAGCGTGCCAATAGCCGTCGTATGCCTTCCAGAGGCGCATCGTCGTAGTTTTGAGGATCCACTGAAAGCAGCTTGATGATCACGTCGTCTTCCATGCGGCCACTGCCCGGGTTGCCGACACAGTCTGTAAACGTCCCACCACGATCGATAGCGATGCGGATGCCTCCGCTGCTTGCTGTCGAGTTCGCCATATTATGTACATTCACCGGTTTCGCGCTTAAGGTTACGAAGCAGGAAAGAGGGCACCGCTAGAAGAGAAAAGGTGGGAATGGAGAAGATACTCAGCCTTGCATCAGTATGCCTCGGAGTGTGGGTACATTACGTGATGCAGTCAAATACCACGGCGGCGTATGCCTTCACGGTTGATTTGTGACATGGCCCACCTTCCCAATGTGACGTAGAGACCGGCATCGGGTGGAGTTGGAGCTCAGCAGCTTGACGCTCAGCGCTGTGGTGAAAGAAGGTGATACAGACTCAGCATATGGTGGTAGACGAGGTCGATGTAGGCGGGATGTTACACATGCAGTACATAGTGTCCAGCCTCACGACGCGCAAGATGTCCCACTCCGCAGGTCTGTGCCCACATACTCTCATGACTCTCTGCCACTTGGACCCGCTACAGGCGATCCAGGTTGTTCATCACCACGCCGCAATACACTGCAACCAAAGCTCCCTCTCCCACTCACACCCCGGCAGCGAGTCAAGCCTGCGCTGCCTCAAGAACTCCCCGCCCTCTACCATAGTCCTCCAGCCCAGATACCGATGCCACCAGACTGCCCGGGCACTGTCTCGTAATGGCAGGACGCCACTGCCCTTCTCCACCCACTGCAGTCTATCGCATCGCAGAATGCATCTAGGATGCTGTCGATTGTGTGAAGGCGCGCGCTTGTACTCCGGTAAGTAATCGGCGTCCCAGAGACTGAAGACGATGCGTTCGAAGACGTCGCCATCTGCGAAGGCGATTTCGATCTTAGCTGCTTTGCGGTCGACGACGCGAAAGGCGCCACAGAGAGTGTCCCCTCTCTCGAAGCGTAGCGCGCGGATGTGACGTGGGCTGAAGGTCTTTCGCTGATTCGAGTCTCGCCAGGATCCGAGCCATGCGTACCAGCCGTATGGTGAACGTGACAAGCGATCGGCCATGGTGCGCAATAGAAGCCTGAATGTACTCTCGATCTCACGAATGTATGGCAGAGGGTACATCGGAAGTTTGAGATCAGCGCGGACGTGTATGAAGTCTACCGGGGAAGGATCATCCAAGAGAAGTGGAGGTAGTGTAGTAATGTAGTTGGAGCCATGCGGTGTATATGCTGAGCCGCATGCTTCACGAGTCTCAGATGATTGCAAGATGCTGGAATCGACATGGTAGCTGGCGATGGTCGATAGTTCCATATTCGTACGAATGGACAGGGCTTTGACACAGGCTGCGGCGAGCCCAACGATCACCACGATCCATATAGCGTACGTTGCGGCTCCCATGTTGACTCTGGAGCAAAACCGTGGTTGCCGTGAAGGTGTCCATTTATGGATATTGAGATAATCATCTCGTTCTCTGTTCTCTCAGGAGGTTTTGTAGTGGTGGCGCTTGTGGCGTGCTTAGCTGCAGATTATCGGGGCGAAGCGCAGACACAGCTGTGCGCTGAAGTCAAACGCCGGCAGCGACCGTGGACGTTGCTGCGCCGCGAGCAGTGCTCCCCAATCGAAATATGCGTCCCGCACGGCCTGAATGCCTCTCGCTCTCGATCACAGCGGCGCACTCCACTTCCTCCAGCACGTCTTCCACCCAACCACACAGTCACGCCAAGAAAGCATCTCCGTGCAGAGCATCTGCAAACCATCCAGCGCATAGCACTGTGCCCACCCGTCGAACTCAGCGACCGCTCGAGCTTCTTGGTACCCTCCTAGGGTCGCCTGGCCGACAGTCCTCACTTCCTTCCTGTCCAGCAGAGACAGCAGGGGCGCAACATCTCTCGAGCGAGGTGCTGCAACCATCAGAGACTGATATGCGCGCGACTCCGAGTATGTCTCTTGGGTATCGCCTTGAGGGATATCTTTGGGTATGGTGTCACCGACTCGCACACAGGTTGCGACAAAGTTGCGAAGAGAGGTCATGCTGGAGCTGAGGCACATGTTGTATAACATTATCAGCGCTTCGTCTTCGGCTGATTTCGCGGCGTGGAGCAAGTCGTTCAGTGACAAACAAGTCGAAAGACCGTGAGTGGCTGCATTGACGAGGTGAACTAGTTCCCAGGTCTGACGATGCAGGTTTTCGGGTTGGCCGGGACTTTCCATCGTTCCCGTATGGTATGAAGACGGCTTGGGAGCGAATGGGTGGGCAGTCAACAGCTGTCTTGATAAAGGCCTGATTGGGACGAATGCCAAATAGCAACTCCTCCAACGGTTGTCATGGAATCCGGTCATGTCGTCCTATCATCCGTTGCCAATCATGCCAGTCACTCACTCATCGCTTGAGCTGCGCAAACCTCGCAGCAAGCTCGTTCACATCTGGGATCTTGCCACCAGGCCCGCCGGCTTTGCCATCAGTGGCTGCACCCTTCTTACCTGCGTCAGTCATCTTCTTGCTGGGCTTTAGATCCGCTCCCGTGATCTTGGGTCTCACGTTATCAGTACTGGGGCTCGGTGGTGCAACGGACACCGGGCTCTTAGGCCCAAAGTCCCTAGGCGGCGTCGCTTTGCTCAAATCATCCGTCGCAAGAGAAGCCTCCAGAGCCTTGACCTTCTGACCACCCGGCGCATCATCGTCGTCGTCTTCCTCCTCGTCTCCGTCGGCTTCAGCCACAGCCTCAGCAGCCCTCTTAGCATGCGTTCCAGGCGGCCAGTCAATCCCGTAAGCCTCAGCAATCGCACCGAGATACGCCTCCACAAGCTCCTTCGCCGGCGGCTCCACCTTCGTCCGATCTAGCACTCGTTTCGAGACCTTCCCATCTCTGTTCTCCACAGCCTCAAGTGTGAATTCCTTCCCGTACTTCTCCGCCAGCAGCTGCCTCACGGTCGTCAACTCCTTTACCCCTTCCACCTTCGGCGCAGCGTAGATGAGGCTCTTCACTGCTTCCTCTAGTCCAGGATCACACTCTTTCGACTCCAGCAGGCCAGCCCGAGCTGACAGTAGCTCGCAGTAGAGTTCTAAGATTTCGAGAAGCTCCGTGTTCATGTCCGTGCGGATGATATTCTCGACGCGGATCTTTGCGCTTTCTTCTTTTCCTTGCTCGAGAAGCAGTGCCATCGCCCGACGCTGCTGTTTGGCTACTGCTGTGTCTTTTTGTTGGACCATTCGTAGACGAGCGATGCCTAATTTGAGTTGGACTTTGATTTTGTTGGTGAGGGGCGAGGTAGCGGGCATGATGGGCGATGGGGACTGCTAAGAGCAGCAAGTAAATGGAGTATGACTGCTACTTCCCTTCGGATAATAATAATGGCTACATCTAGAGAGCTCGATGTTCCGGGAGTACATGATTGTAGTGCACACTATAGATCTATAGTGCGGAACTCTTCCGGAGGGGTTGTCTCTTGATGGCCAGATTAACAAAGGCAAAGATCTACCTCCCGGGACATCACGATAATAGAGCGTCTTGTCGTAGTGATTTGGATTGAACATCGCGGCGCTGTCGTTGTTGAATACACAATTGATACATTTATGCTCCGTGATACCACCACGGCTTGCTCTAGCTGCCCCTTAAACAGCTTCTCCCACCAACTTCACCTGTTGAAACCAGGGGCATCATCTACTCAGCTCCTCCAGCCGTACTCGGGTCGAATTCCTTGAAGGCCTCCTTCATTACCTCCGCATCAGCTTCTTCCTCCGCCTTGCTCTGCGGACAGTCCTTCCAGTGCGTCCGTGGCTCTAGCCCCAGCAGCTTGCCCAGCACACGCCTCCCGAATTGCAGATCGAAGCGGAAGCTCTGATCAAGTGGCAGCAGGATGTCCTTCCTCAAGCCCTCTGACCATATCATCACCTTGAAGTAATCGTACTTCTCGGCTTCTGCGATCTCGGTGGTGGTGGAGCGGAACTTTGTGGAATACTCGGAGTTCTCTGCCTCCGCGACGAAGGCAGCCTCGATCACGCCGGATTGGATCATAGATGCTGCGATGGGGAGGAACTGCCACTGAAGATGCACGCCGCTCGACTTGCTGATCTCCCAAGTCACCGCGCCCAGGCGGGCGTGGCCGTCGGCATCACGACTTTTCGAAGCGACCATCTTCTGTAGACCGTCTTTCATGGCAATCATCTCCGACGTGACTGCATCGCGAGTTTCGTTACTGAATGCGGAGAGAGTCGGAGCGTGGTCGACCGGAATGATGAGAACGTGCCCGGGAAATCCGATTTCGGGATAGGTGTCCTTGAGTGGAAGCGGTCCTTTCGACGTCGTCAAGTAGACCTGCTCGCCGATAGCCGTGATCATATGTGCTGCATCCTGGTTGAAGGAAAGGCAAAAGTAGCATTCAGTCGGCTTCGGTGGCGCGCGACGCATGCGCTTCCCGCCACGTCCACCGTACTGATCGCCTCCGTTGCCATTGGCAAAGCGATGAGTGTTGAAGGACTCAGCTTGGCTGTCCAGCTTACGCTTCTTACCTTGTGTGAATGGCGATGCAGTCGTGCCCTCGGGCATCACTGTTGGGGGAGACGCGGATGGCTCGAACGAAAATGCGTACATCCACTTCTTCTTTTCGGTATTTCCAAACTCAGCTAGGCTGACGAACCTCGTGATCGGTCGTGGCGGATCCGAGACATGAAAGAAAGGCTCGCGCTCAAAGTACGCATCGCCGGTGGAAAAGTGATATCGCGGCTTCAGCGCAGTACACAGCTCGGCGATTGAGTCTGCGCTGACGGCAGGTTTGATCTCGCGACCAGCGGCAGACGCATAACGCACAGCCGACGGCCACTCGCTGGTCACGAGGATATCTGCATCGTTGTAGCCTTTAGCAGAGCTTGCGTCCTTGGTTGTATAGACAGCGGCGTAAGGATGGTTGGCGACATCACCATCGCTATGCGCACCACCTACTGCAACGATGCTGAACCCCTCGCTCGTCTTCACGCGACCCTTGCGACCAAGTGCGAAGAGATTGGGACAGAGTTCGCCATCGTGCTCTTTGAGATGGGAGACGACATCCTCGGGTAACTCGCGTCGACCGATTGCAAAGTACGTGGTGACCGGAACGGTGATTTCACCCTTCATCAGCTTTTTGACCTCGTAGTTCTCTGCTTCCGAGGTGCTGTCCTGATCTGCGAAAAGGTCGCCGGCAACGATTGCAAAAGCGAAATTCTGCTTCGCCTGTAGTCCGGCCAACTTGGTGAAGAAGCCCAGAAGTTTCCCGTTCACGCTGCCAGCGACGGCGACTTTGGAGGCCATGGCGTTGGAAAGTGCGAATGTCCAAGTATGGCGAATAGAGATCTGTGGAGTGTATCTGTCGAACCTATTTGTCGAAGGGATCGATGTAGCATGTATGAATAATCGAAGTGTTCAAAAGCAAATGAAGTTGAGAGGTGGAGTGACGGAGGAAATAGTAGAAGGTGGCTACGTTCTTAAGCCCGAGCTGCGCCGACTAGCGCAGCACATGAACACCGTACTTGCGCACATGTTAGCTCGTGAGAGCTCTGACGCCGGTCTAGCATGTGAAGTCGTAGGGTGTGAAGTCTCGAAGAACAAGATATCAGAAAGTGAAGTTTGTCGCATGCCCTCTGGCTTTGATAGGGCTGAAAAGAAGCTCTGTCGGATCTGAGACTGCCGACGGCCGAGTCGCCTCCACATGCCGACAGATCTTATCAATCCTAAGAATTTCTGGACCTGCCTGTAGACAATCGCCATCTTAGAACAGATATCGGAGACAATGTCGACATGGCGTTAACGAAGACCAAGGCTGGGAAGCCTGCAAAAGTGGTGAAGCCAAGCAAAAACACAAAGCGATCCACGCCATCGACCAGGAATCACCGATATCAGTCCTTCACAGAGCGAATCGCAACACTCCACATCGATCCTGTGAGACGAAAGAGACAGCCGAACGAGAGGGATGGATTGTCAAGCGGTACCGAGACATACACTGGGCGATCGCTGGCAGAATGGCGGGATCTCAATTTGTCGCAGACATTCACGTCCTTTGCGACCCAGGCAGAGCCGTTGTGTGACAGTCTGCCTGTGCTCTTGCACAATGAGGAGACTGTCATGGGACTGCTGATGGAGTACATCCAGAGGGCTGATGCACTGGCTATGGAACCGCTGTTAGCTCTGCTGGCCCACTTCGCCCACGACATGGACACCCGCTTCGAAGGTCACTTCGCCCAGGCCGTCAGTGTGGTGGCGTCCGTGGCAGCTAAGCATGAGGACCCAGCCGTGGTGGAGTGGAGCTTCACGTGTCTCGCATGGTTGTTCAAGTATCTTTCAAGGCTTCTGACGCCGGACCTACGACCTCTGTACGATCTGATGTCGCCGTATTTGGGAGTACAGTCGCAGAAGCCTTTCATCATCCGATTTGCTGCCGAGTCGATGAGCTTCCTTATCCGTAAATCTGCCACGCAGTATGAGCGTGATACTGTTCCACTTGATCGGATCATCGGACACGTCCTTGAGAGCTGCCCTTCGGCCAACGAGGGTCGCGCGTCCAATCTGCATCAGCAGGGTGTCATGACATTGCTGACAGAGTCAATGAAAGGCGTGCAGAACGGACTACATTCGAGTGCGCTATCGGTGCTGAGGTGCCTCGTTAGATGCGTGCGAACAAAGCCCGAAGACAGCTCTGTCGCTTTGCTTGTCGGCACACTTACGAGCTTGATCCACTTCACCCAGTCCGAGACCTTCCAGCCTGTGGTCGATCTGCTGATCGAAGAATTACCGCACAATCCCGTCGGCCACGACGATGCTTCAGTCTGGGTTACCAGTGAGCTACTCTACACAATCATCACAGTCCGGAAGGGTTCGAGGACGCGCAAATGGGCCGGCATCATGGCAGTGGTTACTGATCTGGTGACTGCCGGATGTGAGCGAGTAGACCTGTCCACGCGCACTAGAAGACGGATTCTGAGGACTGTGGCGAGTGTGTTCCAGACCGGTTCAATCGATGCGGTGTTGCCAGCGCTTAGTCTGCTATTCAAACTGAGCGAAGAGCGATGGGCGCCGCATTTCCTACCCTTCTGCGAGTACTTCGCTCGCTTGGGTCGCCCCCGCTATGATCAGCTGTTACTCAAGATCTTCGTCACGCATGCCGCATCACAAGCCCAGGATCGGCCTCATGAGCTTCTGGCCTTGTTACCTCATCTCTCGAGTGCATCGACTGCATCTAAGATACAGGCTGGACCAGAAATGCTGAACAACCTACTTAAGCCATTGCAGGAGCTTGCAAGCGCCAATGATGACGAAGACATCAGTGAAGCGCACTTGAGTTCTGCGAAGTTGGCACTTGACGCGTTAACATACACAAAATTGAGCGCGGACTTCGTATCGGGAATGAGCAGCCTGCTCCAGCAGCTTGTGGAACGTGCTCTGAAGGCACATACTGCAAATCATAGCGGGACTTCACTCGCACGCTTTGCACTTGGTCCAGTGCTGCAGTCTGCTGCGGTCATCGGCGTAGATATCAGCGAGTTCTGGCTACCGCTCTGTCAAGCCAGCGGCGAGGGTGTTGCGTCCGGTGCCTACCTGACGAGCCTAGCAGAGCTCTTGAAGTCATCTGTCGCGCTCGACATGACGGGTGATCATGTTGACACCCTATGTACATCACTCGTGAACGCACTGGCGCTGCCTTCATCTAGGTTGAGAAGTGCTGCACTCGATGCACTCGAGTCAGTATACAGACGACGAAAGCAAACGAGACCAGAAGCTCTCAACATCGCGACACTCATAGAGTCTACGCCGTTGAGCATGGATACCAGCAGAGGGCTCTCGATGAACATCCGCCGCTTAGCTACCGCTTACCAGGGCTCAGATATGGATGATCTCATGCGCAAGGCCGTTCCGACTTACTGCTTTGGACTTCTGCATCTCAAGCTGTCGCAGGCTTGGACCGATGCTCTGGAGGCACTGTCTAGCATCTCGAAGTACCTTATCGGAGAGGAGACAATCGTGTCACTAGCACAAAGGTGGCTCGACAGTGACGCAACCCAACATAGCGCAGACGCTCAAGCGACTCAGATCCTTACAGTGGATAGCGAGGGCTTCAATGTCGTGTCCGACTTCGAGTGCTCCAACTTATCAAAGATCTCGGCGATTGCTCATCAGGTGTTCGAAGAGCCGCATCATGGTTATCCGTCCCCTGAACAATCACTTGAAGCAGAACTGCGAACTGTGACATCGATCACCCAATCGTCGCGTGGACAGGCTTTGAGAGTACTCGACAAGATCCCCCAAATTGCAGAGAAGAGGTCTCGACTGCTCGTACCCGTGCTCCTCAGATGGGTGAGTCGCTCGAGTGACAGCGAAATGCAAGCAGTAACGGCAGATCGATGGTCTCGAAAGGATCAGAAAGCGATGCTAGGCGTCTTCGCCAAATTCAACAACCCTTCGGTCCTGTTCCGGTCACCGGAGGTGTATGATGCATTGCTCAATCTTTGCGCTAACGGCGATGTGGAGATTCAGAAATCAGCTCTTCAAGCATTACTGACATGGAAGAATGCGACACTATCAAAGTACGCAGAGCATCTACACAATTTGCTCGATGATGCACGATTCCGCGACGAGATATCAGTCTTCCTTCAAGGTGGCGACGAGGATGGCATTCATGCTGATGACATCGACAGTATCATGCCTGTGCTCCTGCGATTGCTTTACGGTCGCGCAGTTGGAGGCTCGAAGGATGTACAACAAGCGCGACGCAAGGCCATCTTCGTTGCGCTCGCTCGCTTTGATGACAGTGTGCTTGCGGCCTTCATCGGTATCGCCTTGAGCGGAGTCAGCGACAGCGCGGAGAGCACTGAAAGCGATACCTGTGGCACCACTGGAGCATCGATGAGACAGCAAGTCGGGGCCTTGAACATGATGAACGATATGCTCGAGACGTTGGGCGGAGGCATGCGGCCATTCGCTGTACAAATCGCGGACGCCACACTAGCCTGCGCTGTTCCCGCAAGCAAAGCACTGGAACACGATACCGAACATGCTGCACAAGACTCGTCATTGCTGAAGTCTGTTAGACAGGTTGGCATGCAATGTCTTGTGAAGCTGTTCGCCGACATGCACGAACTGCCACTTTCTGAGCAAGGTCGGATCGTAGTGTCTGAGCTGGTGACGCCTCGCCTCGACAACTTCGCAGCAGAGAACACCCAGAGCATCGCAGCGACACTGCGACTCTTTGCCGCTTGGGCAGGGTCAACTGTACACGCTGGGCACCTCTACGAGCACAACGCAGAGCTATTGACTCGCGTCTCAGATCTGCTGGCGCATGGCAGTGCACAGACAGAGGTGAAAGTCTTCATCTTGCGCGAAGTCCTCGATAAGCTCCTCGGACTACCAGACCTCCAACAGTCGCTCCAGCCGTACGTCTCCGGCTTCGTCACGAGCGTTTCTGTGATACTCAGCCAGCAGCCTGCGGGTGATCTGCTTGCGGCTTGCGTCAACAGTACTGTACAGCTGGCAGAACGTATCACAGAACCAGCTCAGGCTGGTCAGATCATCGAGCTTTGCGCCCACTTACTTCGACAGCCGGGTCACTTCGTACACCCAAAGGTCAAAGCTGGTCTCGTCAAGACCATGATGCCACTTCTTGACATCCTTGACAAAGCTGCTGTACCCACCGGAGTTTACGAAGCAATCTGCGGACTGTTCTCCAGACTTCGTGATATCGAAAGCCGTACCATGTTCGCTGACGTCTTGGTGAAGCTATGCCAGCACGACGCTGCTTTGCTTGAGACTGCAGGGCTTTGCCGAGAGATCAATGCGCTTGAGAGTGGTCGACTGGGACAGCCCGATCACGCACGCAAGGAACGGGCGTTTGACAAGATCTACGAGAACGCGGAAAATTACTCGCTTGATCAGTGGCTGCCGCTGATGCACAACTTTCTCCTCTTCATCCGAGATGAAGATGACACTGTCAATCGAGCGAGCGCAGCGCGAGCGCTGGAGCTCTTCATCATCGCGTGTGCTAAGTCCGGGCGTACGAAGTTGATAGAGAGCGACCTCTTCCCAGCCATTCAGCGCGGCATGAAGGAGCCGTCGGAGCTTGTACGAGCGGAGTACCTACGCCTGCTGGGCATTTTGGTCCAGAATAATCCAGAGTGGAGTGAGGTAGACGACATGACTGGTCTTACAGTGGAGGGGGACGAGGAAGCGTCGTTCTTCACGAATGTCCTGCACATACAGCAGCACCGTCGACTCCGTGCGTTGAGACGACTCGCCGAAGAGCCAAAGCTGCGGTCCCAGAATGTCAACCGCATCTTCCTCCCCTTGCTTGAGCAATTCATCTTCGACCAAGCAGAAGGCGATGCGGGCCGCACACTGTCTGACCAGACTGTGACCACTATCAGACCCCTTGCGAAGAGTCTGAAGTGGTCTGACTACCGCTCTGTGATTAAGCGCTACCTAGGGCAGCTCAAGAAGAACCCAGAGCGGGAAAAGGTCGTGCTGCGACTGATCGGCGCACTTGTCGATGGGCTAGTCAGCCGAATGGAGGATCTCCCCATCGTATCAGTCAATGCCGATGAGCCCGAGGCGTCCCGTACTGGTAGACAGAAGGCTATCTTGACGGAGTTCCTACCGCCGCTGTCTGCTTATCTGCATCACAAAGACGATTCAACAGTTGACCGCCGTGTCGGGGTAGCGGTGTCAATCGTCAAGCTGCTTCGTCTACTCCCCGAGGCTGACTTTGTGGCTGGCCTTGCGCCAACTCTGACGGACATCTCACACATCCTCAAGAGCAAAGACCTTGAAGCTCGTGATCAGACGAGACGCACTTTCTCGACCGTCCTGTCACTCGTCGGGCCCACGTACCTACGCTTCATCATCAATGAGATGCGCAGCGCCCTGCAGCGTGGCTATCAGTTGCACGTCCTGTCATATACAGTGCATCACATCTTGGTTACCAACGCGGAGATGCTGAAGCCTGGCGATCTCGATACTACTCTCACCGAGCTCATGTCTGTGGTCATGGACGACATCTTTGGCGTCACTGGCCAGGAGAAGGATGCAGAGGAGTACAAGAGCGGCATGAAGGAGATCAAAAGCAGCAAGAGCTACGACACACTTGAGATCGTGGCTCGTAGCACTTCCATCTCCAAGATGGGACAGCTAATCTTACCCATCCGAGCCATGCTGCAAGAGCGACTTGACATGAAGTCGGTCAAGAAGATCGATGATCTACTGATCAGGATCAGGAAGGGCATCGACCAAAACCCAGCAGCGGACTCGCGGGACATGCTCGCATTCTGCCACGAGGTCGTACGCCAGGTGCAGGCTCATGAAGCTGCTCCACATGTGCGACTGGCAGAGCAAAGCTACAATGTGCGACAGTACCTCGTTGCATCGGAGAAGAAGGCTAATCGTAAGGGTGCTACAACATCTTACCTCTTCAAGCTATCGAGCTTCGCCCTGAATCTCGTTCGCAAGGTCGTAAGACGTCACGAAGTCCTCCAGACACCCGCAAACATGGCAGGCTATCTCCCAATCTGCGGTGACGCTCTCATAGAAGGTCAAGAAGAGGTCCAGATCGCGGCCGTCAAGCTGCTCACGACAATCATCCGCGTGCCACTGAAAGACATCGAAGACAATTGCGCCGTCTACCTCAAGCAGGCCGTAGCGGTGATGAAGTCTCAGACCAGCAGCACGACTGACGCCGCCAAAGCAGCACTCGACCTTATCACAGCCATCCTCCGCGAACGCCGCTCTGTGCAAGTAAAGGAGAAAGACATCGCCTATCTCCTACAAACCCTCAAACAAGATCTCGATGAGCCAGATCGGCAGGGCATCCTCTTCCGCTTCTTGCGCGCGGTGCTCGGTCGGCAGATCGTAATCACGGAGGTGTACGAAGTCATGGACGAGGTTGCTAAGATGATGATCACGAATCCTGATGAGTCCGTACGGCAGAGTGCGAGGAGCGCGTACTTGCAGTTCGTGATCGATTACCCCCAGGGTAAGGATCGCTGGACCAAGCAGACGGGGTTCTTGGTCAAGAACCTGGATTATCAGCATGTTGCCGGGCGACGGAGTGTGATGGAAGTACTGCATGGGCTCCTTGCGAAGCTGGGTGATGAGGCGTTGCAGCCGCTACTAGTCACATTGTTTGTCGGCCTGGTGACGAGGGTCAGTGGCGATGTTGATGCAGCTTGTCGGGACATGGCTGGTGTGTTGATCGGGAAGATCTTCGACAAGGCTGATGAGGAGAAGATGGAATTGCTGGTCGGCATGTTGCGGAAGTGGACAGGTGCTGACAAGAAGCTGAGTCTACGAAGGGCGGCGACACTATGCTGGACGATCTTGGCCAAATCTGGGAAGGCGACAGCGAAGCAGACGGATTCCCTGCTAGACACTGTGGCGATCATCGCTGCGGACGAGATCGAGAACGATAGTACAGCCAAGGTGCAGCTCCTGCTCGCAGGTCTGCAGCTACTTAGCATCCTGTCCGATCAATCGCCCGCAAAGGCACTCGCAGCGAAGCGCGCTGACTTGTGGGCGAGCGTGCAACAGCACTTGAACACCAACAATGTCGACGTCCAGCTAATGGCTGTTCAGCTACAGTCGACAGTGTTCAACGACGCCGCAAGCACGACCTCGAAGACCCAAGGCGGCTTGTCGACTATGCCGTTACGGGCATCAGGTGGCTATGAGCTTGGTCAAGAGGAGCTACGGACGGCTTGCGCGCTCAACTTCCGTATCTTACGCGACAGTGCGATTGGCAGTACCGAGCTCATCGCACAGGCAGTCCGCAATGTGGCCTTTCTGGGACGACTGTTCGCCGCCAATAACATGCCCTGGAAAGATCGGTCTCTCGACGAAAACAATGGCGGTGACGCAGACGATGCGCTTGAAGAGAAGGACGATACGGCAATTGGCTACCTGCTCTCGCGTCTCTCCTCGATCATTCGCCGTGAGAATGCTCCAGTCGTGACACGCATGGCAGCGCTGCAATGCCAGACCGCACTCCTCTCAACCCTATCCCCGCCCTTCCTCAACATAGGCACTATCATCCATCCACTCTACAACCTCACCGACGCTTCTATTCCCCAGCCCCCAGGCGACACCCACGCAGCATTCACGACCCAAGCGCGCGAAACGTTGGACATGCTGCAGAAGAAGCTCGGCTCAGAGGTATACGTCAAGGAGATGGCCAAGGCGAGGAAGTTCGCGAACGAGCGGAGGGATGAAAGAAGGCGGAAGCGCAGGATCGAGGCTGTCAGTGAGCCTGAGAGGGCTGCTAGGGAGAGGAGACGGAAAAGCGAGGGGAAGAAGGCAAAGATTCGCGAGAAGGGCGCTGAGGCGAGGGGCAAGAGAAGGGGGTGGTGATCGCATTGTGTTGTGGCGTTACGTGGATCTCTGTGGACTGGCTGCCTGGTGGCGGGCGGGAGGATGCATACTGTGATACCCTGTTGAGGTGTGAAAGTTACTAGATAGAGTGTGCATTTTAGGTTGATTGGGTGGCGAACGCGCTGCTGCCTCATGATGCCATGAGTCGCCGAAGGAGCTGTACAACATGTATAACATCTGAGTAGCACCTCATGCTTTCAAGGCTTCATTTTACTTGCGTGTTCTTCTTCACCGATGCTCAGTCATATAGTTCGTGTTTCCCTGCTTCTTTCGAGGGTGAAGTGGAAGGAGCGAACCACGATGACTAAGCTCAATCTAAGAGTTCAAGACGCGTTCGAGACGCGTTTTGCCCCACTTCATCAAACATCCAACGAACATCAAGTCACCACCGCCGATTCGTTCTCCTCGCACGGCACTCTCACCCCCGACAGCGATCTCGAAGACATCCTCAACGCCATGGCCGACCCATTCGCAATCATCAGTAAAGGCGCCCTCGCTAACATCGCCCAAGGCGGCGAAGCAGGCGAGCCTGTAGTGCAATGCGTCCAAATCAAACCCATGGCCGCTGGCGCCGACGGTCGCGAACGGTATCGCGTAGTCTGGAACGACACGGCGAACTTCATCCAATCCATGATGACGCAGCAGGCGAACTGGATCATTACTGAGGGAAAGCTGAAGAAGGGGAGTATTTGTCGGTTGAAGAGCTTCCAGGCGAATGTCGTGAAGGAGAGACTTATCTTGGTGATACTGGATATGGAGGTGCTAGAGGAGTATGGGGAGCCGGAGAAGCTGGGGCAGCCGGTGGCGCTTGAGGATGGGAAGGGTGGACAAGGCGCAGGTGGAGGAGAGGATGTGAAGCCACAGCCGGAGAGTATTGGAGCCGGGAATTTCTATGGGCAGAAGCCCGCGCAGCAGCAACAGGCACAGCCACAGCAGAGGAGTGCGGCGTTGCCGAGTCGGGCGAATGCGAACGGTGGGAGTCGTGGGAACATACATCCTATCGAGGCGCTGAGTCCGTATGCGCACAAGTGGACGATCAAGGCAAGAGTGTCGCATAAAGGGGACATCAAGACATGGCATAACAAGAATGGTGAGGGGAAGCTGTTCAGCGTGAACTTCCTCGATGAGTCGGGGGAGATTCGAGCTACCGGTTTCAACGATGCGGTCGATCAGTGGTACGAGATGCTACAGGAGGGCAGCGTATACTACATCTCGAGTCCATGTCGAGTCCAGCTGGCGAAGAAGCAGTTCTCGAACGTCAACAACGACTACGAGCTCACATTCGAGAAGGACACGCAGATCGAGAAGGCAGAAGATAATGAGGGCGTACCTCAAGTCCGCTATAACTTCACAACACTTGCAGATCTGCAGACAGTCGAGAAGGATACAACAATCGACTGCATCGGGATCTTGTCGGAGATCGGCGAAGTGTCAGAGATAGTCTCGAAAACAACAAGCAAACCATACAGCAAGCGAGAGCTCACACTAGTCGACAACACGGGCTTCAATGTTCGCCTCACGATCTGGGGCGGCAGTGCACAATCGTTCGAAGCATCTCCAGAGAGCGTCATCGCCTTCAAGGGTGTAAAGGTCTCAGATTTCGGCGGGCGGTCACTCTCCTTGCTCTCCTCTGGCAGCATGACCCTCGACCCCGACATCGACGAAGCCTTCAAGCTGAAGGGCTGGTACGACGGCGCCGGCCGGAACGAGCAATTTCAGTCTCACGCAAACACTATGGGCGCCGTGGGCGCAACGTCCGGCGGTCGCAGAGATGAGTACAAGACCGTCGCCCAGGTCTCAGAAGAGAATCTCGGCATGGGCGAGAGCACAGACTGGTTCAGCATCAAAGGCACGATTCTCTACGTCAAGAAAGACAGCATCGCCTACCCTGCTTGCCGCACCACGGAACCCCAGACCTGCAATAAGAAAGTCGTTGAGATCGATCCCGGCAAATGGCGCTGCGAGAAGTGCGATCGTGAGTGGGATAAGCCGGAGTATCGCTATGTCATGTCTGTCAATGTTGGCGATCACACGGGGCAATTGTGGTTGAGCTGCTTCGATGAAACAGGGCGGATCATCATGGGCGTGCCTGCTAACGATATCATGGCTTTGAGGGATGAAGGGGATGAGAGGAGGCAGGAGCAGATCTTTGCGGATGCCAATTGCAAGCAGTTGGTGTTTAGGTGTAAGGCGAAGATGGATACTTTCCAGGATCAGCAGAGGTGAGTTGGCTAGTGATGCGATTGCGGAACTACATGCTGATTGAATGACAGAGTGCGCTACCAGGTCCAGACTGCTAATGTGCTCAACTATGGCATGGAGGCCAGGAAGCTGGCTGAGATCATCAAGACGTATAATGCGGACTCGGACAGCTTGTTCGTGAGGTGATGAGCTGGCCGTCAGGTTGTGGCTCTGATGAAAGCTGCGTTCTTCCACGGCATCACGCCGGTACTGGGGCACTTTCAGAGTGGTAGTGGCCGAGCTGTCGTACTGTGTCAAGTCTCGGGTGGCCGACCATGCGCCGGCTGGTGCCCGCTACAGAGGCAGCGTGGCTCGACCCTCGAGGATGTTAAGCAAGAAGCTGGCGGGCACGAGTGTCTGATCGAGTTGGAATTACTCCTGTGTACAGAGAGCCGGTCTGGTGACGCTATCACGCTCCAAAGTGTAACAAAGTCAATACGGTACTGTCCACACTACCATACAGTCCGCAGCATCTGTCCTAAGCTTTTCTGCCAAGGCATGCGAAGCAAATCGCGCGTGTCTTGTTGCTATCCTATCACCAGCTCTCCTTCCGGGCATGCCATACCCTCACTTGCCAATGTCTTCCATCAAATCTTGCGCGGACGTCTGTGCGCATTCGGCCGTAATAGAACTTAGCACTATGCCATGCACGCCGGTGGCAGCATTCATCAGTTCAAGTGCACCAGCAGGGCCGACCGGAAGTACGGGCACAGTAGAGCCACGCGATCGCCACGACCCCTGCATTAGCATGAAGCGCAACCAATGGAGCGCCAAGAGGATGTCAGCGAAGCTTCAATGGCTTCGTAAGTCTCGTACTGTCACGTCCATACACTGTCATGCCTCGAGCACGTGGGCATCGATCTGAAGAAGTGTTTTGCGGCCGACTGTGACTACTGTACCTGCATCCGCGCAAAAGTAAGGTAATGACGGCACTCAGAGGTGTACAGTATATCAATCGGTATCCTCATGCGACTTGGATTAGTAGGTCAAAATCGTCTCCTTGATCCTCTGGTTGCGCAGTGTCTCTTCACCTATCCGTATTTCTCTCATCATGGTGTTCATAGGACTCCAGTCATTGGCGACGCTGGTACTCCTCGGAGTACGCAGTGTGGCCGCTGCTGCCAATGGAAGCGTACCGATGCAAGTCCGTCTGGCGTACGCTGGCAGCCATGGTATGACTGTCAGCTGGAACACTTACGAGCACGTACAGCATCCGACTGTTCACTACGGGTCGTGAGTAGCGCCTAACTGTCGTCTGTGATTTAGAGTGCCAGTGCTGACGTCCAGACAGAGAAGTCCACAACCTCTGCGAGACGGCCAAGAGCGATGTCTCGGTGACCTACCAAACCTCTACAACATACAACAACCATGTGGAGCTCTCGAATCTTCGCCCGAATACTCTGTACTACTACAACATACCCGGTAGTAATGCGACGACGCCGTACAACTTCACGACTGCTCGCAAGGCTGGCGATCACACCCCATATGTCGCGGCGGTGGTTGTCGATCTGGGCACCATGGGTCGTGATGGTCTCACAACGTTCGTCGGTAAAGGAGCTGCCAGTCCATTGGCCCCAGGAGAGATCAACACGATACAGAGCCTGCAGCAATTCCAGCCCACCTATGATTTCCTCATGCACGCTGGCGATATCGCGTACGCGGATTACTGGCTCAAGGAGGAGATCCAGGGCTTTCTCCCGAACACCACACTTGGAGACGGTGCCAAAGTGTACGAGCGTATCCTGAATGACTTCTACGACGAGATGGCACCCATCACGAGCAATAAGCCCTACATGGTCGGACCCGGGAACCACGAAGCGAACTGCGATAATGGTGGGACCAAAGACAAGGCCCATAACATCAGCTACACAGTCAGTATCTGTATGCCTGGCCAAACCAACTTCACAGGCTATCGCAACCACTTCAGGATGCCTTCTCGCCAATCCGGCGGATTGGAAAATTTCTGGTACAGCTACGATCATGGCATGGTACACTACGTGCAGATCGACACTGAGACAGACCTTGGTCACGGGATCATCGCGCCAGACGAGCCGGGAGGTAGCGAAAACGAGGACTCCGGTCCTTTTGCAACGCTGAAGGACCAGCAGACGAACTGGCTCGCAGCAGACCTAGCATCCGTCGATCGCGCCAAGACGCCGTGGGTCATCGTAGCAGGTCACCGACCCTGGTATATCTCCCTAAGCGGCTCGGATCAGTGTCTAGACTGTCAAGACGCCTTCGAACCCATCCTCTTGAAGTATGGTGTCGATCTAGTTCTCAGCGGACACGTACACGCCTATCAACGAAACGCGCCCATCTACAACGGCACCGTCGATCCAAACGAGCTCAATAACCCCACGTTTCCTTGGTACATCACCAACGGAGCCGCGGGGCATTATGACGGGCTTGATACTCTGGACCGCCCATTCGCGTACTACTCCCGGTATGCGCAGGATGAGGCGTACGGTTGGTCGAGATTGACGTTCCATAACGCGACTCATCTCACGCAGGACTTTGTCGCGAGTAAGAATGGGAGTGTGTTGGATTCTGCTACGTTGTTTAAGAAGCATGAGGTAGGGCATCATGGCAAGCCTGGAAAGGGAGGAGCTCAAAGCTAGGATCGGACCCGAGGACGAGAACGCCCTTTTTCCTACGAAAAGCTGAAGCCATGACAGCGCAGCTATCGATCTAGCCACGACAGCAGATCGCAGCGTTGCGATGCTCATTAGAGGCTAGATTTTGGTGAGACCGTAGGGCCACAGCTCGCGCTGCGCTCTCGCCTCCAGGCCTTGCGTCGTCGTGACTACCGCGAAGTGGTCGACTGTCGCGCAGATGCTCTTACACTTTCGAGGAAAGTCGGATCGAAATCTTGGTCCCTTCATATAGATGTAAAGGCATATCGCACATCACGAGTCGTATGTCGATCAAGCAATCCGTACCTTATGTTCTAGTGTCCGTGCGCATTAGTCTACAGTCCCGTTCACGTACCGTTCGTGTACAGGACTACAGGTCTTGTCATCAAAGTGACCAGTGAAGTCTTGGCATATCAGCCAGCAGTGAACCTCACTCTCAAAGCGTACCTAACAGTTGTCACTCCATCTCTCGATTATTCGCGCCTCTCAGCATTACATATTCCCCCGCGAGTTTGAGAACGCAGCATCAGCACTCGATCGCTTCTTCCACAAATCCACTGCCCATCTCCATTGATCATACATCATGCAGATCAAGTACACCCTCCCACATCCCTACCATGCTCATCACCACGGTCACTGACCCATCCGATCGCAGAGTTCGTACCCTCACCGGCAAGGAGATCGAGCTAGACATCGAGGCCGACTACAAGGTACACCTCCATCCCCATGGCTCACCTCACCGCTTCCTCCCACCACCCAGCAACCGCATACCATTCCGTGCGACTCATTGACAAACGACACTAGGTTTCGAAGATCAAGGAGCGCGTAGAAGAGAAAGAAGGTATACCGCCGGCGCAGCAACGATTGATCTATGGCGGGAAGCAGATGTGCGTATATCCCAGCCTTGGCTTAGACAAATCTGTGGGCACGATGTAGCGGCAGGGATGTGCTGAGGGTGGGCTGTGTAGATACAGTACTGACGTGGACATGACAGGGCGGACGACAAGACAGCAGCGGAGTACCAGCTCGAGGGAGGCGCGACGCTGCATTTGGTGCTTGCGCTGAGAGGAGGCCGGGTGTGAGTCCAGGCCGAGGGATGATGTTGGAGGTGGGAGGACGACGGAGAGTGACTGGTTGCGCAGCAGCGGCGAGCAGACTTGCAGCACTGCGGGAACAAAGTGATATACACACCAGTAACTTGCTGCCGGCGAAAGACGAATGACGCATGCATGGGAAGGCGTTTGTGGCGTTATGAGAATTAATACGACGAGACCCATACGAAGACGCAGTGAAAGGCGGACGTTGGAGCGAAACGACATGGAATTGCATCAAGCGCTGCATGTCACACGTCCACGCGTCTACAACAGCATCAAATCCATATTTATGCGCGCATCAATCAATTCCGCGCCCATGCATACACTCATCAAACATCCCACCATTACATCCCCCCCGTGACCCTCCTAATGCTCCTCCTCGCCCCCTCACCAAGCATCTGCACCTTCCCCTCCTGCTCCAACGCCCTCACAGCCTCCGCAAACTCCGCCCCCTCAACAGGCACACTGCTCTGCTCGCTAAGCGTCCTGACAACATCGCCATACCTTACTGTGCTGCCTCCAGCCCGAAGCATATCGTCCAGCACCTCCAGAACGCCGTTCTTGAGATCCTCCTTCCGTCTGCGCTCACTAGCACTGGTCCCCTCGGTCAGCAGACCCATATCGATCAAGCCTGTCCTTGCGTCTGTGGCGGCTTGCTTGAGCGCTGACTGGATCAAGCGCACGGCTTCAGCTACGTCGGCTTCGGTCACGGTTTCGGACAGGCGCATCTTAGCGTGTGCTTCGGCGAGCCGGATCATCGATTCGAGTTGGCGAGTCGTAGCAGTAATGCGACGTTCAGCAGCCCGAATGTCTTCGCCCAGCTTGCGCATGGCTACGTAGGCTTTCACTAGGGCTTCGCCTGCGGCAGGTGTGATGGTCGGGTGGATGTTGGCGCGGGCGTAGGAGATGTAGGATGTGAGGAATTCGACGGGCTGGGAAAGCATGTTAGTGCTCGGCTGGCACAGAATACAGGATACAGGATCTTGGGACTTACCAGGACTTCGTCTCGTGTGGCGTGATCGGGCGTGTCTTCGAGATACATGCCGACCAAGTGGCGAGCAAGCTTGCGGTCGGCCGTCTCGTCGATGCGGTCGAGGACCAGGTAGACCAGATCGAATCTGCTGAGCAGAGTAGGCGGAAGGTCGATATTTTGGGGTACAGGCAGGTTGGGGTCATACTTGCTGCCGATTGGATTGGCAGACGCCAGGATAGACGTGCGAGCGTTCAGCGTGGTGATGATGCCAGCTTTGGCGATGGACACAGTCTGCTGCTCCATCACTTCGTGCAGTACAGATCGCGTGGAGTCTGACATCTTGTCGAACTCGTCGATGCAGCACACACCTCCGTCACTGAGCACGAGTGCGCCAGACTCCAGCACCAGACTGCGTGTCTCGGGATCTCGCGTGATGTAGGCCGTGAGACCAACCGCAGAGGATCCTTTGCCAGACGTGTACACGCCTCGCGGCGCGATCTTGTGAATGTACTCCAGCATCTTCGACTTTGAAGTAGAAGGATCACCACAGAGTAAGACGTTGATATCGCCACGGTACTTCGGAGAGCCGCCTTTCTCGAAGCTCTTGTTCGTGCCACCGAAGAGTTGTAGTAGGATGCCCTTTTTGACGTCGTCCATCTCGTAGATCGAAGGCGCCAGTGATCGGGAAAGCAGCTCGTAGACATCGTGTCTTGATGCCACTCCCTGGATCCTTGCCTCCTCCTCTTCGCTGACCTTGCGAGTCTCCTCGATGCTGCCGCTGACTTGCTCTGACAGCTCTTCCTCGATCGTGGTCGGATCGATTCCCATACGTCGTTTGTCGACCTTCTGGATGTGAAGACAGTCGACATATGTCTTGAAGACATTCTTGACCGATCGCTGCCGAGGGTTGATCCGCACTTGATTGCACTTGAAGATACCGGTGACTTCTACCCTGTCACCAGCTTTGCACATGTCTACTAGCTCGTCGTAAGCACAGATAGAGACAGAGTGGGGCGTTTGACCATCTGGCACGGAGTCGGGTGTCTCCTGCAGCTTGATGACTTGCTTATCTGCGAAGCCAGACCGATTGTGCACAATCTGCATGCTATTTGACTGCGAGCAGACTTCCCGAGGACACCTTGTGGGCTCTGCTATCTTGCCGCGATCGATCTCGACCTTGACGCTGTGATGGCAGACTGAGCAACGGAAGAAGGCGTCCTTCATGTCTGGGATGACTGGCGTCGTGCGGATGACGAGTCCTTTGATCGATATCATCTTGTCCATGTCGCCGGGGTTGAGATCGCGAAGATTGATAGTCTTGTCAAGCCCGAGTGGTCGGACGCGGAAGATTCTGGCCTCAATCTCCGCAACAAGATCGGGAATCTCTTCTTGCACATTGGCCTCAGCACGAGGCGTCCGTCCGCCCATGTCGTTGTCGATATCTGAGCTAGGCATGGGAGGTGCCGAGCTGTCTCGTGTGCCGTTGGCAGCATTCACCCTTTGCTGAGACTGCGTAGCACGCATCTGCTCCATCCGCTTCTCGGCTAGATCGATAATGCAATCTTTGATCGCGCTGTCCATAAGCGGGATAATCTCGCTTGGGAATGACTGCAGTTGATGCCACAGCTTTCTCGTGGGTGGATATGCTTTCAGGTTTTTGCAGTCGAGGTACATGAACCGCACTCCCAGATCCAGCATGGTCTCCATCATCTTCACGTATTCTTTCTCGCGAGCAGGATGTCCAGCATCCAGTGTCTCGCCGTCCGCGACCTCGCCTTCAGCACTCAAGCGGTACTTCCTCTCGAAGTTGAAAAGAAAGTCCTTGAAAGCATTGAATGAATCTACCAGGGATACATTTGTCCCCCAGATAACATTCATTGAGTCCCCGCCAAGCGCGTTGGCATCCGAAGTATTGGGGTTCAAGTTGGAGAAAGTGGCAGCGTCCGAGTCTGCAGGGACTGGCATACCGTTTGCATCGACCAGCAGTCTTCGCCTGGGTCCAGTGCCATTCTCAAGTAGTGCTGAGTCGAGATCGTGTCTTCGTTCTCTTGCAGACTGAGGGGCGTTGCCAGCGCTAGACCTCACGAAGAGTCCACTGGAGCTTGTGTGCGGCGCGCGGTGGCCATTCGTAGTCGGACCAGCTGGATCTGAGCTTGATACGTAGTGGATAGGGGATGAGTCTGTGAAGTGTCAGACATGCTCACTTCGCTATCGTGGGTCGCTACACACCTCCATAGTTACCGTTCGCCCTCGGGGTCCTCCCACCCTCACTACTCCCGTTCGCAACCTGCCTCCTCAACGGCGAGCTCAAATTCGTTGCGCCATTGCCTTGCGGTACACCTAGCCGGCTCTGGCTCTGACTTTGACTTTCACCTCCTTGCGGACTAGAGCCAAAGAACAGCGGTGAGCTGGTAGGCGGTGCCTGACTCTGTGAGAGATTCTGCGAGCTTTGCGCCTGTCTTCGAGGCGTTGCGTTTGGTGATGCAGCGTCCGATCGTGGCTCGCCGTTACCGTTCGTGTCTGACGGTAATGCTGGACTGGATGCAGGGGCTTGGGAGGAGCGCTGGGAGGGGCGACGCGGTGTGCCGTTGACAGAATTCCGGTTCGAGCGGCGTTGCGCTGGTGAGGACATGTTGTCGTTGTACGATGTACTCTGTGACAGCTTTCTTTGGCGGTATGGTACTTCCAGACTGTGGTCGGAGGGTGTCGCAGACGCGCGACGCGCTCTTTCGTTTCTCGCGTTCGCGCTAATGCAGGCACTTCGCTTAATGCCCCCACTATGGATGAACCTCAGACTACCAGAATATTAGCGACGATACGCGACTCTCTCACGCCCTACATTCACGCCCCGGCAAGAGCATCATGCCTGCTCCATCCCAGATCAGCATCGCGACATCCTCATTGAACAGACTGGTCAAGGAAGTCGGCAGCTACCACAAAGAGTCTTCCCAGCAGCAGGCTCGGATTGCCAAGCTCGAATCTGGGGACATTGGTGAGCATGAAGAAGACAACGCTGAGTTCGTGTTGAAGCAGGAGGTGAGTCTGTCGCTGACATGCCGCATGGAGCCTATCGATATCGAGGCTAATTTCAGCGTTCAGAAACGTGCACTGGAGGAGACGAAGGCAATGTTCCCTCAGCTGAAGATAAAGATCGAGGACGGGCAAAGTAGGCTGCAGACACAACTGGTTGGTCACACATCGCATGTACGGGTCTAGATGGCTACTAATACTGTCCGCCAGGACTCGAGCAGTGATGCGACGCCTGAAGAAGTGACCAAGGCCAAAGAGGCGTTGGCCGGCGCATCGACCATACTCAACGAAGCAGCATGAAAGCGCTACCACGTCAGGACTCGTCCATCTCCTGATCTGCTGGGATCCCTGCCTCTGCCTCTACTGCAAAATTGAGCTGCGGAGCCTCCAGCTCTGTAGCACTGCTCTCCTCCATCTCGATGTCCGCCACTCTGGATGGACTCGCAGCGTGGGACGAACTTCGCGTGCCGCCCACCACATCGAGAAACTTGTTGTGTGGCCGATCGCTGGGCAGACTCGAGTCATCATCAGCCACGCGCAGTGGCGTCGCGTCACCTTGCGCGATATCCTCGTCGTCCGCTAGAGGTGTCGCACCGCCAGATCTGGGCCGCGGTGTCATTCCTCCAACAGCAGGCGATCCCAGTCTACTGCGGTCCTCCGGTCCATCGACACCGTCCATAGCCTCATCCTCATCACCCTCCTCAGCATCCACTTCTTCAGGCTCCTTGATACTCTTGATGATTGTTCGCATCACCTCACCCTCATGCACGATCTTCTCAAACTGCTCCTTCCTGCCAATCCACAATCCATCTACCCCCTTGCTCTCCGCCTCCAGCTCCTCGATCTCCTTCTCCAGTGCAGCGATGTCATTGCTTGCCTCTTCGCGTGACTTGAGCTTCCTGTCTGCTAGCACCTTGAGCGCAAGCTCGTCGTAGCCTTTGCGCAATTGGAGTACCTTTTGAGCTTCTATCAAGGAGGTGCGGAGCTCAAGCGTGCTCTCCCGCACTTTTCGTGAATCTATCTCTATCTTCTGCTTTGCCTCTGCATAGCGCTCACGCTCACGGATGTTCGAGTCGTGAATGAGTTGGATGCGCGTGATGCTGCTCTCCAGGTTGGCGAAGTCCAGCAGAACTTCCTCGAGGAATGTCTGCCTCTTCTGTGCATCTTTATCGCTGAGATCTTGATCAATGGCTATCTCATCCTGGTCTCCGCCTTCTGGTGGAGGGGTCAGAAGCTGGGCCGGCACTGTGCGGAGGAGTGAGTCGCGATCTAGGAGTCTGCGGGTTACGCGTTGGAAAGGTCGCTCTTCGATTGCTAGCAGGCGACTGGCGTGCAGTGCGTCCTCTTCAGCTGGTGGCAGGAAGCCATAGTTCAAGGAAGCCATGCTGCGTGGATGTGCTTAGTGGAGGACTTGCACCTCGGCGGTGCTCCCAGGAGGCCAGATACATGCAGTGCAATTGCACTTACTTCCGGCGTCACTTCAGATCGGTTGCCGGATGATCGACACGGCCCGAGCGCCTCAAAGCTTAGCACTTGGTCAGCTCGAATGCATTGGGTCATCCTGGACCTCACTGCCTTCTCTTGTAGCGTCCTCACAATCCCGTACAAAGCTCCACACGTACCTGACGCGTCTATAACAAACCATGTTCCTCTCTTATTGTTCCCTCCACATACCACTTCAGATCTCGGACCCGACCTGACCACACACACTCCTTTGTTCACGTCCGACCTTGACTGCACTTGTGCATAATCCCCAGATCACACATATCACGCGCAAGCAGACCTCACCTTGAGACTAGCGCCATGCCTGTCTCATCTCTCGCCCTTATGGCCCAGCGCGCCGCGATCCGCACGCTATCCCGCATCGAAGACGTCGGCGACACTCCCTACGAGCTCCTCGAGCCCATACTGAGGCGCATAGACAACCCCGACCACCTGTTGAAGATCGAGACCAACAGCCCGCACATCGCCGATAAGTCTGCTCCACTATGGCAAGCGTTCATCGTCCGGGACATCCCGGACGGGAAAAAGAAGATGCTGTTCCCAAAGAACCCGAGATCATGGCACAAGGTCTACCGGAAGCTGAGGAAAGAAGAGGAGGCGAAGAAGAAGAGTGCTGAAGACACATTGCAGAAGACGTTACTGGGACTGAAGGAGGAGAAGGGATCGACGATGTTCGTCAACAAGGTCATTGCAAGGCCAGCGAAGCAGGCTATATTCGTCGATGGTGTACTGAACACAAGAGGCAATCAGCATGCTACAGGAGCCTCGAGTTCGGCTCGACCACTGCAAGCGATCAAACGATCGGTGGTAGCCCGAGCCCAGCAGCAGAAACCTCACATGCAGATTTTTGCAAAGACCGGCATTCCAAGTGGGAAGACGCAGATTCTAGTCGCGCCAAAGAGCATGCGGCCGGACTATAACAATGAGGTCACGGCGGCTGCGAAGAGAGCTGCCGAGGCTATCAAGAGGATTGCAGAGCCGAAGACTGAGATCCGGAAGGTGTTCGCGCCGGTGGGAAAGCGATCGGCCACTGATACCGCGCTGGACGCTGCGAGACTGCAGCAAATGCGCGAGACGGAGCAGAGGTTGAGGAACTTGACGCAGCCGGCCAGGAAGACTGTGTCTGAAGCTTCGGCCGGACGAGCACCGACATCGACACATATGAGCACTCAGACCGTCGCCAGGCCAGCAGCATCTGTCGAGTCATCGCCACCGAGGCGTGATATACTACCATCGAAGCCGCCAGCTCGGCCGCTGCCGCGCTATCCGATTGCTCTGCCATCACCAGCGAGCACGGCCGACAGCCCAGGCCTCCAGTACCCATCAGATCATCTACAGCTCCCGCCATCGCCTCCTACAACTGCGAGTAGTCCCGGGATGAGCCGGGGCACCGGTGGGAGAAGCTTGAGCCCGGCAGTTTTGTCACCCAGGGCTGGGATACAGCCGAAGCGTAAGAGGCAGGTGGACATCTTCATGCCGGCCAAGAAGGGGAGAGTGTGAGAGGAGGTAGGAAGGAACCAACCAGTGGCAGGAGAACCAAGTGAGCAAGCCGGACTGACATTCAGCGCGGAGTAGGGGCATGTGTGGGCATCTAACGGGGTTAGCGAGGGGAATTTGGATAGATGGACATCCAAAGTGCTCGGATGTCCTGTTGGTTTGGGTCACGTATGTGCATTTGAATGCAAGGGTCCACTCGGTCTTGCCCCTAA
The DNA here is from genome assembly GCA_002077065.1 of Cryoendolithus antarcticus. Classification (NCBI taxonomy): domain Eukaryota; kingdom Fungi; phylum Ascomycota; class Dothideomycetes; order Cladosporiales; family Cladosporiaceae; genus Cryoendolithus; species Cryoendolithus antarcticus. The sequence continues at coordinate 344,706 of NAJO01000041.1, read as the reverse complement.
GTCTTCTCACTCCTTTCGTGTCTCGTCTATCGCACACAGGTAAGGTATCCCATTCTTTCTCGCCAGCGAAGGATCAACCCTAACCCTGAGTCAATCCCAAGTCGCAAGAATCACATAACTCGTCGAGACGGTACTCCCTCCTTACGGCCACGAAGCGCTTCTATGCACTTCAATCAATGATAGTGTTTGTCGACGATACCGACCACTAATCTTCGGACGTCTGACGAGCACCTACGAGTACACCGCGCGCATTATCGCACAATTTGAATTTCATCTTGTTCGAACGCTCATTCCAGATGTGAACATTTCCAAAATACTGGTCACTTTCTATCAAAGGTCGTTTGCACTCGTGCAACACTTGTCCTGACGCACGACAGTAAATCAGCGTTGCGGCAGATGACACGAGATGCCATTGAGCTCACTACCTCTCGCCAATGGAAGCCGTCAGACTATGCACCGATGTCGTCGTAGTGCTGTGCCACTTCGTCGTATGGGATAGGCAGCATAGCGCCACGTGGAACAAGCGGACGGCGACCCATATTACTATAGGCAACACGGTCACTAGGAAGCCGGATGTGGGTTTCGACATGATTGACACGTTCGCGCTTTAAGGATGTGAATTCGCCGCTTGCTGGCTGACCTGTATGCTTCGAGGGCCTGGCGTTCGAGATGGCCGACTACTTGAAAATCCTCCAAAATGCTCAACCTTTCATGGTGACTTACGAGCATCCCCCGCGCGAAGATTTCGATGGCATGGATCATGAGCGCTGCGCTACACTACATGACGCAATCCTCAAGCATGGCTGAGTCCACCTCTGGTCGGGACGCGGCAGACTTCGACCGTATAGCACGACCGCTGATTGACATAGAGTCTGACTCCAATCGTGCTGCCCATCCGTCCGTTCGCGCGTTCCTCGCTACTGCACTTACTCTTGAAGATACGTGGGGGTTTAAAGATCAGAAGATGAACTTCTTCGTATACGTGTCTACTCTTCAATGCTGGGAGGATTGGCATGATTACTGCTGGCCAGATGGAGATGATAGGGCACTTACGCTGTATCAGACGCTGATGGGACACGCGAGCAAGGCTGACGGTCTCGTGTGAGTGTGCAGTATGACTCCCAGGGACAGCATAGTGGCTGATCTACTACCGTCGCAGCTACGATCAGACAGTACACAAGGCTATCATGCACTTCGACATCTGCCATGAGCTCAAGCCTGACCCGGAACAGCCGTGGCGTCCGTTCGAATCTGTACTCACAGTATGGATTGAGATGGTCCTGTGTCGCAAGGTCGTTGCCATGCCGGACGACGTAGGCAGAGAATGGCACCAAATCGTACGAGAGAACTTCATACAGCAATTCTATGGTCCAAAGTTGGATCCCAAGACTGGCGTCCGACGATGTCTGGCTGATGATGATCCGTGGACGATCCAGTCGTACACAGTGGACGACATCTCCCGCACACTAGCCACGTGGGATGCTGTGGTGACCTGCATCGAGCAGAAGATGGGTCTCGGCGAGTCTGACGCAACCGAACAGCTCCTACCATGGTCAAGCCTGAGCACAGCGGGGTTACCCATCGGTTTCGCACGCGAGTTTCTCACACACGCGCGGAAACCGCGTTTCGAATTCATCGCGCCTGGGCTCCGCATACAAGATCCACAGATCTTTGCCCAGCAGGCTCGCGTTGGCCGCTGCTATGACACCCCCAACATCCTCTTGTTCGCCGGTGATGACGTCGTCGACGCAGAACATCGTACTGGTCCAGGGCAGATATATGGTCAGCAGTCGATCCCATGTCAGTGCGGACTGTACCTGCTAGCCTGCGAGCGGGAGTCGTCTTACCCACTCGAAGACAGCTTCTCTCTGGTGCTTCCGTTTGAGTTCCCGGACAGATATCATGACCCCACGGGTCACGCGAATTTGAGTGACGGAACGCCGTCAGAGAAGCACGATGGCCTGCTGCAGCTGGGCGTGAATACGTGCAGTCATGATCATGCACCCCAGTTGAAAGCGTTTCTAGACATTGTGCTGGCGAATGTGAAGTCGAGACATTGGAAGGTTGACAGGCATGGCGCGGCGGGAGGTATTGATGTGTGGAAAGCAGCGAACACGAAGAGGCATTGGGAGAAGTATGTAGTGCCTGTTGGGCCGGGCGAGTATTGGTAGCGTTAAATGCCTAGCAGGTAGAGGTGGCAGTCTGCGGAGCGAGGTTTTGTATGTCACGATCGTTATTGCATTATTGTTGTCGTATAGCAACAGGTCGACTGACGTTTTGTGAACAACATGATGTCTCAAAATAAGGTTTCCACGTGGGTGCACGGACGATGGGCAAGATTCGGGCAAGAGTTGAAGATAGATTTATGGCACTCAAAGCCGTGGACCAAATAGTAAGCTTCCTTACAATCCCCCGAGCTCGAGTGATGCGGACGCTCGATGGTCTGTCTGCGCCATCAGCATCGCTCCTGCACTTCTTGCGATGCCAACTGCGCGAGCAATCATGCAACCAAGTCTGCTCTCGGACCTCAAGACAGGCCATCAGATCATACAGTACCGAACGCCTCCTCGCAGTACAATCCACACGCCCAACGAACCACGATAGAATAGCGCAGTCTTGTGCGCGATGGTCGACGAAGCAGCCCACTATCCCAACGGCGCAGCGGAGATGCCCAACACGACCGATATCGACCTCCTCCACCCTTCGCGAGACCTTCTGGCGACGCATGCGCACCGAGCCCCGCTCCGAGAACAACGACCACTACCGCAGCGAAGACCTTCCGCCCCTCCAAAGCGCCTTCGACGATAGCCCCGGCCTCGGCGGCCGCATTACAAAACCCAGCAACGATCTCAAACTCCGCTGCACCGAATTCGACGAAGGCGGGAATGTCGTGCTGGTAAACGGCGAGTTCCGCAAACACGAGCTCATAGCCAAGTACTCTCTCCTTCCTCGAGATCTGCGCAAGATCGATAGCTCAGTGCTGCCGCATATACTGGTGCGGCCGAGCGCGATATTGCTTAATCTGCTGCATATACGGTGTTTGATCAAGTATAATAGGGTGTTGGTGTTTGATGTGTATGGGAGTACGGACTCGTATGCGCAGAGTTTGTTTATGTATGATTTGGAGGGGAAGTTGAGGCAGAAGCAGACTTCTACTACGGCTGGAGGGGCGCTGCCGTATGAGTTTAGGGCGCTGGAGGCGGTCCTTATATCGGTCACTACAGGACTGGAGAGCGAGTTCGAGGGGGTTAGGGATCCGGTTATGAGAGTGCTGAGGGAGCTGGAAGAGGATATTGATCGGGATAAGCTGAGGCATCTATTGGTGTACTCGAAGAAGCTGAGTACGTTTGAGCAAAGAGCAAGGCTTGTGAGAGATGCTATAGACAACCTGCTCGAAGAGGACGATGACCTGCAGGACATGTATCTCACCGAGAAGGCACAGGGCGTAGTGCGGGAAGAGGACAACCATGAAGAGGTGGAGCTGCTGCTGGAATCTTATCACAAGGTCGCAGATGAAATCGTGCAGATCAGCTCGAATTTGGTCACGTCGATCAAGAACACAGAAGAGATCATCCGCGCGATTCTGGACGCCAACCGCAACGCGCTTATGTTGCTGGACCTGAAGTTTAGCATACTTACCCTCGGCACGACCGTGGGCATGTTCATCGCAGCGCTGTATGGCATGAACCTCGAGAATTTCATCGAGGAGACGAGCTTCGGTTTCGCCGGCATCTCTGGACTCTGCACCGTCCTGGCTATCGCCTCCACGATCTGGGGATTGAGGCGTCTGCGCAAAGTGCAGAAAGTCCGGATGTGGGGCGATGGAGGATCAATGATACAGCCTCGCAGCGATCGACATAGACTACCTGCTCGTGGAGCGTTCAAAGAGCTTGAGGCTTCCGGCACTGAAGGTGGATCGTCCAGAGGACTTGGAGAGGCTGTCACTGGCATCAAGGGCAGGGAGGCGATTAAGCAGTGGCGCATTGAGCAGGCTGCGAGAGCTAAACAGCTAAAGATGGCTCGACAAGAGGCTGCCGGGCAGCCTGTGGTCAGAGGGTAGATTCAGGGGGAGATTTACGATGCGATGTTGCTGTCTCTGCTCAACGCAAAGGTGTGTGTGAATTTGACTAGCATGGCGTTGGGGTTTACTTTGGGCGATTCTCTGGCTGGCATGACGGCCTGACCATATGTAGACATATACTATACGGATGGGCGAGCCGGTCGCTTTGCATCACGCACCCCACGCGTTGCCCTCACTCATGGGTCCATGTTCGGCATCATCGGTGCCAAGCTCTCACGTATCAGGCCCGAGCGCCACCGCGCGACCGCGTTACCCAACAATATTTGTACATATTCCCATAATTCATCGCCCTTGACTTCTTCGCCATTGTAGATGCCGCCATCAGCGATTCCCCTCCCGTCTCAGCGCTTCCACGCTGCCAAGTCCGTGCAACAGAGCACGTCTATGGCGCCATCCATAACCTCGTACGAGAGCGCCAAATCTGAAACACGACTCTCATACACTCCACATCCCTATAACGTGGCTTCGACTCGTCGCGATGACCAGTCCCTCGCATGCAGTCTGTGCTGCATCTGACGAGTGTGCCGTGTGCGCGGTCGGACTCGTCGGCGCGTGGGCACTTTGAGTGATAGTTGCGGTGAGTATGGATTTCCATTTTGGCGCGCTGGTTGCTTTCGCGTTTCCCTTTGGGGTGGTCAACTTGTTTGTTACTTTCTCTTGCAGTCGATACTGGGCGTGGTATGAAGCTGAGAGGCGAAGAGAACGTAGCGGAGCTCGCGGACTCGATGATAGTATGGATGATATTGAGTTCATAAACGCCGAGACCTCACACGTACAGCGCCGGACGCTGCGATACATACATGAGGATGATTGACCTTGCCTAGCGTTTGTGTAGCCCGACCGAGATCAGCAAGGACTTCCAGCACCCCATACGACTGTCCTTTCAACCCAACGATCGAGTTGGTGACCTAACGCGAGAAATGTTACTCAGGCCGAAGGGCAGACACGACGCCGGCCCCTTTGCGAGTCCTGTACACACTGTCATCGAGACTACGTTAATACTATCAACGACATACGTCACAGTCACTGCGCCGTCACCGACGACTACAATTGTCTGCTTGCCAGTGTTATCGAGCAGGACGAGCGTCGCATCCAAGCTGCCAACTTCGAGCCCGTCAGAGAACACGCTCTCGGACACCACAACTGCACAAAGCGTTGCTGGCAGTGTGATATCTAGCTCTGCAGCAACTACGTCCAGCACTCCTGGCTTTACTAGTGTCATATCAACAAGCACCGGAGGCCTCGTCGGCAGCGGATCTTCGAGCCCTCTCGAGACCGCTTCACCGTTGGCCACAGAGCAAACGAAGACTCACGACCGCAAGGCTATCGTGGGCGGACTTTCCGGAACGATCGCCGGTCTTCTCCTTATTGGACTACTCGTATTCTTCTGTTTGCGTCGGCGACGCAAGAGCAGAGAGCTGCGAGAGATCTCCGAGCCAGTCTCCGAGAAGCCCATACCACCTACTTTCTCAACAGTCGTCGCTAAGCCAGGCCTCGTACGACAGCTTAGTAACTTCGCTCTTGGTCACCTTCGGAATCGATCGACACCAGAATTACCGCGGCCTAGGAGACCCTCACCATGCGATGGTAGCCTGATCCGGGTACCTCTCGATCACTGGGATCGACCATTCGCTGATGGAGGTGGTCTTCGCGACTCTATCACGCCTGTGCCGCTGCGAGTTGCGAACCCTGATCCTTCGCGAGCAAGTACACCTCAGCCCGCAGCCCGGCCAAATTTCCTGCGGAAGCAAAGCTCAAATCTTGTCGCGTTCCTGCACGACCGTACGAGAGGTGCTGCAACAGCACCTGCGGCAGATCCTGACTTGCTCACGCCGTTGGGTCCACAAACCCGACACATTGAGCCTGCACTGTCTCGTGAGTGGCTGGTCCACGACACGCGAGAAGGTGGAGTACCCACGTCTCCTTCGCAGACCACACTACCTGTGATTGTACAGCATCCCCCAGACGATCCATTTGTCGACGAAACGTGGCGTGAACGACCGACGGTGCCGCATCACAACACGCCGACGCTGCCAATGGCGGACTGGACGATTGCGCACAATCCCTTTCAACCTCACACACCGCAGGTGCCTTGGATTGGATTACCGATTTATACAACTTACTCGAGCAGCGCGCTCGGGGTGGATGACACGCAACGATCTTTACGGTCAACGAATTCTTTGGTACATGTTGCGCCATCAACTGCAAGTGATCAATTCGATCTGGCAATCAGTCCGAACGGATCTGAGGATCATGAGCAAAACAGAAGGTCTGTGCAGCATTTGGACCCACCGGGACGGCTTCACAGTGCTCAGGCGTTGCCAAAGTATCAGGTGTATGAGGGCACTTGAGATCCATGAAGTTCTGTCGCTGAACGTACGAATGAAGACTACATCATGCCTAAGCTGAAGTCCGGCTTGCGACGCATGCGCCAGCAGAAACTCAAGAAGCTCCCTGCCCGAATCTCTACAAGCCTGTCTGCTTGCTCAGCCCACCAGTCAAGTTGCCAAGCACCTCTGAGCCACCGATAAAGCCTTCGATCAGGTCCTTGTACGAATTGCTGGCAATGGTAACACCCTCGGGTCCATTCTGGGGATTCGCCGCGAATAAGTTATTGACCATCACGCCCAAGGATGCGAGGGTGATGGGCAGAGTGCTCGGCCTCCAACCCAGATCGACAGGCAATCTCTCCTTCTCGAACAACTCGCGAATGAAGTCCAGTCTTGCCACGCCACTGACGGGATCGCTCATGGTCTGCAGATAGAGCGCCGTCTCGCCGTACCGGAAGATGAACTCACGCAATCCATACGTGAACTGCGGATCCCTCTTCTGTTCGTCCTGCGTTCGAGCCGAGAGTACTTTCGCAGCAGTCGGGATATCAGTCGTGGTCTTACCCTTGTAGACCGTAAGCACCATGTTCCAGATCTTCTGGTTGAAGGAGTAGTCGTTCCCGAAGTACGCATCTTCTCGGCTAAGACTGGCATCGTGCTCGATGGGAAAGTTGTGCTGGTCCAGCTGGTTGAGGTCGAAGCTGCCTCCGAGTGGGTTCGGTGAGGCGAGCAAGCCTGCACCGCCGATGAGAACGGTGAAGTCGACGCCCATGTTCAGACCTGCTGCTAGGCCGTCGACTAGATGTGGGATTGTGAGGTTCTTGCCATTGTGGTGGATAAAGCCGTGGTTCGCGAGGGCGTTCAGGCCGGGGCAAGGCGAGCGGACGTCACCTGAGCCTGGTGCGTTCCAGGTTGTGAACCGAGGGTCGGTGATGGGTGCTGGGCCTGTTGGGAGGCCGAGGAGAGGCTGTGGCGATGGGTAGGCGAGAGTGAGAGGGAGTGAGAAGGCCACCAGGGCTGTGGTTGCGACCAGAGCGACCATGTTGAGCAGGTTCAGTAGGGTGTTGCGTGGAGGAAATAAGAGGCGAGAACCGGGAGGGAGGTAAGGCAGGCCAGACAGTATGTATCACAATATACCTTTTCGAACTACTGTTCACGTTCTGGAATAGCACCCTAGCGTCACGGTACAAGCCACTTTTGCGCATCATCGTCTCGACATCGCCAGATTTTCCTCAAACACAGGATCTGAGGACGAGACATGAGTGGTCAGTGATCAAGTTGCCCGCACGCGCCACCGCGGTGCCTCGGTCGTGTCTGGGGACAAAGTTCGTCTAGCTGCTGCTTGGTTGTCGATCATCAACAATACGGGTAAGCTTGAAGCTCCATGCCGAGAAGTATATGTACTTGCACTCGCTTTGATGTTGATAGCGCAGTACTCCAAGTAATCCGCAACAAGACGTGGCGAGAGCGGCGCGCGCTCAACGCAGAAGATGCAGTGAAAGTTCTGCTACTACTGTACAACTCGTTGAAGGTCGAGTCAGCTATCTAGGGATCTACAATCAAGAATGTCTTCCGAACCATCACCTAGGCGTCTCCACGCTCTCATTATGCTTCAAGCATCGAGACGATCAAAGTCAGAAAGTAGCAAGTCGCGCGGAGACTTTGGAGAATGCATAATAAGACCTGCTAGCCAACGTTCCTTCGCGGAAAGCATCAGTTTCCATACTATCAATATCTACTTCCCATACTGCTGCGCCATCTTGATCAAAGCCGCATCCACATCCTTCGGATGGCTGAACGACAGGAAATGCTTGCCACCCTCGACAACCTGCAGCCTCGCATCAGGCGAGTTGACGAACAGCTTGATCTCCTCCTCCGCGTTCGCCACCGAGTACACCGCATCATCAGTTCCATGCAGCCACAACACTGGGCATCGCACATCCGAAAGCCTAGAATGCAGGCCATCCCGCTCAGCTAAGTTGATGGCAGCCATGCGAATCCGGCGACGTCCCTCGTCGCCCTGGTAGTTGGCCTTGATCGTGTCCCGCCAGTATTGGCGTGTCTCTTTGTCGACTTCCTTGCCGAAGCCGATGTCGATCAGGAAGTCGGAGTACTCTTCGGCTGGCTCAAAGTCTGCTGTCTTATCGTTTGTGGTCCAGTCGCTAATGTTATCTTTGAGCAGTCCTGGCCCGTCCCAGCAGCCGAGCGAGATGGTTCGGGGGTTTTCGTTGTCGAGGGAGGTACCCAGAGGGATAATACCGGCGATCTACTGTCCATGTCAGTTGCTGGCAGGATCACATCTTCACCAAGATTGGAAGCTTACCTTGTCTGGACCCAGTAACGCCATGCGTACCGTGATCCACCCGCCCTGCGAAGTGCCGAGGACAAAGATCTTGCCGGTGATCTTCAATGCATCAAGGACCTGCAAATTCATAATCGCGGTGTCCCAGTACGTGAAGTTCTCCGACTTGGTTCTGGTCTGGCCATGGCCCAGGAGCTCGATTGAGATTAGGTTCAAAGCATTGGTGAGGTCCTTGTTGGCGTACTGGCTACGATACAACTCCGACGATGTAGTGAATGAGTTCACGAGCACGAGGGTAGGCTTGGAAGAGTCGTATGGCTGCGGCATCTGGTAGGCGGCTTCGATGCCGCCCAAATGGGGAACATGGACTGTTTTGGTGTTCGGCATGTTGATATGTGGCGTTCGGATGACTTCCTTGCAGCAGGTGAACAATATTGTACTGCAAGGCAGCGCAGACGTCGTTTGATTGCGAATATATATCGGTGCAGTGCATCGTCATATCATTTACCCCTCGATGTGTCTTCGCAGCTCAGCCGAGCTCACAGCCGGTCGTCAAGAGGCGTGGCAGCTCGTCTTGTCGTGAGGAGAAGCTCGTCGGACTCTGTCCATGACGTGTCAATGGCATTGTTGTACTAGTGGAGATGCCATAAATGTCAGACGTTTTAGTGGGCCCGTTGCCAGACATGCGCAAAGAACCAGCCGCATAAGCGCGTTAATTGGTGCCCCGTGAGGCGATGCTCAAGACAATGTAGCTCTATAGGTCTATGAATGTATGCAGTCGCGCGTCAAGGTATCTCAGAGCTATGCCAGTATCCAGAACATCGCGGCAACAACGAACATTGACCAGCCGGCTATAGTAGCGGTACTACTCGCGCTCGATGCTTTGGCGGCTTCTGCCTCTGTCAGGCCAACATAGCTTGCGCCCATATTGGTAAGCTGGCCCTTCGACGTGAGCAAGGCGCTATTAGGTCCCACGTTGCTGACGTCTGCGCGGAACGCACCAAACCAGGAGTAGTGCGTGACGAAGCTACGAAGACAGTCAGTACAGCTACTCTCACGTTCGGCAAGTATTCGGCTTACGGTGTTCTGTCAAAGTAGCTTAGACTCTGATTAAAGAACTCCGTCGTCGCAGCGGCGCTTTGCTGAGGCAATCCAAACTCCGTTATCCACATCGTCTGGTTCGGATAGCTTGCGTTGACCTGACCCATGTGCGACGCCAGCCCCTCGAAGTTCCCATACCAGTGTACAGGGATGAAGTCCGCTGTGCAACCTCCATCGCACGCAGCGAAGAAGTTCTCGAGCCATGTGAAGCCCTGCGGCGATCCTGTCACGGCTGGCGCACCCAACCGGACTCCCAGCTCTTTCAATGGCTCGATTTCAGTGCGCCACGTGGATGCTGCCACTTGTGGGTTGATGCAGGATCCACCGTTGCTGCAGCCATCTGGTTCGTTGAAGCCGAGTACGTACTCGATCTTTCGGCCTCCGTCTATGAATCCTTTGACATTTTTGTAGAAGCCCGAATTCTGGCCGTTGGTGCCCCACAGCATGGGTACGAATTGTAGTCGGTCGTCGATCCCGCTTGTTGGCTGGGCTTGGTAGTTGTAGTACCATGTCAACGTACCGTTGGCATTGTCCCAGATCGCGTCGTCGGCTGCGTTCTCGCCTTTGACATAGCAGAGACCGCGCTTGCTGGAGTCCAGAGATACCGTGTCCGCGAGGATCGAGGTTGCTGTGGCTAGCACGGCGACTGTGGTTGCAGAACGCATTGTGATCTCGGTTGATACAACGACTGATAGGATATAGATACAGAGGCTCAGAATGGGACGACCGCGTAGAGCACAGTGGGAGAAAAGCAAGGGCTCAAGGAATTGCAGTACTCGACCATAGAAGGAAGAAAGCCATGTCGGAGAGTGGGACTCCAATCATCATGTATGCGCATTGGTGCATGTCCATCGTAGTTGAATCGATGCCGCAGCCAGCCAAAAGATAGGGAATGGTAAATCGGGACTTTGTCACGCCCGTTTGAGCAGCCGTTAAATTGCAGGCGTCAGGCTGCGCAGACAAGAGGGGGAAACGTCGTCAATTTACATAGTGCATTCTAGATTGAGACAACGCCGTTGAACTCCAAGCTGCACGGTCGATCTTTAGAATCTGGACTCGACGCGTATCGACAACCTACGTGGACATGCAGCTCTTACGGCAAGCCGCCGTACGTCCTCGACCGCGCCTAATCACCTGACTCTGCTCTATAGCTGAAGTCGTACGCCGCTTTTACAACGCCCAAGCCGCTGCCTTGCGTCTCTACAGTTCTGCCTCTACCGAAGTCAACGACAGACTGTTTCCATGTATGGTCGCGCTTCGAATTCCGGCGTTCAAGTGACCGTCGCTGACGTTTGTACTGATGACAGTCCCCACCGCGACAGGCCCATGGGTCGCGATCGAGCAGCCATGGTTGATTGCGTATGTCCTCGCTCCCGCTCGGCAACGTCGCAGCTCTATACAGCGCCGTGTTCTGCGAGTGATTACTGAGGTTTGCGCCCCACCAGCCCCCGATGATGCCGTTCTCATTGTGCGTGCATATTGCTGCCCGGGCATTGTGCTCGACCCAGGGCAAGTAGCTACGACATTTTGAAGCATGTGAAGCAGCCAAAGCTGGACTAGCAATGTTGGTGAGACCAGGGATTAGTGACACGTTGGTCGGTAGAAGCTCGCAGAAGCGACCGAGATGCTCGAAGTAGATGCCCTTGAAGATCTGAGCATCCTGTGTGCAGGTCGCAGGTGCATCGCAATAGTCTTCCATGATACCGTTCCTTCCCAGTCCCGACCACAGAGCAGCTTCGACAACGGTCTTTGCATTCCACCCAGTGGCATTGATGGCCGTATCAATCAAAGCGTATGCGTCAACGAGGTACGACACCTTGCCAGTGGCATCCCACAGATTGCGCAGCCCAGAGAGCACTACGCCCTGATTGTACGTGTAGACCATTTCATTGCGTTCGTCACAGGTCGTCTGACCCTTGGAAATATGGAAGCCATCGACTATGAGTCCTTGGGCGTTTGTGAAGTTATGTGATTTAAACCAATCGTAAGCTTTGATCGCGGTTTGTAGATAGTTCGGGTCGTGCGCCTGCACGACTGGCAACATAGGAAGTGTGACATTTGTCAGAGGGTAGTAGTCGGGGCTTGGATATGGATCTGTATTGCTGTCTCCAGGGAAGTAAAGATACATGGCGATCGAACTCGAGATAAAGAGCTCGTTTGTGATAGCGTTCTTGTAAGTAGCTAGAGCAGGATTCCACGTCAAGCCGCCGCCGCATAGCGAGGTGTTGAATCTGCCCTGTACGACATTATAGAATACTCTTGCGCGATGCGCGAAGCGTGCTACACTGCATTTGTCGTTGTCATAAGGATTGTGATCTTGGAATCGCCGGAATAGCTTGGTTGCCTCAAGCCACTCCAATACGACCCATTGAGCGTCATCATAAGCTGCATCGAAAACCTGCAACGTGTCCTCGGACTCAAAGTAAGCCGCGACATCTGAAAAGATCTTATACAGTGTCTCCGGCCTCGCTGGGCGGTCCAGGGTACTCAGTAGGCGTTTATCATAGTCTCCTACACCCGGCAACCACGAGTTCCCAGACGATCCAAGTAGAGTATCTAGAAAAGCGCCGACCCACTGGATCGTACTTGGCCATGATGTACCATTCCAGTAAAATGTCTGCATTTTGCCCAATGTCTGATCCATGTCGTCAAACCAAAAATCACTGTCTCGAGTCCATGGGGCTCGGTTCAACGGCCATAGACGGGGTGCCAGTAACAAAGCATCATGATCGGCTGCTGCCCATGTGGTCGACAACGGCACAGATGGGGGCGCGGGGGGCGTTTGGCGAAATAACCACACCTTCCATGAAACGGACAGTACGCAACAGAGTGCCAGCAATCGCCGAATCCTCGGTCGAATCTGCTGTGCAGGCGGATCAAATCGGCCTCGCCGCCCCTTCGATGACTTTTGCAATGCTGTCATGACTGCGATCGAGGCGTCCGCAAATGCGCCAGCCCTTAGCTGCAACACAAATTCTTGAAAGCAAAGGCCGGATCCCAGTGCATGGATGTGGACAAGTGTATCGTCGAGACGACACAGCAGGAAGAATGTACCCAGAATTTGGTCCCAAAATTTGGACAACACACAAAAGAAGGTCGCTGGCTATGCCTACTTGCGATTCAATAAATTACCGGCGGCATGGAAATTGGGCGGCACAGCACAGTGAGCGCTGAGTGATGCCTTCCAGCCAGGTCTACTGTTATGGCACGCCAGACAGGTGTTGCATAGCCCAGATTGTATAGCGTGTGCGACCAGTGGTTCGACGGATCAAACAGGTGGTATTGTGTCTGTGATAGGTGGTGCAACGCTGGGTGGCTGATGAAGCATGAAGAGCCTAGAGTACAAGGAAGCTAAAGTGCATCTCGTGACCTCGCGTTTGTGATGCTCGGAGAAGCGGGTTGAGGGGGAAACCCCACGGCATCTAAGTTCAGATAGTTGACGTTTCTTATATTTACTTTCATGCTGGTAAATGATAGTACGGCGTCGAGGCGTAGAAGACATGCTGTGATACGCGATGCCTGCACCGACGCCGATACCGAAGGTGGCTAAGCCGACGAAGTCCACCTTCGATCCGTTCAATTCCTCCGCCACTGGGCATCAACGAGCAGATAATAGGCTAAGCGGGAGCACATCATGGCGCGACTCCTGCTCCACGAAGTTACGTGAGCAATTCAGCGCTGACGCAGGAGGTGGCAAGCGTATCTCAGATACTGTCGGTGCGGGCAGTCTTGACTTCGGTCAGGATGGACGGACTGAAGATGGAGGTTGGGTGGTCGGCGCGAAGGGTCTCAGGACCAATGGGCAGACGAGTATATGGGAAATTATGAAGGTGGAGAAGGAGGTTGAGCGACCTGCGAAGAGGGTGAAGCTGGAAGACTCGCAGAGCAAGCCGACATGTGTGGTGAATCCGTATACGCCGTTCCGGAAACCGGATGGGACCATACGAGAAACCAGCTGGACGAGCCACGAGAGCAGTCCATCACACTTGCTGTCACCACTGGACCACACCGAGCCTTCGCCGCCAGAAATCACTACCAAATCCGAAGCTGCGACTGCTGATTCATCACTCGAAGCAACGCCAGCCTGCCCTCAGATCTTCGCAGGACTGAACATGTACATCAACGGCTCAACAATGCCCTACATGTCCGACCACAAGCTCAAACGCCTTCTCAGCGAACACGGCGCCAACATGAGCATCTTTCTCGGCCGCAAGACCGTCACACATGTCATCATCGGCAAGCCTGGAGGTGCTGGTGGAGGCTGTGGCGGTGGACTGGCAGGTACGAAGATTCACAAGGAAGTCACGCGTGTCGGTGGCAAAGCTGTCAAGTATGTGACTGCGGAGTGGATCGTGGAGAGCATCGCTGCTGGCAAGCGTTTGCCGGAGTCGAAGTTCGAGGCGATGAGGCTCGCGCCGAAGGGTGTTGCGAGTGTGTTGGAGATGTTTGCTGCACGACAAAATGTGGCAGGCGTCAAGCGTAGTGAGCCTGGCTGAGTGCTGTGACTACTATTGACACTATTGCTACGAGATGTAGAGCTCCGGCAATATCGCGGGCTCCATGACACAGTCCTGTCAGGTTGTTGGACTGGGTATGAGCGGAACTCAGCAATCTACATGATCTGACATCGACTAGGTGCAATATGCTGGTCCTTCTCCAAGATTGACCGACGCCCTCAACATCATCTGAAGTCGACAGCATGCAGGGGCAATTACAGTCTGCCGAGACCGGAGCACGAAGCGATTGGAACTATCTAGGCAAGGCGTAATAGCGATCGGAACGGACGGGAGGAATGGTCTTTGACAAGACCATCCATCATTTCGGTGCAGCATTGGCGCATGCACGTGATCACGAATCTTGGCAGTCATTCGCCTTCGCCCCCACCATCGAGCTACAAACAAGCTACATGGTACAGCGGCTAGCTGCATGCACGATGCCCCTCTCGCATCGCTAATCGCGACGGCAGTGGTCGAATGTCGTGCGCGAGCACCGAGTGACTAGACTTGTGTGCTTGCGGAGAATGGCGGCCTCTTGTCTCACCGCAATGTAGGTATCGAGTCAGCTGTTATTACTGAGGCGCGTGACAGCATTCCATCACAATACACTGATGCAAGACTTGGTTTTCCTTCCTTTCACTTCATGGTCTCCTCAGAGTAACAGCATGTCGCGATGCCTCCCTTTCCATTTCAGATCCCCGCACCACCTGCCCTCTTTCCCACGTTTCTCATTCCAACTCCGCCCTTCCGGCGGCGGCAGTCAAGCACATCGAGCACGAGTACAGGTTACCGCTCTGATAGCATGTCCAGCGCAAGTCCGCCTGATGAGTCCTACCTCTCAGGCCATGCGTCGCACCTCCGCTGCGCCCGCTGCCTGACAGATCTCGCGCTCTCCTCCCAAATCATCTCGAAAGGCTTCAACGGGCGACACGGCCGCGCATACCTCGTCGCACCACCTCCCAGTGCAGCAGCAGTTGGCGATTCCTCTGGCCTCCATACCGCGAAGCAGCGCAACGACGCTCTTCCCAACCTTTCAAATACATACACTCACAAGCCCGTCCCGCGCCAACTCGTCACCGGCGCCCACACAGTCGGCGACATCTCCTGCTCGCAATGCGGCAGCGTGCTAGGCTGGAAATACATCTCCGCAGAAGAAGAGTCGCAGCGCTATAAAGTGGGGAAATTCATTCTCGAAGCCAAGAAAGTCTGTCGCAATAGCACGTGGGAGAGCGAGGATGGGATTGAGGAGGCGGAGATGCTGAGGCAGAGTGAAATGGCGGGTAGGAAGAAACGCAGGAGCTTTGTGATGCCGCCGGACGCTATGCCGGAGGTTGTGGAGTTTGACAGTCAAGATGAGGAAGAGTGTGAGGAGTTGTTCATGGGGGTTTGGACACCAGGGGTGGCGAGGAAGAGGAGGCAGAGTCGGGTTATGCAGAACGAGAACGAGTGACCTTGGACTTTTCCAAGCCTGGACAAGAAGCGGGAGGCATGTGGAGTAACGAGTGATGACACGGGATAATCACCTCTGCTTGCGTGACCGCAACGTGTAAGTGGAAGGAAATTTGTTACAGACCTTGTCCGGCGCATACGTGAGACCTCCACGCCTCGCCGTAAAGAACGACAATCATATACAACAGGCCACTGACAATAGTACCAAACATGGTCGCCCACCACACCTTGCACAAGTGGCTGATATTATCTTTCGGGTTCTTTCGGGAGCGGAGCATGTATCGTAGGGTGGCGCCCAGCATCAGTGTACCGGCCGATCGGACCTCCTCGAGTCATAAAGGGGATGGAGTCGTCGTTGTGATCCCATCCCGGCCACCCATGGCCTTCGTATGCCATACGTTGCAATTGGAGCTCCTGGTCTAGTGCCCACGCCATGGAACTGTATTCTCCTCTGCCGATGTAGCGTTTGATGCCACCGACAATCGCGTCGAGGCATAGACCGAGGATGATGAGGAGTAGTCCGGCAACAACAATGATGCCGACACCGAAGACCGAGAAGTTATAGTACCCTTTTGGACTTCGAATTTTCTGGCTATGACACAAGGCACGCTCGATCAGTGAGTTGTCGACGTAGACGCGGCCGGTGGTGCCCAGCTGAGATGGACCGCTCGCATACTCCACAACGCCTTGCTGCAAACGGGCCAGGGAAATGTTGAACCAATTCATAAGCTCGAGCTCATACTGGTTATCCGGCAGTGACGGTTGTATGCTTCCCAGGAGTGTGTCGGAGGCCATAAGTGCCGCAGCGCCGCGCATGGCTACAGAATAGTATATCGAGCTCAGAGTCAAGTAGTATCCAATTCGGACTTTAGTCCCGTGCTGCCAATCAGAGAGCCCAATGTCAGGAACCGCGTTGAGAACCTTACTCAGGCTGGTCAGCGGCGTGCAGGAATCCGCAAGGGCAGGATTGCAGAAGCGGTATTGGTCGAGACAAGCCATAGCTGTGATGTGACGATTTGGAATGTAGTAAGGCGGATCAGTGTCATTGACAGGCAAGCCTTGTACATCGGCGCGGTAGAAAGGGTCCGCTACAACAGTGTTGTATACGACGTGATCCGATCCTAAGAAGAGGACTGTGAGGTCGGCATCCTCCGGGCGTATCTCTGATATCGGTGACCAGGCATTGCCGTCAGCACCGGCATAGAAGGCTACAGCACTGGATCTTCCATTAATGTCTGTCGTAACGATGAGCCTGTGGGCTTCACTTACTCAAGTGTATACCCATATCCAACGTCGTCATAGGCACCGTGTAGGTTGTATCTATAGGTGTAATTGTTGTCGAGGTTCGGACCGAGCAGGTTTTCGACGAACGTGTCATTCCAGCTGTAGGGTAGCGATCCCGTAACATCGGACGCTGCTCGCTGGTATCCCGTCATATCTAGCGGTGAGCACGTCGTTACTTTCTGGACTTGTAATCGCTGCTTATACGGTGCGTTGATGCCAAGATGGATGTCCGAATCTATCAGACCGGTGTCCATTTGGATAGCAGCGTTGTTTCTCCCGACACACATACCGCCCGCGAACGGGCACTTCGCCTGAGAATCGATAGCGTAGCCTATGGCTTGCGACGCGAACTGACTGCATTGCGTCCCTTCGGCATCGCTGTCGTAACACTTGCGTGCGTACAAGGCAGCCGCACGTGTCTGTGCAAGGAACTTGGCTGCAGCTTCCGAGCCGACGACGGTGGGTTCACCGGTGAAGTTCCATACTCCGCATGTTGTGCCAACGATCAGAACGTCGGTAGTAGCCGCACTCTGAACTTGAGCTGTGAGAAGCGAGGCAGCTGCGAAGCTGATGTAGACCAAGATCGCGATCACAAGAAGGGGAAGTGAGCGAGAAATACTTTTGATGCTGGCATTCCTCCAGGCCCAGGTAATCTTCGTCACCGTCCAAGCCGCTCCCGATGGTGTATCTGCGTTACGGAGAACAACCTGCTGTTGGCAATAGAGGCCATCATGACCCAGAGGATTGCTGACATCATTCGGGTCCACCGACGCTGCTCGAGCCTGATGCGTGGCAAAGCGAACGAGGAACCAGAAGCCGCTGCCTGCTGACGTGACGAAGATAGGCAAAGCTGCCGCTAGAATAGCACCGCTTTCGCGTCCGAGAGTAAGGGTTGCACCAGAGAAGAGTCCCAATGACCAATCTATCCATATGCCTTCGTAGACGTGTGACATGGTGTCTGAGAATCCCAATCAATCCAATGTGGGTAGATGACAAGACGTCTGAAGAAGAACAAGAGGCACCGAGCGCGAAGAAGTGTGAGCTTACATACGTGGGCCATGTCAGCTATATCGCTCGACTTACTGTTACCTACTATTGCTAGCGTCTATCTCCGCTACTTTTGCTAGCGTCTATCTGCACTACTTTTGCTAGCGTCTATCTCCGCCACTTTTGCTAGCGCGCATTTCTCACACTTCAATTAGCGTGCATCTACTTCGTACGTATAAGCAGCTCACGCCATCCCTGCTACTTCTACTAGCGCGTACTTCTCCCTTTCGCTAGCGCGTGCATCTACGTGCAATCAGCTCACACTATCTCCTTTACTACGGCTAGCGCGAGCCTTTCAACCCGAATAGCCTGCCTTAACTAGCGTCAAATTAGTAACCTTATCACCGTCGCCAAATGCAAGCTTTCGCTTTTCGATACATCCCCTTCCGGCTTTGTGTTATGTGCGAATTGAATTGTTAAGCTTTACTTCTAGAGAGGAGGAAAGTCATAGTGGGTAGGGTGCATCGTTCGTACAAATTCAACGGAACGGGGGCTTGAAATTCCTCCTCGTCGTGATATATTATAGTAAATAAGTAACAGGGTTGTGACTTAACATCACACATCACTATCTATGGCGACTGCAGCGTCAAGGTCTTGTTTCAGCGCTTCTGCCTCGACACTCCGTCCCATTTCTTGCAACCAAGCCCATAAAGTGTGTTTCATAGATAAAGTTTTGGCCGAGTGCAGACCATGCGTTTCCTGGCTGTACTTAATCGCTCTCTTGAGCGTCGCCTCGGCTTCAGCGAACCTCTCACTTCCCGGACGTTGCATGTCAATATCGTGGTAGCATCGTGCTGATAGCTCAATTGCGTCAATTTCCAGACGCCACCATTTCCAGACGCCTGCGCGACTGGCTTGCTCACACAACCTGAGAATTTCAAACATGCTCTTTAGCGCATCGCAAAATTTGCCCTGCAAATACTGGAACTTGCCATAGGCGAATCGCTGCTGTAGACTAGTGTCGTAGTCATTCGTTTCTGGCATGACGTGGGCCCACGACGAATCTAAAGTCTTACCAGCATCAAGCTTGCCTTGTGTGCGTACGAGATAGTTCAAGCGGCAAGAGATATTGACCGCGTGCGAGGGACCCAAAGGCGAGCTGACAAATTGATCGTAGCCGCATTTCCACCCCCTTTCTATCGTTGTGATAAGGTCCGGACCAGAGGCCTTACCTAGCTGCGAGAACATGAGGGCCCAGGGCTGCATCTCCGCATGTCGTGTCCTCTCCTCGATCTGAACCATTGCACACATCTGTCTCAGAAGAATGTTGTACAAATCGCCCAAGCCCTTTGCATGAAGGAGTATCGACACATCGGCAAAGATCTCCAACAGCCTCGGATCCTGGTCCTTGAGCAGTTCCTGCACTAGCGCCGAGGCCTTTCGGAACCATAGAAAGGCTTCATTGGGAAGCTGCCTGTCCCAAAAGTCGATGCCGATGTTGAAGTAAATGTGGAATGTGGATAAGTTCTTCGCACCCTGTTCTGAAGAGCGGTTGACCAGTTCCCCCACGTCGTTCACAATGAATTGACCGTTCTCGAAGGCACCTTTCACGTAATTACTGATGCTTAAATAGAGAGTCTGGGCAGTTCGCAATTCGTGGGGGGGCGAGAGAGCACGAGGTAGAATGTTTGACCGTCCAGACATATGAGATGGCCTACCTGGGTAGATCCGACACAACCCATACCCGGGCTCTGCCGATTCGAGATGCACACCGCCGCAGGAGGGTGGACCAGCTCTAATGAACACCGCGGCATCATCTTCCGGCGCCTCATCCAGGTTAAGGAGAGGGCAAGAGTCAGCTCGATCTGAGCCGCGTTCCTGATGGGTTTCGATGTTGATGTGATTGGGTTTGGGAACGGTAGGGCCCAGATGCTCCAACGAAAGTCCGGCGTCTTTGAGTCTCCTCGCCACGTGGTGGTAGTAGAAGCAGCGCCCATTGATCCAGAACCGAGGTCGATGTGCTGGCTCGACGTCGTGAAGGTTTTGATCGCGAATCACCATGCCGAGATACTTCATATCGTCCAGTGTGGCGTTGTGTCGAATGTTCCATTTAGCAAACTTGGCTTTGTAGGACGGGACACTGCTACGTTAGCCTTCGGCATACCTGTAGCTGCTTCTTCGATCATGTTAAAAACGACTGCTTACCTAGCTATAAACCCGCGACTGATCATACGATCCCTGAGAATGGCATATGTCCGCGAACTCTGGCGACATATGATAATCTCGGCGCGCCACTTGGCCCAGTCAGACGACGAAGGCGGGTTGCTTGGTCTTGTAGCCTGGTTGTCTGCCATCTTTCAGCATATCGCCGAAGCCTGCTCTGGCATTGAGAGGTGACTGTCTGCTGCCGAGTATACAATTCGAATGGCTTCCCTGCCACAACGATTGCTGATAGGCGGCAAGGAGTCGCGTGACTGTTTGGTGTCAGTTGGATGGTAAAAGGCGCTGCTCCCCTTTGCGCTTCCTTCGACCTGACTACAGAGCCTAGTGAGTGCGGGAATTTGACCAGCGTCAAGTTTGGCACGACGCACTAGAATTCGTGTGCAATCTTCAACTAGCAGGACGATACCCTCTACACAGACGTCGGAGCATTCCTCACTGTTCCGCTCTATGTTCCGAGAAAGGAGAGGCGTGCTGGCCTCAACCGCGATTCACTGCACGGCCCGCGTAGTTTCAAATGTGACCAAGTGCATATGGGCGTACAGTACTGGCGGCTGAGCGCCACGATCACGCCACTCCATTGCTTTAGTCCAATCACATACCTTCATTAGCGAGGAAGTACCGTTATTGTGGTGATTACGGTCCAGAGCTGGTTTCGATGCAACCCCGAAGAGCACGCTCGGCAGCATGCAGGGTCACGTCTCGTTATGATCAGCTGATTAGTACGCAACTCTGCTGGACCTGACGGCTGGACCTTGTTGCGAGTCCAGCTCCGAAGGTAAACCGACTGGTCTGACAGAAGATGAAGGGACGCTATGGGGGCCCTAAACATGGTGTCGGACGGCGTTTCTGATTTATAGTGAAAGAATGATACCCCGAGGGAGGCTGCGTCTGGCAGCCTAGGTAGCTTGCTAGCAACGAGAAATACGATACACAATCTGAATACACCTGTATTTGCACCTGTATTTGCTCTGAGCATCCCACGAATAATGTTGACCTTGAGGCTCAGTCGGTCTTGAGCGAGCACGTTCATATACCGATGTAGTCGTGAAAGTGAAGCTACCAAGACGAATGCGATCGTGTCTTAAGACACTTTCGTTGCTGATCTGCAAGCAGTCTATCAGATGTCTATCGGCAACGCCCAGGCACTCTCCAATGGTAGGCGGCGCGGCTGACACTTTGACCATTCCCAGCCTCATCACTCAAGTCGGCAACGCTACAACAACGTATCCCCCAACGCACACCTCACAATACTCACACCCGCCCTCACCGTCTCCGCCGCGCCATTCTGCTCAAGACTCGGATTCACCTCCACCAAGTCCAGCGCCACCAGACTCCCAGTCTCATGCACACACTCGGCAATGAAATCCCCTTCTCTCAACGTCAGCCCGCCCCTCACAGCGGTGCCAGTACTAGGAGCAAAACTCGGGTCCAGCGCGTCGATGTCAAAGGACAAATGTATAGGCGTGTCCGTACCGATGTGCCCGAGCGCCATATCCATCACCTTGCCGATGCCGTGACGATCGATGTCGTGCATGCTGAAGGCTTTGATGCCGTGTTCGCGCAAGATGCGCTTCTCGCCGCGGTCGATGTCGCGGAGGCCGATGTAGACTAGCTTCTTGACGCTTACGCGATGCTCGGGTTTCAGCCAGCCGAAAGCGTTTTCTGCGTTTTCTGAAGCGAGACCTGTGAGGAAAGCGACGGGCATGCCGTGGATGTTTCCACTATCTGAGGTTTCCGGCGTGTTAATATCGGCGTGTGCATCTACCCAGATGACCGCCATGTCCCTGCCTAGCCTCTCCCGAATCGCCTTCGCGGTACCGCTGATTGTTCCTATGGCTATGCTGTGATCGCCGCCGAGGGTGAGGACGAAGCGGCCTTCTTTCGCGTGGGCATAGACTTGGCTGGAGAGCTCTTGCGTGACTGCTGAGACGGCACGAGGGTTTTTCATACCGCGGTGGGGTGGGTCGGAGGATGGGAGTAGGGACGTGTAGGCGTGGACTTCGTTGTCATAGTGGACTTTGTAAGCCAGGTCGTTTTGGAGTTGGTCGACTAGGCCGGACTCGATGAGGGCCATTGGGGCGGCGTCGACGCCGGCTTTGCACTGCAACCATCACTTTCAGTATCTGTCTATCGTTTATGAGCTTGCTACATGACATACCTGTCCGCCGGAGAAGCCCACTGCCACCAGTCCCAAGTCATCATTGGTCTTCAGAAACTTGTTCTGGATGGTCGAGGCGTCCATCTTGCTGTCTTGTCCTGCGCCAATGGTGTTGCGCGTGAGATCCACCAATTTCATGCTGCTGCGAAGTGAAGTCTAACAGTGCGATCTTACTACAAAAAGTGAGACAGCAACGGTTGTCAATGTGGTCGGACGAGACAAAGGACTTGAATGAGGGAGTGAGTTTTAATGAATTTGCTGATAACCTTACGTGTGGACTTTGTTGGTCATGTGGATGCTTCCATCGCCTCCTTACGCGATAGAAATTTGCATTGTCGGTTCATCCTGTACTTAGGGATGAGGTCGGCGTTCACGATATCAACGGGAATCCCTAAGTACAGGTGGAGGCGATCCCACGGTGGTCGGACCGTGGTCCCACGTCGAAATGATGGGGGTTCAATGGCTTGGCTGAGCCGCGAGTGCCCGGGAGACAAAGAGGAGGGTATGGACAAGGCAATATACAGTATTGTATACTACATATATGCAGATTGGACCTCTCGCGACGAGAGGACGCCCTTGAAAGGTGTGGGAGGGTCTTGAAAAGCATTCAGCATCCTGCACGACCCATGTTCGTGATCTTAGCGAGGAGCGACTATAACCCCGAATTGGTAGCGGTCAGTCGACAGTGGACCAATGCCCCAGACTCCATCCTTTGAGAGGCACGCTATTTGCAGCTTAGGTTGACGTTCGAGTCGTCTCGTCGACTATCACCTAAACAAAGGCTTGGATGCCTGTGATTGCGCGGCCAAGGATCAATGCTATGGGAAGGTCAGTATTGTACTTCACTGGAAAGTCATCAATCTTCGGAACTCACCATGTATATCGCTCTGCCCCTCGTACGTCTGCGTCACGAACAAATTCGACACATGCCTGCCAATGTGATACTCGTCACTAACAGCATTGCCTCCGAACACTTCCTGCAACGTCCTCGCGTTGACAAGCGCCCGATCACAATTCTGCCTCTTGATCATGCTGATCATCTCAGGCGCCGCCTTACCCTCGTCCTTCAAGCGTCCGACGTGATGCGCGGCTAGTATCCCGAACGCGGCGTCTGTCGTGGCGTCCGCGAGCTTCTTCTGCACAAGCTGGTACTTCGCAATTGGGTTGCCCTTGAATTGCTTTCGCTCGAGTGCGTACTCGCGCGTACGGGCGATGCAGTCCTCCAACGCGCCAATGGTGCCCCACGCGATGCCGTAGCGAGCGCTGTTCAGGCACGAGAATGGACCTCTCAAGCCCTCGACGTCAGGGAACATCATCTCCTTCGCGACAGGTACACCGTCCATATGGATCATGCCCGTCAAGCTGGCGCGTAGACCATTCTTGTCGCCGAGCTTGGGCGTCTCGAGTGTGCCAGGTGGACATTGGCTGCGCTCAACGAGGAAGCCGCGGATCTTGCCTGTCTCTTGTAGCTTCGCCCAGACGAGGAGCACATCGGCTATCGGGGAGTTCGTAATCCATGTCTTCGACCCGCTCAGGCTGTAGTACCCCTCCTTCGTCGGATGTGGCTTCGCTGTACTCTCCATAGACCCAGGATCACTGCCGTGGTTTGGCTCTGTCAGGCCGAAGCAGCCAATGATCTTGCCCTTGGCCATGCCGGGCAGGAACTTCTCTTTCTGCTCTTCTGTGCCGAATTCCTCGATACCACCCATCGCTAGTGACGACTGCACACTCATGCCACTTCGGTAGCCCGAGTCTACACGCTCGACTGCTCGTGTGATGAGACCAGATGCTACTGACGAGACGCCCGCGCAGTCGTAGCCTTTGATCGTCGCACCGAGCAGGCCGAGCTCGCCCATCTCGGTCAGGATGCTCTTGTCGTAGTCCTCGTTCCGGTATGCCTCTGCGATACTGTTAGTATGGTGATGTCATGTCATCAGTAGAGGCTCGCACACCAAGCACTCGAGGAAGCATGCGTTCCTGACAATATGACTCCGCTGTCTCTGCTATGGCCAATTCATCTTCAGTAAACATGTTGGCAGCACCCAATGGGTCCTTCCAATCGAAGGCAACTGGGGCATGGAGACATCGTCGGCTGGCGACTGTGGGCTGGATGAGATGCCTCGCGGCGCGAGTAGTGACTGATTTGAACATGATTGATTGTAAGAGAGCTGAATTCGGAAAATTGTAGAGACTCGTGTACCAAGTGGGAATGCCATCATTGATGATTTGGCTTTACGGTTATTTGCCGATCGAAGCCTCGGTCGAAGTTCATCTAACCGCAGAAGGCAACGGAGGCAGCGATATTCGCTGTAGATTCGAGTGGCACACTCCGGCAAGGCATGCGATCGCACGAAGGCTTCAACGCTCAGTTCGTGGATCGGAGCTGGTGCGTGGTGTCGAGTTGAGAAGATTGTGATACTTCGATAGAAACCTAATGGACGACTTCCATGCACGCCATGCACAGCCACGCAATGTGGCGCGGTCGTTCCCTGCCCCACCACCTGCAGCGAGCAGAAGTGACGATTCACAGCATGAGTCGCCAAAACAGCAGCACGGAAGCAAAGGACGCGCAACATCCGGCTGTGCAACGAGACAAAGCCTAGGCTGCCGAATGAGAATTACACTTTCCTCACATATTGATCAAATTCCTCTAGTTTGACATCCTTTGGTCAGCAGTGAAATCCTACCGGCATCATGAACGTCCTTAAGCTCCAGAAGTATGCGCAATATGAATTCGTGAGGTTGTACAATGCTAAGATGAATGCGCTAGGAAGTACCCTCAATTCCAGCAAAACGAGATATACGGCCTATCCGATGCGTTCCGGAAACTGGACGTTGACGATCGAGGATACATCGACGAGTCAACAGCGATCAAGGCAACCCAGAACTCTGAGAGGCAGCCCTACGATGTCGTGAGACAAGCACTGAGGGAGGTGGAACTGGACAGCTCACGCAGAGTCGAGCTGGACGACTATGTGGACCTCATCGCGAAAGTGCGGCAGTCGTCGCCAGCACAGCAGCGGACCACTGCAGTGCCCGGGAGGTCACGAGGCTTGAGCAATGCGCAGCAGGGCAATGGCGGCGCGCAGAGCTCGCCTGGCCATGCTCAGAAGAGCAGTGTTGGTGGTGGGACTGGTGGTGGCAGAATCACGGTGGGAGGTGCGACAGGCAGCTCGCAACACACGATCAACGAGGACGAGCGGACCGAGTTCACGCGACACATCAATGCGGTCCTGGCAGGCGATCCGGATATCGGCAATCTTCTCCCGTTCCCGACAGACACCTTTGAGATGTTTGATCATTGCAAAGATGGGCTAGTGCTGGCGAAGCTCATCAACGACAGTGTACCAGATACGATCGATGAGCGCGTGCTGAACAGGGAGGGAAAGAAGATCAAGAAGCTCAACGCGTTCCATATGACAGAGAACAACAACATTGTCATTGAGTCGGCGAAGGGTATTGGATGCTCAGTGGTCAATATTGGCAGCGGCGACATTATCGAGGTGAGGGAGCACCTGATTCTCGGACTAATCTGGCAGGTGATCCGGCGAGGACTGCTGGGAAAGATCGACATCAAGCTACATCCTGAGCTGTACCGACTACTGGAAGATGGCGAGACCTTGGAGCAGTTCTTGCGACTGCCGCCTGAGCAGATCTTGCTGAGATGGTTCAACTACCACCTGAAGAATGCAGGGTGGCAAAGGAGGTAAGTATGGTGAAAGTTGGGTTCGAGCGTGCAGATCACTGACTTCGATGCAGAGTGCAAAACTTCTCGAAAGATGTCAAGGACGGCGAGAACTACACAGTGCTGATGAACCAGCTGAAGCCCGAGATCTGCTCGCGTGGCCCACTCCAGACACCCGACCTCCTGCAACGCGCCGAGCAAGTGCTCCAAAATGCCGATCGACTCGACTGTCGCAAATTCCTCACACCCACCTCTCTTGTAGCCGGCAACCCTAAGCTCAACCTTGCTTTTGTGGCAAACCTCTTCAACAATCACCCCGGTCTCGACCCGATCACAGAGGAAGAGAAAGCCGAGATCGAAGACTTCGACGCCGAGGGCGAACGTGAAGCCCGCGTCTTCACCCTCTGGCTGAACTCGCTAAACGTCAAACCCACGGTCGTGTCCTTCTTCGATGACCTCCGCGACGGTATTGTCCTACTACAAGCATACGACAAAGTCATCCCAGGAAGTGTCAACCAACGTCACGTCAATAAGCCGAAAGAAAACGCCTCTGCACCCACTGCACCCGTAGACCCAGATGAGCAGTTCCTCGTCATCAAATCCGGACTCTCCCGCTTCAAGGCAGTAGAGAACACCAACTACGCCGTCGAAATCGGAAAAGCAAATCGCTTCTCGCTCGTCGGCCTTCAAGGCGCAGATATCACCGATGGTCAACGCACGCTAACCCTCGGCATGGTTTGGCAACTCATGCGTCGCGACATTGTCTCCACGCTCGGCGCACTCGCTCAACGCATGGGAAAGCGTGAGATCAGCGACTCGGATATGGTCGCTTGGGCCAATTCCACTGCTTCCAAAGGCGGCAAGTCAACGCAAGTCCGATCGTTCAAGGACTCCACGCTTTCCAACGGGGTGTTCTTCCTCGATGTGCTGAACGGCATGAAGAGCAGCTATGTCGACTATGATCTTGTCGCGCAGGGAAGAAGCGACGAGGAGAAGTACGCTAATGCTAAGCTCGCTATTTCGATTGCGAGGAAGTTGGGAGCGACTATCTGGCTTGTGCCGGAGGATATCACGAGCTTGAGGACGAGGCTGATCGTGACCTTTATTGGGAGTCTGATGGCTACGGCTGAGAAGATGGGTGTGTGAATGAGTTGATGGGTTGATGGAGCGCTGTTATGTAGTAGCTCAACTAGCTTTGCCGCTGAGCGATAGCCGTCTGCTGCTCAATATGAGCACATCGTATACGCTCGCCACATGCCTTCCAGTTGTCTAGCGACTTTCGCCAGAGCTTGCTGCCGACTGTATGCCATCACTCCCACATCACCGCAGCCATCACACCAGCATGCGACCCATCTAGAACACCAGCGCAGCACCCTTCGTCTTCTTGTCACCACTACACAGTATGTCAGCACCTCCGCTCCATCCCCATGCACCCTCAGATCAACATACCCAAGCTCAAAGTGCTTGCATCGCTTCAGGGCCAACTGTGCCTTGGTCTTGCAGCTCGTGCACTCCAACCGCAACACAACCTTCTTCGTCGTCTTGGCCTTCTTGTGGAACACGGGCTTTGTTTGACCGCCGTAGCCGGACTGCTTGCGGTCGTAGCGGCGCTTTCCTTGGGCGAAGAGCGAAGCCTGGGCTGTGTATTAGAATCGTGGGTGTGGTGTGGGCTTGGTGGTGGGAGTTTGTACTTTGCCGGCCTTGTATTGCGTCACCTTGTGCTGGGTGTGCTTCTTGCAGTCCTTGCCCTTGCAGTATGTGCGGCGGGTTTTGGGGACGTTGACCTGGTGGAAAGGCAGGGTTAGTGGGGGTGTGCTTCTTCATCGTGTCCTTCCTGCCCCAGATGCTTTATGCTCCCCATCTCTTTGACGCCTCCCTTGATTTCCTACTTTTCCGGCATACGTCCATGGCATTGCCTCGACAAATACAGCTGAACGAGGGTCCAGTCTATCGCCGGTTCCACAATGAGAGGCGTTCATCGCAAGCCATTGCACTCCTCCTGTTTCACTCCCAGGTCCCAGCACATTTGCTGATTATTCCATTCTCTCGCGCAGTCGTACTGCGCAAATTGACTTACCATCTTGACGGTATTGCGGGTTGTCGGTGAATGATAGAGAACTTGTGACGGCGCTGTGATGAGGTGCGGTCGTTGATGTGGGCGTCACAAAAAAGCCGGCCCGGGGATGTGGGCTTGCTTGGCGCTTACTGAGGCCTCAATGTGACTGCCTCAGGCTTCACAAGATTGCCAAAAGGTATGTTGCGCGCTCTCCGTTGATTAAGGAGATGTTGTAGACTGACTCGTAGGACTTCACTTCTTCGCTGCTTTCTCGCCTTGTTGCCATTGCCGTTGTTGCCATTGCCATTGCCATTGCCGTTGGTGCCCCCACCCCGATTGCGCGCTCGTTGACCGGGGCGGCTATAGAGTGGTCAGTAATCGAACTCAGGTATAGGGATCCAGGTCTTGGCACTCGGCGAACTTGCCTGTTAGGGCATCATCATTCACAACTGTCCCAAAAACTCGTGAAATGACCTTGCACACATATAGACTTTGTAGGCAAGCACTACGCGAACGTGTCGCTCGACATTGCATATCGCATCGTCCTCCTGGTTGAGCCACTTGGCTTGTATGAAGGTGTAAGTGGTGAGGGGGCGACGTGTCGCGCATGACCATCAGCGCACCATGTGAAGTCTCCTTGAGGCTGCGTTGGGATGATTCCTGCACGAACAATTCGCGCGATGGCTACGTGCACGTAGCTATCGCGTTCTGTCGTGCTATTTAGCACGCCAGAATTGGGCGTCTTCGGAACTATGGCTTACTATAGCTTACTCGCTCCCCCTCTGCTGATACCCTCAAAGCCACGAATGCAAGCATGGCGTGAGGGCGCATACACCAGCTCCGGTGGCACCACCGATGTGGGCGTTCCCTCGCAAAAGCACAGAAAACATGATGCCCGCTATATGACTTCAATTGCCAACAGGCATATGCATACATACGACGATCTTCCTGTACTCGACGTTGTCGAAAACGACTTCGGAAATCCGGCTTCCCCGTAGAGCACTCAGCAGCGCCAATATTTGCACGGTGCGTTGTCACAATGACTACGGACCTGGGTTTCCTGGATAAGGTGGCAAATTTCCTTAGCTTCCTAAGGCTTCTTCTATGTGGCATTAACTTGTCAGCTACTCCCTCTGGACCGTGGGCATTTCGAGGACAATCGTCGGCCAGCCGTGATCCAGACGCTCAGCTCTGGGCACGTAGCTGGCTGACCCGGTTTTTACTGAATTGGATCTTTGTGGAAGCAGGTGCAGTCTGTAGGCGAGTTGACACGCACGTTCTCAGGATTACAGCGGGACAGCAAAAGGTTGAAGTGGCAGCGGGTAACCTCGTAAGATCCTACGCGGGGAGTTTCGATATGATTGCACTCACTGTGAGTGTCAATAGCGGCTTCGAATCTTCGGCGCTGATACAAAGTCAGGGCGCGCTTATTGCACAAGTAGCTACAAGCTCTCTCACCTTACCTGACGTCCCGACCATGCACTGGATCGTAACGACCATGTTTCTCATGAGTCTCATGACTGCACTGGCCGCCGTGTTCTATGCGTGTAACATCAAGCTTTCGTTAGCGCGCTGCCAAACAGAAGAGTCACTAGTACGCTGGCTCACTTCATCGCTATCAATACAAGAGACTCCAGTGGCCTCGAGACGACAATCAAACCAAGACATGGAGGAGCTGGGTAGCATCGCTGGACCGACAGTGCACCGTGAGATCCCCTCAGTCACGGCTGCCATGATACTCACGTCACCGCCCCGGATGCTCCTAATCAGCGTAGTATGTCTTGTTGTCGGCATCTTGATATACCTAGCTTTGCGACTCGCGAACAAGAGCGGCGCGTTGGGCGGCGACAAGGCTAATCTCGCAGTGCTCATCACTGTGATGGGCTTCGCTAGCATAGTGGTTGTGCAGCATGAGAGCTTAGAGTGGCTGAAATGGCTGGGTGAGCGAAATCGTCATCTGGTCCATCATCATCCACTGCACGAAGTCGAGCAGATACCTGGGTGTACGGCGAGAGAGCCCACGGTCATTTCCAAACCTCAGGAGGCTGCCGTTGCAGCTCAGAGCTCTAGTACATCCCACTCTAGTGGTCGGCAGCAGACTCGCGCAGATTCTGGCACAATCTGGCTCAATGGAGCAGCCTCACCGCGCGGCGATCAGCTCAGTGATGGACGGACGTTTGCCACGCATCGCGGAACCATTCCCATGGAAGATTCCACATTACCCGACCATCAGCTGCGACATTGAGAGCTTGACACGGCGCCCTGAGATGCCTTACGTTGCATGTTGCAAAGAAGCTCGGCACACAATGATGCGCTTTGTCAGACCGCGAGTGATGCTGACCACTGGGAGAGAGGCTTTGTGCTACCTTACCGGGGGTCCTCCTGCAGATGCTGGTATGATAGCGGTATGACAAGGTACCTTAGGGACCGTATCGCGCGAGCGTCAGAACAGGTGCATCTCAGAGGAGTAGCGAATAGTATGGAACTTTTGTGCGAATACAATGCTACCGCACTCTGATGTTCTAGCTTTGCAGTCCAAGGGACCTAGCAGCCTGGCGCCATCACCCTGTATGGGCCATATCTACCTCGCCCATCCTCGCTCCGCCGCCAGCTCCTCCTGTCTGACCAGATAGCTAGCCCTTGCTTGCGTCACCTTCGGCGCGCCTCTTCGCCCACCAACCCCCACACTTTCATCATACCCCGAAGGCGCCGGCGAATACGCCCTCGCCGGCTGCTCAACAATCACACTCTCCCCAGCCACAGTCTTGACATGACTCGGTTGCAGTCCACCCAGATCGTCAACTCGGTACGCAGGCTCGAAGCCATGACCCTTCTTCTGCCCAATCTTATCCCCACTCCGCCACACCCTCGGCTGCCTGGACAACGCATCGCTCAAATGCCGCAACTCACTATCGCAATGACATTCTGGCGTA
Organism: Cryoendolithus antarcticus; assembly: GCA_002077065.1. Classification (NCBI taxonomy): domain Eukaryota; kingdom Fungi; phylum Ascomycota; class Dothideomycetes; order Cladosporiales; family Cladosporiaceae; genus Cryoendolithus; species Cryoendolithus antarcticus. The sequence goes on along the minus strand of NAJO01000041.1, from coordinate 313,621 downwards.
CTCACGCAACAGGCCCACGTGTTCATGCTATCATAGCAGTGGCAGCCAGTTGCTTGGCGAGCGGAGCGGGCGCGGCGGCGACGAGTGTAGCTGATTGTATGGATTATGAGAGATAGGACTGAGCCTGTGATGGCGATGATGAGGTAGGTGTGCCAGGGCTGCCAGTCTACGGTTGTATCATTGTATTGCCGAGGTGAGTGGGCTTGAGTCAGGTCGTGTGAGAGCTGAGGCATGGGGCCCGGAGGGGCGAGGGCCATGAGGGGTGCCATTGCGATATTGACCTTGGAGTCAAGCAGTATGCGAGTTGTTGAGCTCTCGAAGATCAAGATCCTGCTGTGATAGCTGCAGTACAGCCGATCGGCATTCTTGGTGTCGATTCGTCTGTTGGATGTACAGTTGCGTTGGATGTACTCGTTCAGCAGAACGTTCCAATACGATTACCGTGCTCTATATACCCACTCTCCCGGGTCCTTGCCTCCCAACCCTACGCGCCGCGAGACGAACATCGCACCCACGCCGCATTTCCGCATCGCAGAGCAGCACTGCCCTCATGCTTCTAGGCGTAACGCATCAAACTTTGGAGTGCTCGAACGCCAATGCATTGCCGCTTAGACTGTGATGACTGTCAAGATCAACTACCTGAAACATGGCTGTGCCAAGCGGGCTGCGTGAAAGATAGTATTGCCGCTGCTGCGCCGCATGCGCGCAGAAAGACTGTACAGTTGATGTAAGCTCGGCGGTTAAGCCTGCAGGGATGAAACATGGTATTCTTGGCACGTTGGACATTTGCAATGTATCGCCTGCCGAGACTTCAGAGCGCGGCTGAATGGTCACATCATTTCGTGAGAGATCTGAGAGAACGGAGAGTTGTTAGCTAGTAGTAGAGGAGAGCAAGTATTCTGGTAGGCTGCTCATCGTACAATTACTCTACTTGATCTACACGCGTCGTAATCAATCTCGTCTGACATTCAGACTCGACCTACATTAGTAGTAACTCCCCCTCCCCTCCTCCCACTTCACAGTCTGCTGTCCACCATTCATCTTCTCCCCCTTGCCCGCCTCTACCAACCTTTCCCCCGCCAGTAACCCCTCCCCTCCACTCCTCCTCCTCTCAGACACAGCACTCCCAGGTGTGTTCTCAATACTCCTCGCCCCAATCCACTCCCACACCCTGCCCACATCCCCCGTCCTGCCCTCCCTCACCATAGGCCTAACATTAGCATTCCCCTCAACCTTCTTCTGCACTTTCGCCCACAACTTCTTCCTCTTCGTCCCGCTGAATTCATCCCTCAGCACATCATCCCTCAACTGCGCCATAGAAATCCACGCCTCGCTCTCTTCGCCCCAGCCCGCCAGACTAGCCTGCTCGGACAGCTTCCTGAGCGCCAGACGAGCGAGCTCCTGGGCTTGTATCTCAGTCTTCTTGCCGTCGGTGATGCGGTAGCGTGTATACGCTCCGGACCTCAGGAGAGCCAAAAGGCTCAAAGCCTGCCAAAGATATCGTCTAAGCGTCTGGCGGAGGCTGCGTCGGACGGCGCAGGCGAGGGGGATGCGCGCGAGGCTCGTGCTGCGGAGCGTGAAGCCGGAGATTCTGGGGCGGGGAGGAGACTGTCAGTCGTGAAAATTGCGTCAACTCGGGCTCCCCTTTCATTACAGGTGCGGATAGGGCAGAGGGGGAAGGAAGGGAGTAGACATACCCGTCTGACGCGCTGATGATCTCATCGGCGTTTTGGATCTCGCCTAGGGCGCTGGACCAGAGGTCTTCGAACTCTTCATTCGACATGCCTTTGCGGCGTTTGGTGCTGATTGTTTCTTTCAGGGAGGCTTCGGGGAGGGCAGACTGGGCGGTCTCGCCGCATTCGAATTTGGCGTTGTGTTCGCGGAGTTCTTCCACTGCGCGCTGCTTGACTGCTTGGACTTTGCGAGCACGCTGGCTGTCTGGTGCGCAGGAGGGCGGGAGCGGGACTAGTCCATTGAGCGAGAGGGGATTGGGTGTAAGGACGAAGCCTGGCTCGCATTCCGTTTGAAGGTTGACGTGACAGTAGGCATGTGGCGGACATGGCTCGCATTGAGGACGCGCGATGTCTGCCCAGTCTGGAATCGCGACGCCAGCGATCTCGGTGCTGGGTTGGCCTACACCGCAGTAACCTACTTGGACCTTCTCCTGGCGGTAGAGTGTCGCAAGACCTGCCAACATAGCCGTGAGGAGCGCAGCTGGGCCAGTCTTCGCCACGCTGCTCGTTGATGACTTCTTTTTCGGACGTGCAGGCACCAGCTCCCCACTCTTCGTCGCCTGCACAAGCGCCTGCTGCTCGTCTGGCGTGAACTCTTCGTCTGGCTCGATATCATTCGTCACGGCCTGCCGCACAGCCCTCGCAACTGGCATTTCGAATGTCTTGCGACTAGGCACAGTCACTCCACCCACCTGCTCCCTCACAGGCCGATGCTCCTCAGTCCTGCGCCTAACATCACTCCTCCGCGGCGGGTCCAGGGCCTTTGCCGGTCCAAGCGTAGTCCTCCTCTTCTCAGCAGCAGAAGGCGCAGGTGGTGATCCTCCGGACTGAAACACATTCTGATCCGAGAACGGCGTGTCATCATCCTCCTCCTCTCCATCCCTACGCCTCACCGACGGCGTCACAGCACTAGGTCTTGTCTTCCTACTCGCCGGCCTCTTCGCCTCAGGCTCGCCCTCCACCTCCACAGGCCTGGCATGCTTGCTCGAAGCCCGCCTCGGCGTAACACTCATCCTCTCCGGCGGCGCTGTGCTATGCCTCCCACTTCTCGACACAGGCACAACCTCCTCAACCTCCTCAGTCCTACTCCTCGTAGTCCGCCTCGTACTCCTCGGCCTCTCCTCAACAGCAGGCTCCACCACCTCCTCCTCATCAACCACACTCCCGTTCTGGCTCGGGATATTCTCGATCCCGCGACTCGTGCGCCGGACCCTCGCGCTCGCCGCTCGCAGTTTGCGCGCTTGAGGCAACACTTCGGCGTTGAAGATCTCGACTAGTTGGGGCTTTTTGGAGGAGGCCGGGTAGTCTACGCTGTGGGCTACAAGGATGGAGCGGAGTTTTGGCATGGTGAGGGAGGAGGGGTCGAAGCCGGGTTCGAGGTAGAATTGGTCGTCCATGGTCGCGGTGAGTGTTGCGCGAGGACAGAGGGCAGCGAGCGATGTATACAGTGAAGGAGGATTAAGTGGCAAGGAAAGTGCGATGTATCTCACTGCGACTGCGGCTTTCACTTTACAACCGAGTAAACAAAACAGGCAGAAGGCGCTAGCGAGCCAAAGAAACATCTGGCCCGTGCATAGCTTCTCAGCCCTACGTCACGAGCGACACAAAAAGTTGCCCCGCTAGACACGTGAAGAGTGCTTAAGTGAAGTCTAGATCTCTCATGCATTCCGCCATGTCGTCCTCGTCCGCGCCGCTCTGCGCCCAATGTAGTCTCCCGCTTGTCTTGACCCTCACACCCGATAGCGAGGATGAGGAGCCCACCAGCAGCGACACCAACACCCTCCCTGACGACGTGCATCTTCCCTGCGGCCACCACTTCCACTGGTCCTGCCTGCTAGAAGCCTACGAAACCACCTCCTGCCCCGCCTGCCATACCGACATCTCATCCCCTCCCCCAGCCAGCAGTTCCTCCTCTCAGCAAGCAGATCCTCAAATCCTCGTAACCCTCCACAACGAAGGCGGCCTGCAACAAAACCTCGATATCTTCCCCCTTCTACGAGAAGAAGCTTACCTCCGCGCCTTTCCCGAACAGCGGAAATGCCTCGCCTTTCTCGAGTTCTGCGCTGAAGGCGACCAGCATGCTATCGTCACCTTACTGCAAGCACCGCCGGAGGAGGGCGATCCGACGCCGGGGCAGATCCTGCGGAGCACGCATCCCTTCTCACATCCGCCAGGGCAGACGGGGCTGCATATAGCTGTCTCGAACGGACATAGGGAGGTGGCGTTCTTACTGTTGTTGCTAGCGAGTGAGGTGCCTGAGCTCGATTTTCCGGCGCTGGTGTATCAGGAGGCAGCGGCTATGGGGATTATGCGGGAAGAGCAGGCAGGACTGCCGGACATCCGGGGAATGCTCGATGAGGGTGGGCGGAGCGCCGAGGACGTTGCAAGAAGTATGGAAGCGCGAGGTCCAGGCGTGTGGCATGGCTGGGCGGGGAAGCATTGGCTGAGTATGCCTCAGAGGTGATGTGGTGTCGGAAATTGCCGTGGACGGCTTGCGTATGGACGACAGCATGGCTGGCGAATCGGTCGGCGTGGCTCGAGGGCACAACAACAAATACCCTGCCGTTCTTAGTACATTTTGAACAATCGAAAGTTTTGCGTCTTTCGCTGCATGTCTTGTATTTCCACAGATCTCGGACCCCGCCGTGAATACCCAATTATCGGCTCAAGTCCAAGTATCACAGGCTCGTCAGGGCAGCTTGGGAGGCGTCCCCGTCCCCTTCCCCTTACTCAACAACTGACTCAGCACAAAATGCCCCACATCCTCATCAGCCCAATAGCTAAGATGGCTCGCAATCGCAGCCAGCAAATTGATATCAAACGCTCCCTCCTGTATGGCATAATCCACGCGGCCGTTAGCGTTCAGTCTCCTGACCTTCGCTTCCTCGCGCTTGAACTTCTCCCCGCGCTCCTTGGCCTCTTGCATCTCCGCAGAAGGAGCAGCGTGTGGTGCGTTGAGTTTATGCTGTGAGGAGATTGAGGCACGGCGGGCTTCGAAGGATGTGTAGAGGGTTTGGATATCCGAGGATATGAGAGTCTGGGATGGACTGGCGTCGGAAGGCGGGGAAGTGAGCGTCTTGGCTGCGAGCATGGTCTGCTTGTTCGCGGACTGAGCGGCGAGGTCGGTGGAAGTCGCTGGTGAGGATGCGGCTGGTGGAGGTAGCACGCCCGCGCCAAGGTTTGTGCCGGCGCCTGCAGAGGGCTTGGACGAAGCGAGGATGCTTTGAGTAGTCTTGGGTGCTTCTAAGGGGTTGCTACTGTTCTCTTCGCCAGTGTAGCCAAGGCCACGTGTGAGAAGGGACGAGGCAAGTCCGGAAGACATGCTAGTCCACAGACTGCTGACGCTCTGTCCGACTCGTGTTCCGATGCCCGTCAAGCCTTGGCCGACAGGCGCCCCGAAGATGCCACGCTTCGTGTATGGCAGTGGCTGCGGCTTCAGAGCAGCCATGGCGGGCGAGATGAAGGGCTCGATGCGGTAGCTAATCGGATCCGTCGGGTGGAAGATGTTATAGATCTGTGAGCACTTCGGACTGGACACTGGGATCTCGCTGTTGCGCGTGCCGAAGTTGGTAGAGTTGGTCTTGCTGCTGGGAACGTCAAGCATAGGATCGTCGCTCATGCGAGCAGTCTGCGAACGGCTGGGAGCCTCTCGTGCCGCAATGGTCCTACCTTTGAGCATCTGGAAGAGTCCGATTGGAGATCCGAGAGCGTAAAAGTCTTCAACCTCAAAGTCGAGTCTGCCGTGCTGTATGTCCTTGCGGCCGATGTCTGACTTGCGGTCCTGCCGACAGAGGATGTCGAACATGATCGCCGAGCCAAGCGAATGGCCGATCATACTGACCTTGCCCTTGAAGTCTGGGTTGCGATCCATAAACAAGTGGTATATGCGATTACACTCATCCAACACAATGCGTGAAATATGGTCCTTATATGCAGGCGATTGATACAGTAAGATGTCCAGAGCTAGATCATTGATGAGATTGCGTACAGCGGGCACGCCTTCGACACTAATGTCAGCTAAGTTAGGGTACTCTTCTTCCTCTCCAAAGCCAGAGTCACCCAGATCGTGCTCGCCGCGGTTGTGTCGTAGACTTTGCTTTGGGAAGTCAAGCAGATGTCTCCAGCAGATTGGGAGTACCTGGACAGTAGAATTGGTCTTCGCAGCATCGTCGAGTTCGGCGTTTAGTGCTCGTAAGTCTGGTGACTCGGCATATACCGCTTTGACCGTCTTTCGCAAGGTGTTTACATCGTGCACGAAGTTGACAGATTCGAGGCGCAGTCCGAGACGTTGACCGATGCCATGTGTGACAAGTATCAGGTGATCGATCTCTCGTCCTTGATCATCACCTTCGATCTCGCGGTAATCGTCTTCAATCTCACGTTCGTCGCGCCGTCGCACCTCCTCGTCTTGCTCCTCAGGATTGTTTGCATTGTCAAGAAGGGTGCTCATGTGTCGTTCGAGGTTTTGTCGACGCAACGTCGAAGGGGACTTCTCTTCGTCACCAGTCTGATCTGCCTGATTGTTGGATTCCTTCGCATCGTCCTCCGTGCTCGTCGACTGCTTCGTCGAATCCTCAGGTTTCGTATCTGTGCTTTCGACCTTTTTACCTGGCATGACCCAGCCTCTGGTGACTTTCACACCAGCAAAGTGACCTCCACCGGCGAATCTCTGGTACATGCTGTAGTTCATGCGCGATAAGAAGTCGTCGGTGAGCAGCCATGCGGTCGTGGAGTCCTGGTAGGTGACAACTGAGTTCATGTGAGACCCAAATAAACGATATGTGTTCTCCTGCTGCGGCTCCTGCCCTTCTTCAGCTGCAGCCTTGATTGTCTGGTTTGCCTGTTCTCTCAGATTCGAGATGCTCGCCTTCGGAGTGAGGGAGGACGGCATGAGAGCATCGCCTACCGCTTGAGCTGCCTGACCAGGAGCCCACGAAGTTGGTCTTGGCCGTGGCTGCGATGCTGAGCGAGCTTTCTCCTTATCTTGCTTGAGACCAGGTAATCGCCATGCCTTTACTTTGAGATAGCCGTCCTCGAGCTGAGCAGCTAGTGACTCGTCGCAGGGTCGTTGCACAGCACCGTCCTGATAGAACCATGTGCCGCGGCGCACGTCGTAGACCGGGCCAAGCCAGTATGCCGGGCCGAGCTCACGCTGCTCGACGTCCACGTCGAAGAGATAGTCCTCGTTGACGGGAACGCGATACTTGCTCTCCTGCTTCTCGGCCTTCAGACTTTTGTTTGGCTGACTTTCTGACTTCCTTCCATGCGATTCCTCGTCATCCAATGATTTGCGAAAGGCGAATTCGATCGCCTTTGAGTCGGTAGTAGAGAACGCAGCGTACTTCTTCGGCTTCCCAGGAGGTTTCACGGGCTCCTTCGCCTCACCTGCAGGATTCGGCCGTCGCTTGGGCACGTCCACCGCATGGAACCACTGCGGTCGCAGAACAGGACAGTCCCTTGGGTACTTCCTCAAGCTGAGCCGGTGCCTTTCCTTCACTACGTGGTCTCCGCCCTGCTGCTGAGGGGGCAGCGGCTCCGGTTCGCCATTTGCACCTTTACTGGCCGGAACTACTGGACTCCTACTCCAGGGCGAGTACTTCGCTATCGACGTGAGATAGGAAGACGATTGCTGTTGCTCATCCGGCGGCGCGGACATGATGGCCTGTTGTGGCCATCGGCCAATGCCGGTATCGTACTTGCTTAGCCGGATCGGTCGGCGGTATGTGTAGCGCTCCGCAGTATCATTCGCCCAAGGTATCAGGCGTCGTGCCAACGCAGTCCAGCCTGTTGCTTTAGCCAACTTGACGGAGTTTTCAGAGGTTGGAGAGGATTAGGAGTTACTGGAGGAGCAGCGCATGTAGAAAGGAGCATTCAATCTCGGCTTGCTACCACGCGAGCTTTGATCATGCGACTCAGATCTGGTAAGATATCAAGGCGCGTGCGCATGAGATTGTTGGTCGACCACATCGGCATCTGACGTCGATCTCGGCAGCATCCGTTCGGTACCTGACGATCAGCTTGGTGTGCACTTCAATTTAGCCGGGAATTGTGACCTCAACGACGGGTATGTTACAGTTCAACGATTCTCACCTTACACCGCACCATAGACGATACTGACAATCGTGGTAGAGATCATGGCCACCAAATCTCCCGAGCACGCTCACATCGAGCACCTCGTCTCCACCCGCCTCCCCGGCTCCCCAATCTATCAGTTCCTCCTCTCCACCGTCCAAATAACCTCCGCCTCTCGCGGTCTCTGCATAGCCCGCATGCCCCTCACACAAGTCCACATGAACAGCGGCGGCAGTCTCCACGGCTCCGTGACAGCCACAATCGTAGACTGGATGGGCGGCATGGCAATCTCAACCCACGATCTCCGCGACAAAAGCGGCGTGAGCGTGGATATACATGTCACGTACCAGTCTGGCGCGAAGGTAGGGGAGCAGATCGAGATAGAGGGGATTGCCGAGAAAGTGGGCGGGAGTCTGGCGTTCACGAGGGTGAGTATTTTCAAAGTTGAGGGAGGGGAGAGGGGGAGGTTGGTGGCGACGGGGACGCATACGAAGTTTGTTAAGGGGAGTGAGCCGAAAGCTGTCTGATTGATGTATTGGGCGGGGAGGGCGACAGTGAAATAGGGAACCCCGTCTTCTTTGCGTCTGGCATGGTTACATTCCTCTTTGAATGACCGGACTCACTCGGACTGGGGCAGATCATATATAAGGTCTATGCTGCTTCAACTACCACGGCGAGCTTCGGCACTGAGCTGCTGGGACGAAGTGATCATGGCGTAGACTACATACTCGTAGATATGTACATAGCGCGGTCTCATGTAGGTCGCAGCAATTGTGACTGTAAACGCACTACCCTTCTACCGTCCTCGCACTTATCGCAGCCAAGACTCCTCATACATGCCAAGGATCTTGTCCATGGAAAACAGCACGTTAATAGCACTGCGATGCAAACCGTAGGAGACCTGTGTACATGGATTTCGAGTTCGAGGATCGAGCGTTGCGCAATGGGCTGCTCAATATGTGATGGTGGATGACTTCTGGGCAGCCGCGCAATATGTCAGGCAGAAGCGTGGAAGTCAGAGTAGCTGTGCATACACTCACAGATGAACGGAGGGGGTCAATATGAAAACGTAGCATCTGTGTAAGCTGACGACCTTCTCGAATGTAGCAAAGTCATGACACCGTGTGCTCACTGATCTCGGAGCCTGATGATGATGATGCCGCACGACAGCCCGACGATCCGACATCATAGCACCGCTTGATCTCCGCCCGAATCCTCAGTCCGTCACGATCTGCGGCCAGGCCCTTGCATGCTTAGCAGTCCACCTCCAATGCCCTCAACGTGTATTCATGACCTTCCGTAATGCAGTAATCCATCGCGACAGCCCAGCACAACTAAATAGCGTATTTCCTCGTCCACTCACGCGCAGTGGCCTCGTAACGGGAGCGGTCGGTCTTGTACACGTGCGCAATCTCAGGCACCAGCGGGTCGTCGGGGTTCGGGTCAGTGAGCATGGAGCAGATGGAGAGCAGCACTATCTCGCGAATTAGTATTGTCCCCGCCCCTACATCCCTTGTGCTTCAAGCATACCTTTCGAGATTGTCAACGCCGGACTCCACTGATCCCTCAGTATGTCCAAGCAGATACTGCCGTTGCTGTTGATGTTTGGGTGGTAGATGCGGGTGGTGAAATTGACCTTGGGGGGCTTGAAGGGGTAGTCTGTGGGGAAGTGGATCGCGAGGAAGAAGACGCCGCCGGAGTATGGTGAGTCGCCTGGGCCCATGATTGTGGCTTGCCAGTGGAACTGAGCGTGACTGTTAGTGTGGGACGTTTCGAGGCGGGCCAAGCGCCGGTGCAAGGCTTGGGAAGCGACTCACGAGATCATCGCCTATGGGTCCTGCGCTGCATGATGAGGGAGGGTCGCTGTGGTGTTATTAGTCCCCTGCCCTGTGAACAATTGGAGAAGATCAGTAGTCAAGCATACCGGCCGAGATCTGTGAGTTCCTACACAATCAGTCAGCTAAGCCCTTGCAACAATCGGCGATACACAGGTAGCCCACCTTGTTGATGCGCTTCAACGCCATGCTTGCTTATTTGTGGAATGAAGTCGAGTCAGTGTACAGGCTTGCCGCTCGTAGTAGCGTGTCGGTGTAAGGCAGTGAGATTTGTTGATGTGTTGCAGTCACAAGCCGTAGTGGGAGCAGTGAAGTGGGCGAGAAACGTCAGAGGAAGCGGGAGCGGGTAGACCCGCGAATGGAAGGCGCGAGTCACTTACGCCGACCAAGATGGAAGCCATGAGTTGACGATTGACAATTTAGGAGGTAATATCAGCAGACACTAGGCATGTGACAAAAGGTGAAAGAAATCTGAGTTGATGGTGCTAAGAGGGCACAAGTCGAGACATTGACTGTGACTTGCATACTCACTCATCGATAATGTCTCTGTAGGCAGCTTGGGACAACATTTCGCCACAGGGTTCGCTTTACGCGCCTAGAGGCGGCTCTCATGCAGGCATGAGAATGGGTATGCCTCCCATTTGATCCTTCACATATCCCACATCGCGTAGCAAGCCATACGCCCCTTTTGGGCTGATACCGTCACCACCCCGTAACGCCATGCTGAAGACATTATCAACCATAACCATTCTCTTCGGATGCACATGCATTATTCATCCATTCATCTTAGGCTTGGCTTTCTGCTCCTTCTTTGCCTTCGCCTCGGCTTTCTGCTTCTTCTTGGCCTCCTGCTGCTTCTCCTCGTGCTTGCGCTTGAGTGAAGCCTTCTCGCCCTCAGTCTTCTCCTTGACCTGGAAGAAGCCCTCGAGTCGTGCTTGCTGTGATGACTTGAGGTTCTTCTGAAGTCGTGCAGCACCACTCCGCACGCGGTCTTCCGAGAAGCCTTTCTCCTCGACCAAGTACTTGACGAGCCCTGGGACATCTGGGCTTTCCCACTTGAAGTCACAGTCGGCGTGATCTGCAGCGCGGACGTCGGGCTCGAGGAAGAGCAGACGCGCATCTTGGAAGGGCCAGTCCTCGGGGAATGTGTGTTTCGTGTTCTTCTTGACGTGCTCGACGACAGCTTCGAGGTTCTTGTGCTCGCGTATGAGATTGAGAGCGACCTTTGGCCCAATGCCTTTTACCGGATCGACATAGTCGCAGCCGAGCAGAATGCAGAAATCGATGAACGTCGGCAGATCCATGTCCAGCCCTTCGAGCACCTTGTCTAAGTGAATCTCCTGAATTGGCTCTTTCCTCTGCTCAGCGAACGTGAGCTTCCTCAACAGCACCGGCGAGTTGAACGTCAGCGTGTCCATGTCCTCACTCGCAGCAGCGTACACCTTCCCAGCTCTCGCCAACACCGCACACTGAGCTTCTGCTTCCGTCGGAGCAATGATGTAGGGCACGCCCATCAGTTTCAAAAGCCTCTGCGCTTCCTGATTGTGCTCTCTCGTGACTCTCACCGTTCTTCGACTGAACTTCTCCACATCCTCCGCTGTGCCAGTCTCCTTGGCCTCCTCCTGTGCCTCCTGAGCTTCACTCTTCCTTTGGAACCGCTTAGCCAGCTCCCCAGATTTCAGCTTCGGCGGAGCACCATCGAAGACGTATACCGGCTTGATTCCATTGTCGACGATCCGGAGTGTGCGGTAGAACAAGCCCATGAGATGTGATGTTGTCTCACCAGTCTCGTTCATGAGCTGTTGGCCATCGCTGCGAACCGCTACAAGGAACGAGTAAAGGGACATAGAAGCATCAATGGCGACTTTGCGGCCGAATTGGTTCTTGATCTCGCCTTCTTTGATTGCGTCGGGGCAATGCTCCTTGAGGACTTGGTAAAGGTCTGTGGAATTGTAAATTTTTGGCGACGGCATGGACGGTTTACGAGGATCTCACTCTTGATCCCCATGATTACGGTGTTACAAGCCGGCCGCTCTCACTTAATTGTCTGGTTGACCAGTACGTGTGTGATCACGTAAACGCATGCCGTACATGTAATGGACATCCCTCAAGAGGTGAAACGCGGAAAGCACGCGTGAATGACGTCAAGAAAGTCGCGCTGTCGAATATGAAGTTCAGAAGTACCTCACCTACAGTGTATGATCATCCTGTACCATGCACAACAAATTTAGTCCAGGCCCACCCTTAGACATCCTGACCAGCATACCGCTGGCGACTGCCAGAGTATTTTGCTGCATGCTTGCACGAAGATGTAGCCAATGATATACACAGTTCCACCATCTTCGAATCAGCGATTCCGTGCATCCAGTCCCATCAGCATGTCTACGCCACAGCAGGTGGACCGACTCCGACCTGTACCAGACTTCAATTAAGGGGGCACGTCGTATCTACCCTCAGATCGCGACAAGCCCATTCAATCGCTGCTGCCTCAGTGCTTCGTTGAATGAATTCAGCTACTCGATCGCCATGTCTCGGAAGCTCAGAGCCCGAACAGAATGGTGGCCCACAAGTTACGGGCCCCGTCTTAGTCGCTGCTCTTCATCCCTGCAAAGTAACGGAGCGTGATTAGCATACCGTTCAGAGTCGATCCTGTCCGTCTCCTGTCCGTCTCCTGCCGTCTCCTGTCCGCCGTAGAATCCATGAACGAAGGTGCTGTGAAGTAAATGCACTCTGACATGCCAGCTGCACGAAACTCGGTGGCAGCTCGCTTCGGGCAACAGATCACGCGTGGTGTACACGTGGTCATGTCTAGCTGGTCAGGACGAGGGAATGACAGCAGCGTGAACGAATGAGAGTACATGTAAGCTTTCACGCAGGGACTTTAGGCAATCGATCAGAGTCATTCGATCGTTGACAGTCAACATTCGCGTGCCAAACAAACTTACAGCGCACGCAACCCTACACAGACAGCAGTGCAGCACTGTACCATCTCGGCAGTGAAGCCTGCCAGTGATATACAGCTGTGCAAAGAGTTGCACAAGATGTCTGAACTTGCTATACCTTTGGATCCCTAACGCACACGAGGTCAAGGACCATACTTCATGATCCACAGCGATCAGAGGAAAAGCGCGAAAATGGCGAATACGAATGACGGGACCAAGCCGCTCGCTATTACTCGGTGCGCGGATGCCTTGATGTCACAAGACTTTTGTGCTAGATGCATCCATTGCATTACGGACACTAATTGCAGAACACGGAAGTTGGGAGACACGGAAACACCACGCGGATGTAGACAGCCTTGAGGCTGCGAGCAACACTGGTTGTCCAGTGTGCTTCCGAGTGTGGCATGACCCGGACTCGCGTGCAGTCAAATTAATGAAGAATCACGTGACGGGTCGACGTGGGGTGCGATCAGTCATGAAGATCCGGGTCGAAGTAGAATGGTCGGTAGTTGTGGACATATATATCGAGGTCCTGGAAATTGGTAAAGACGATGTGGAAAAACGGTTTTGGAGGACCATCTTTCCCTTCCGTAGATATAGTAAGTGCGTAGCGCTCCTTTGCCCAATCAGTGCTAATGACCGCTGGCTGCTCTTGTAGCAACTGCCTTTGGCAAGTCCATCGCAGTTGACACGGGCTCGGATTGTTGCTTGCAGACAGCCCTGGACTGGATCGAAAGCTGTACCCGGAACCATATCGCTTGTAAGGCGGTCGCATCAGATACATGGCATCCCACTCGTCTGCTTGACTTAGAATCTTTCTCTTGTGATAAGACCAGGATTCGTCTTATCGTAACTGCAGAAGAGCGGATATCCAGGCCATACACTACGCTCAGTCACTGTTGGGGAGGTTTAGAGTACCTCCAACTACTGCGATGTAATTTTGGGACGCTACGCGAGGGCTTTCTTGTAAGCGAGCTGTCTCAGACTCGTCCAAGACGCTGTCCGAGTTACTCGTATGTTAAGCGTACGATATCTCTGGATAGATAGCCTCTGCATCATCCAAGACAAGGATCATCTAGCCGATTGGGTTACCGAGATATCAAACATGGAAAGCGTGTACTCAAACAGCTATTGCAACATTGCCGCAACAGCATCTGAGAATGGCCTCCAAGGGCTGTTCCGACAGCGCCCGAGACAGTATATTCACCCTGTTGAGATACCAGTCCCGATGTTGCGCCCGATCGACATATCGTCTTCATCCAGCACACATTCCGATACTACCTCAGTAACCGTGAGGCTAGAGGATGCTGGTAACCGAAGACGGTATTTTCTGAACGCGCCGCTACACCAAAGAGCCTGGGTGTTGTAGGAGCGCTTGCTAGCGTCAAGAGTCCTGCATTTCACTCAGTATGAGCTGATGTGGGAGGGTGCGACCATGGAAGCATCAGAAACGTATCCAGAGGGTGCACGGTCGATATCACCAAAACGGGAGTTGAGAAATATAGCTGTACCGGATCCAAAGATACCCGGACCATCAGACGATTGGCGTTCTCTGTTTTTAACGGACCGGTTCCAAGAATGGGAGGTTGTGATTGGCCACTACCTAACACTACATCTGACGAATCCCAATGACAAGCTGGCTGCAATCACTGGCATTACCGCTAGATTCGAACAGCATTTTGTGAGTCAGAGCTTCTTTGGTCTATGGCGACGCATTTGCTTTGAGCCACAGCTCTTATGGATGATTTCAATCGCCCGACCAGCGTCTCGAGGCCAGCGGAGCATGGACGTTCCGAGCTGGTCCTACCTTTCGTTACCCACCATTCCAAAAGAGCAATCCCTAGAACGGATGACCCGCCAATGGGACATTGTATCTTAGCCGGCAAGCTTGGGAATCAGCCTTCTGGCGATGAACGACTCGAGCACATCACTATTCACTGCCGTGCCTGTTGATGGCTTCGACAAGGACCAGTGCATTTCAGGTTCCGCCGCGAACTCCCGAGCGCTGCTCTTCACGGGGAGCTTGAGAGCAATCGAGATGATTCCGTTTCTACCCTCTAGCGCAGACCTGAATCGCGGTGCAATCAGTGCAATGTTGCCACCATCGAGTGAACATCTTGTGAGACCTTGCATCCGAAGTTCGATTCTACCTACAGTGGTGTGGGATACATACCACGATGCTACCAATTTGCAGGGAAAGCATTTCGTTTATCTACTTGGACAGACACTGCAAAACAAGAAAACCAATTCGAAGAGGTATTCTGCATCTGAAGACCTTCGATGCCTACTCCTAGAGCAGCTCCCAGACTCTCTAGGGACGTACAGACGCATTGGCATGATTGGACTTCCCAGCCAGCCAGTCGATAAGGGGTGGGATCTGTTGACCAGGGGCATGGTCATTGTTGACCTAGCTATGCTCCCCAAGATGGTAGAGCTACAGGGCAATGAGGCCGATTTACCGTGTTTAAGCTACGATACAGAGACTGACAAGCACACGTTCCTGGTAGTATAACAAGATATAGCGACCGATAGATGGCAGTGTAGTTCTGCTACTGACCCCGAAGGGACCGAGGCCCTCGAGCAGATCGAGAGCCTCAACCTCTCCATATGTCCCGTATAGTGCTGAGGCCTCGGTACTTTCCCAAGGATGCCGTGCTTCTGCTTCCTCGAAGTCGATGAAGCCGCTATCTTGGTGGCCGAGCCGTTGGCAGCGACGCGCCTGGAGACGCCGCGGGTCATGCGGTGACGTGGTCTGTCGGTAGTGTCTTTGTTGAGTTTGCTCGACCGACTCAGTCGACCAATGAGTGATGAGGTCGTTGCTGGATGCCTCGACCAACTCCATAGCCGGGTCGTCAAACTCAGACACTGTGCGATTGGGTCCTGCGCTTACGAGTTCTTCTATGACTTGCGTTTCAGCCTCTCTGTCGACTTGATGGTCCCCGCGAGAGCCACGAAAGGTGCTCGATTCACAGACCCTAGGGCGATATCCCACATTTGAGCTAGGACCTCTCCTGATCCGATGGATATGCAGTCGAAGACACGCTTATATTCTTGAAGAGCTTCGCTTAGGACGTCAGTCTCTACCTAAGTGCATTGATCGCGTCGCCTGCTCAGGGACGTACATTCCACTGCCACCAATAGTTCTCCCGCCAGTGATACTCAAAGCGATCCTGCCTCTGGGCGCCTAGCACATCCCGGAGAATGATCTCCGATATCCTTCTACTCCGCCCCAAGGACGGCCCATCGCCAGCCAGTCGGAATAGATGGTACGCGGCGATCAAGTGTCCAATCACATTCAACTCTACCTACTGTGACGAATCCGGTTCGTAACCAACAACAAGCCCACCGAGCGCAACGAATCGACCGGTCGTGTGGATGATCGTAGCTCAGCAATCGCTGCACCCAGACACCTCACAGATTCTGCCTGGTGCAATTGATCGTGTCCAGGAACATTCTGGCCAAGGCCATCACAAGTAATATGCGCGTCATGCTCGTGCAAGTCGGCTGTGTCATAGGCCATGGCCACTTACCAAGAGACCTCACCTGCGAGGCCAAATGCAAAAGCTTCGATCATGTCGGCGTAGTGTGGACGATTGGCGGTGTGTAGCTCGGACGCTGCGTCTGCTAGTCGTTGAATGACGCTGGCGATCCGAGGTGGCATGTTGCCAGTTCCGAGAGCGTTCGACGCCGGGTTGAGCGGTAGTAAGTGTGGTATATGTCGGCTTCATCTGTGGGAACTATCTGAGATGCGCCGATGGATCTTGCGATGTTGCTATACCCTGGCAAGCGAAAGAGCTATACAGCATCGCGGATCCACCCCATGATGCCGTCCAGTCCACGTGCCCGTTCGTCGGAGCTCTTATCGCTCAGCACGTAAAGCAGTCTAACAGCACTTTGCAGCAGACCCAATGCATCGATTACGTGGTCACGAGCG
This sequence comes from Cryoendolithus antarcticus, assembly GCA_002077065.1. NCBI lineage: Eukaryota > Fungi > Ascomycota > Dothideomycetes > Cladosporiales > Cladosporiaceae > Cryoendolithus > Cryoendolithus antarcticus. The sequence goes on along the minus strand of NAJO01000041.1, from coordinate 297,105 downwards.
GAGTCCAACTTCAAATCCAGCGATTCGCCAGAAGACTGATCAATGTGGTCGTCTGAATCACCACGTGGATCTGCGAAGTACGCCGCCCTCTACCAGTGGAAGTGTCTGACGAAACCGTAGGCAAAGAGTTGCACGTGTCTTTGACAGTCGCGAAGCCCAGCCATTTCGAGCTTGGATGCTGCATGTGCGAGGTGTGCGCTGATGTTAGCGCTGAGGTCGTCTTTCATCGCTTGAGCTGCGCATTATCCTATTCATCCGCGAATCGATCGATTGACGCATGTGTACTTGTCAAAAGTCTGAGCGTGTGATCGCATGCTGCCGATCTCGATCTGCAAGTTAGGCATTCGCAGATTGGATTGCCGCTTGCTACGTGAGAGCTGGTAGACTGGTGAGCTGGCAGGACACTGCCTGCGATCGCTGACTTCGATCCTGCTACGCCACTGTAGCCATGTCATATATGTAGCTGGACAGTCTGCGCCCTGTTCTTGCCGCGGTGACAGACGAACAGTACCTTGCAGATCGAATCATGGAAGACTCCATCACCTACCTGCTCGTGGAAACGACAACTCAGCTCCTCAGCGCGTTCATGCCTATCCCCGCAGCGTGGCTGAGATGCTTCGGGGTAGCTGTCGTCGGCCGCAACGTCTTCGTGAAGGCATTGAATTACGCACAAGTCTAATACAACAAGCGCTATGATGCACCACAAGGAGTACCTCAGGTCCAGACTAGCAACTATGCCAAGTACCAGCATGCGATCCAGTGCTTAGATGCTGCGCTCCGTCCAATGGATCAGCCCAACGGCAGATGGAGAGATCCATTGTTGAGCCAACGTTGGACGCACTCCTGGAACTCAAGAACTTGATGCGGGCCTCTTTCACACAGGGTCCAGGAGTCACGACGCAGAGGCTGCAGCAGCACTTGCTCCATGGCGATAACAGGGTAGGTCCCACGTGCGCTGTCGTGGGTTGTCGAGTTCATTGGTAATCTTGTGGGTATCTCTTGGGGAGCTCAGCTGGTTAGGTGGCACTTTAGGGTTGGGATCGCGCCTACATGTCTTGCAATTCTGACGATATTTCCCCGGAGAGCACCTTCGGACCTGGACTCCTGCCCATGATTCCTGATGTAATGAACTCTTGTCAATGGAGATGTCGTCCGAGCGAACTGATCACGTGTCTTCGCGTCTAGGGTTCACGCGTGGGATCGCGCCTTTCCCCAGATTTCGTGATGTCGTCACCTAGATCGCGATGATCTTAGATCTGCCATTGGGGTTCCTCTTCGTTTCCAAACCCTTTCTCTCTCCCATCATTCTTCTCCCCCACTAGGACTTATCACACCTTTCCAGCTACCATCCTGCCAGCATTACTCGCAAAGCAATCTCGGGACTGAAATTCATCGTCGAACGAGACGCCAATCTTGCCACCCAGATCTGGTGACCAGCTCGATCTAGATCTAGATCTCACATTCATATCACGCGACCTCGCAATGGCCGGCACACGCTCGTCTCAGCGCTCGAACGCCTCCAGCCCGCCCTCCTCTGCAAAAGCCACCAATGGCACCAAGCGCAAGGCCGATGAAGCTTCCTCGCCACCTGCAAACACAAAGGCCAAGCGTGGGCGTCCATCAAAAGCTGCCAAGGAGCAGAAGACTCTTGAGGAAACGATGCCAAGTGCCGACGATGATGCTGAGATGAATGACGCGCCAGCGGGATCCAATGGCAACGGCGAGCAGAAGAACGGCGACAGTGAGTTCAAGCGTCCCGACGGGTGCTGGGGCTGGATCGACACGGCTGATTATGGATCAGCTGCTAAACCCGTCCATGGTACTGAGGCCGAGGGCGAGTCCAAAACTGGCACGACCGAGACGACGGATGGCCAGGATGGTGAGGCTGGCAAGGAGAGTGTGTTCCAAGGGAAGACCAAGGAGGGTGAGGATGGGACGGATCCCGAGAAGAAGTTGAAAGACTCCAGAGGTGGCGCTGGACTCAATGCGCTCGATCAAGTGAAGGCCGATGACAAGGATGACGGGACGACATCGAAGGTGAGCTAGATGTCCGGCTTGATTCGAGAAGCTGGTGCTGACCAGCGTGCCATAGAAGACCGAAAAGCAAGCCCATGCAAACGGCGACGGCACCACAGATGTGTCACATGACGCCATCGAAGACGACAAGAGCCGCGAAAAGGCGCAGCCCTCGAACATCACCGAGAAGGGCATCATCTACTTCTTCACTCGTGGCCGCGTGGGCACGGACAACCCGGACAGCGTGCAAGACCTGCAGCGCAGCTTCTTCGTTCTTCGTCCGCTCCCAGCGGGTGGCAAGCTCACAGACGGCGCAGTCGAAGTGAAGAACGCGCGTGTCTTCGCCCTACCCAAGAAAGTCTGGCCCAAGTCCAGCGCAGACAAGTTCATGTCGTTCGTCGAGAAAGCCGGCGCATCGATCAGCGAGCTGAAGTCCGAGCTCTTCGAGGGCTCGACATACTCCACCAAGACCACCGGCACGAACCACACTCCCAACATCGCTCCAATCGGTGAGGGCGTCTACGCCTTTACGCACACCGGCGGCGGCCGCGGCTCCACCCACCTCGTCTACCACCTTACTATCCCCTCTAAGCTCGGCGAAGTTCAGCAAGACGTCGGCATCCGGCAGAAGGGCAGCTTTGCCATCAGCTTGAAGAACCCGGAGGTGAAGGGTCCCGCTAATGCTGCGCTCCCGCAAGGTCCAGACTGGCCGAAGGAGTTCATTGAGGAGTTTGGCGGCAGAGGATGGATGCCACCTCACCCCAAGCATCTTGATTATGCTAATGCGCAGATCCTCTTGATCGGCGAAGACTACGAGTCTAGCAGCAATCTTGATGCTGCGCCCAAGGACGCAAAGGGTGATAAGGAGACACCGGAGGAGGAGCTCGAGAAACTGGAGCATGAGGATGAGGTTAGAGTGGAGCACCTGAACGGTACGTCCACCACATTTGTACGTGGCTTGAGTTCTGCTGACGTTTTTGAAGGTGACGATACTATTTTCGCCGATCTCGAGCTTTCGACTAAGGAGTACGGTCTCATGACTACTTGGTAGATTCTACCACGGCGGATTCACTACACGTAGCTGCAGTATCACATTGCTGTCGCTTATCCTTGCTATCTGACATTGAAGAATCTTGCTTGAAATTGAGGATGTACCCATAGGATTTAGCTGGGAAGGGACGGTGGTATGCTATGGGCTGGCAGCGAACGAAGCGCCAGGAGAACATGTGCGATCGGCGCTAGGATATGTATTATTAGCAAAAGCAGATTGTCGCTCACGCTGGCGAAAAACCATTCACTAGCACCGGTATCGCAGACTCAAATCCTCCCCAGCGTGATACAACAATGGTAAAAGTCCAATCCTACATCTATCGATCTATCATCAGTCAACCTTTCTCAAAGCTCATCCCTCACCTTCCCTCTCTCCCTCTCCGCATCCTCAGCCTGCAACCTCTCCTGTATACTCTCTCCCACCTCTACCCCCTCACTCTTCCCCTTAATCCTCCTCGCCAGCGCCGCAACTTCTTCATCATAGACATTCCACTCCGGCACCTGCCGCCTAGCCCTCTCAAGTTTCGGCTCCTTAGTCTGCGGATTATTACACAAATCGATAGTCTTCGCGTCCTTCAAACTCTCGTCGCTGCACCAAGTCTCGCACCAGAGCCACTCTTGCGGTAAGCTGTGGATCGGGAGGTTCATCTGCATGTGATTCGGCAGATCTTGGTCCAAGTTCGAGAGACTGTTGGGATCAGCGGAGAGTTGATGGTATTGCTGTCGTAGTCGGTCGCCGGCGGCGATTTGGCGGAACTTTTTCAGGTCTACGACGTAGAGCGCGGAGATATGGTACGGCAGGCCGCGGAGGAAGTTCTTCCAGTATCCTTGTTTCCAGAAGCGGAACCCCTCCATCTCAACGCGGGAGTCGCACATAGGCGTGAAGCCATACGGCGCGCCCTTGAGATCGTGCTGGACGAGCTCATACATGTCCGTCCGAACAATCTGGTCGGCGTCGACGAAAATGACTTTATCCAGATCCAGCGGAAACAAGACGTCAAGGAAAAGGATCTTATAGCCCCAGATCTCTCGCTGCTTTTCCTTCTGCGCGCGTAGCCAGTGCGGCCATTTATACGTCACCATTTCATAGCGGAAACCGTACTCGGCTGCGAGGGAGGGGAGGAAGGCCTTGAATTGCGGGGAGAGGAATTGCTCTATGAACCAGAACTTCACAGTGCGATTGGTGTGTTTCATGACCGAGAGCATCATGATGTTTAGCATGCGTTCGTAGAGGTGACCGGAGGCGACGGAGAAGATATTGATGTCTGCGTGGGGTTGTTGGGCGGGAGAGGTAGTCTCAGGGGTGGAGAAGATGCCGGATGTGAGTTTTGCTGCTTTGGAGAGGTATTTGCTTGCTGCGTGGCCGGAGCGGGAGAGACCTGCTTGGGTGAGGAGTTTGTCTGCTTGGGAGGCGAGGGAGGAGACGGCGGATTTGGGAAGTTCGAGGACGTCCTCTTCTTCTTTACCGGCGTTGCGGGACAGGCGAGGGAAGAGTGTCGCGCCGCGGAAAGATATTAGAGCGATTTCCGTGCTAGTGTCACCAGAGACCGGAGTGTAGCCTTGGTTGCCAGCGCTGTCGATGTTGAAGATCTCTTCGCTGCGGCCCTTCTGCAACGTCAGATTGTAGACGCCCGGATTGGCTTTGAACTGGAAGTAGCCTAGGTTGGCCATAACAATCGTATCTGCGAAGTGAGGCTCAGACTCTGTGCCCAGCACCAGCTGTGCGCCTCGCGGTGGAGGGCCAAGCGTCACATCGCGCGAGTGGCCTTCGATTAGAATGTGCTCGAGTGCGTAGACGGCCTCAATATCCGCCCCTGTCCTGACGGCGCTCAACTTAATGTTGTCAAGATCGTGCACACTCTCCTTTGGTGCTACGAGCCATGAAGGTGGTAGATCCATAGCCATGTTAAGCAGTGCTTCAGCGGGTAGACCGGCGAAGTGTGCGCTCTGGCCCTGCACAGCGCCTGTCTGATCGAAGGTCGGCTTCGAGTCAAGGACGTATCGATAGAAGCGCTTGATCGGGAGGTCCTCAATTCGGTCCTTCGGGTTGATGTAGATTGCGGTGTACACGCCTTCGAGCTCTGAAAGCACCTTGATGATGGGCACCCATCGCTGCGCAGTCTCAGATGCTGGGTCAATCGAAGCGATGATCTGTATTGTCGCTGTTTCCGCACTTCCGACCTTGATGGCTGTGTGATCAAGAGTCCACTTCTTGTACACAGCGGAGCGCACTGTAGGCGCGGCTTCGAAGATACCTTCCGGGATGTCCGAGACAAGCGATAGCGCGATTAAGTTCGAAATCTTTGCGAAGGCAAGGGGCGTCGATGCCTTTGCAGAGAGTCCCAGGGCTTTGATCGCTGCGGAAGCTGGAAGGAGACGCTTCTTCCTCTCGTGCGATAGCAACGCCTCGAAGTCGTCAACAGTGACAGGAACAGATGCATTCATCGGACCGACGATACGGCCGTTCAGGACTACGGCTTTCTGGCCAGCAGTCATACCGATGGCCTCTGCTATGTCGTTTGCAGGCAACCCATTTGGAATTGAGCTCAATGACTCATATTTCATGTCTGGATCAGGTATACTGCCCTCGGAAGCAGTCTCACCGACAGCTGCCTGTCCGGAAGTAGGCTTCTTGTGATCGCGGATCTCCTTAATCATCTCTGAGCTAAGCTCAACGCCATGCGCCGAAAGCGATTGCCGCTCGTCCTGGTCGTCTCCGACGACGCGAATGATACTGATTTCGACATTGTCATGCTCATCATGAAACGCTGCGGCCTCAGCGATCAGCTGTAGCGATCCCGTTGCCTGCAGATCTAAGACAAGTGTGAGGTGCACTAGCTCACTCTCGATCGTATCTGGACTGGAGGGCAGTGTCGGCTTTAGCGCATTGAATGGTAGATCACCAATATCAATGTGTCGTACTGTCTTGTCGTCTTCCGGCACCATGAGTATATTGCGCCTCGCGGTCGCCTGGGCAAGGAATAAATCAGGCAGGTGGTCCTCCTCGCCTACCGTCTCCTCATACACAGCCTGTTGCAAGACCCGTAGATCGGCAGCTACGCGCTGGCTCATCACTTGGAGCCACTCATCTGACCTCGCGATGGGCACACCGTTGATCAGAATCGAAGCTGGCCCGCTGCCTCCACCTAGTCGAACGAGGTATGCCTGCGTTGCGCTGATCCGAGGAGCTGCCTCTGTGTCTTCGCTGATTTCCGCTAACGACCGAATGGAGCGTCCCTTGCGCGTCTTGCGCTCTTCAATCGCTGCTGCGAAGTACTTCTCGACTGGCCAGCTGTGTTTGCGTCCCGAACCTTCGAACGACTGCTCGAGATATGACAAGGCCGCTGCAATACCGTAGGTATCGAACAGGTGATACACCACCTTCGCCTGCTCGGCACTCGCTGGTGACTTGACAACTGGCACCAGTCCAAAGCGTATAGGCACCTTGCGCTTGACGAAGTTTTGGATGCTCTCGACTATCAGGCCAAGATCTGTGAAGTCCGCGAAGTCGATGGGTATAATCAAATTATGGATATCCTTGCGTACCGATGGCAGTTGACCAGGGTAGACTCTTTGAAGCAACGCCGTGTTAGTTTCAGGCCACTCTTCGTACCGCTTGTCCTTCTCGATGTCGTTCAGCCACATGATCACGTTGCCACCTTCGATCTCGTCCCGCCAGTCGTATCGCTGCACATCAGTATCTGTTTGCGCAGCTGTAATCGCTTCGTGTGTGAGCAGATCGATAGCTTCAGGTCCAGTCAAGCCCAGCTCGCGAACGCTATTGATCATCTTGCGCTCGCGTCGGAGGTGCTCGAGTAGAGCGTAGGCGTCAACATCGCGAGCCATAATCTGCACGCCGTTGATCCAGAGGACATTGTAGCCTGGTGGCATCTGCTCGCTGTTGCGATAGTGCTCGCTCAGAAAGTCTTCTAAGACGTTGGTTCCTGCTATGGAACTCGAGTGCTTCGGGAAATCTTGTGAGAGCTTCAGCAGAGTCTCGAAGGGATCTTCACTGCCCATGACGAAGCTGCCAGCTTTGAGACCCAATCGTCGAAGTTCGGAGGAAGACAGGGGTCGAAGATCCGACAGCTCTTCCTCCTTCAGTGTCGTCTCTGCAGACTGAGCCGCGCTCTCTTCAGCAGAAGCGTCATCCTTACGATCGTCGATAACGATGTAATCTGTCCGCTTTAGCGCCAGCTCAACACCATACCCACTCACAGCCAAAGGCTTCGGCGTTGCGCCCTTCCTCGGCTTATGGCGTAGTGTGTACGTTGACTTGCCATCTTTCACCAGCTTGCTGAGTGTGCCATGGAACTTCCTGAAAGCTGTAGACGTGATGTCGGCGTACAGTATCGAAGACTTCGCTTCTGCTGATCCCAGCACTCTGTCGATTGGAAGGGCTCTTGCGTCCTGTCCTGCTCCCCCCATGTAGATAGCCTTTTCGCGATCTAGCGTCGGCGAGCAGAACCGATAGGCACTGTACGGCACGTCTATGAATGCTTCGCAGTCCACCTCGTGCTCTGCGTCAGCGCGTGCAGCTGTCTGGAAATGCTGATAGTGTGCTTCTATCCTCGGGGCAGTCGAGTGGAGGGACATTGCCAGATCGAAAGAGCAGAGGTCCTCTGGTCTCGATAAGTGGCCGTGATCTTGTAGGGTCTGTCGGAACCGCTTGTACAGCTCCTCATCGTTCTTTGCGGCGTCGAAGTGGCCCTCCGCTATTCGATCCAGAAGGGGGAAATATGAGGTGACGTTCTCTTCCGCGGCGGTCTCCCTGGAACTTCATCAGCTCTCTGTTCACTCCCACCGTGGATCAGCAACACCTACAGCAGCTCCACAAGATATGGCGGCGCACCGAACGAAGCATGCAGCGCTACGTTCACAGACGGCACCGCAGCCACTCCCAGCACCAGACCAAGGCCCCATATCCACGTCGGTGCCATCTGAACTCTCTCTTATCGTGGTCCGCCCGATTCTCACCCAGTAGGTATGTCGCCAATCCTCAGCGCTTATCAGAGGTGGAAACGTGTTATTTCGATAACAAGGTCGCCGTGCATCTTCTCTTGATCCTCCTGGAAATATGATATGTCCCCTTGAACGTGACACAGATTAAGGAACGGTGCAGAAGGTATACGGGCTCCGTGACGCCATGACATGGAATGCGACATGTCGAGGAGGGGGAGGGGGGGTGGTCCTACGGGAGTGCCACAACGCCACAGCTACAGCTACATCAATCCAATGGACTCTAGTCTCAAACACACACCTCGTTGATGATCCGCCAAATGCCACAATGATACCCCCGTCCACCCGCCTCCGCCGCGCCATCATCCTAAACGAACCCCTCCTCGTCTCCCGCCTGATCCACACCTACTCCGCTCTCCTCAAAAACCCCTCCCTGCACGAAAAGTCCAACACCTCCCTGCACCTCTGCGCCCTCCACGACCAGCCCCGGATAATCCCCATACTCCTCGCCGCTGGCCACGAGAACGGTGAGACAAGTCGAAACACCGATTCCGCGACGCCGTTGCATTTGGCATGTAGTGCGGGACACGTGGAGTGTGCTAGTCTGTTGGTGGAGGGCTGTCCCGAGAGCATTGGGGTGAGGGATAAGGAAGGGCGGGATGCGTTGGCATTGTGTGCATTGAACCCAGCTTCCACGGCCGTTCTTCCCCTCCTTTTGAACCACGCAACCCACCCCGCAAACCCACACACCCGCGACAACGCAGGCAACACGCCCCTCCACCACGCCTCCGCAGCAGGCTCGCTGAAAGCGCTTCGCATCCTCATCTCAGCTGGCGCGAACCCCCTCGCGAAGAACGATCTCGACTGGACGCCGTTGGCGTACAGTCAGACTGTTGCAGCGGAAGTCTACTTCCGAAACCTGGTAGCGGAATTCGAGAGAGTGCGTATCGAGGGCGTGAGAGCCGAGGGCGAGCGGGAACGGGCTCGAGGGGCGGGCGTGAGGATTGTGGATGATGCTGGGGTGGAAGGAGAGGACGAGCGGGCTACCATGGCTGTAGGGAGGAAGGGCGAGGGGTGGGGAAGTGGGGTTATGGGTGTGAGGGTAAGGGTGGGGAGTGCGGAGTGAGACCCGAGGAACGGTTTGATGATGTTATGAAGCACGATATATGACTTTTGCTTCACATCTTCGACTTCGGCATCTTCCTGTCCACGCCCAGCGCTTCGACATCAGCAGCTTCGTAGTAATGCGGCGCGGCTTCCGTCAACCACTCTGGCCTCAATGGCATCACGCTGCGCATGAATTCTTTGCTCGTGAGCACAAGCTCGTAGAAGAGTACCCATTTCGGCTTGCTTTCCAGCAGCACTCCACTGGGATGCAGATGCACAGTGAGGTTGTTCTTGACAGTCCGGTAGGTATCGCCCCCCTTCTGTAATCGAGCCGCATTGGGGAAGAAGCCAGCCGTGATCGACTTCTGAATCGGAACTAGATTCGAGGCTCCGCAAGAGGACATCGTCACTTCGACACGATCGCAGAGTTTGGCAAGCTGATCACGAACGTCGCGGGCGCGCGTGAGGGAGCGCTGCTGCATGAAGTTCTCCCTGGCCCAGACGTAAGAGTAATCGCTATCGACCCACTGGTTCCAGATGTTGAGGTATGTCCCGTGGTCACCTCCCTCCTTGACCGTGAAGCGGGCGCGGGCAGCATCAGCTTGGAGCTTCTTGTCCTTGGGCCGGTAGAACAAAGCACTCGCTTCGCCTAGCATGGCGATGACAGAGAGAACCTCGTCGACGCAGCCTTCCTTGTCGGCTGCCAGCACAGCTTTGGCGAGCATGGGATCTGTGGGGAACTCGGCCATCTGTCGGCCAACCTTCGTAAGCTCGCCTTTGTCGTTCAGAGCGCCGAGAGCATACAACTGCTCGAGAGAGCGGATCAGCATATCTGGGGAGGGTGGATCCATGAAGTCGAAGGTGATGAGATCATTGATTCCGAGAGACTTTAAGAGGAGCACGACGCTGTTGAGGTTTGTGCGTTGAATCTCTGGAGTCGTGGATTCGGGAAGGTCGTTGTAGTAGGCCCACTTGGTGTACAGACGGAAGCATTTGCCTGGCTGCGTGCGTCCGGCACGACCTGCGCGCTGATTCGCGGAGGCGCGAGAAATAGGCACGGCGACAAGGGACTCCATGTTCGTGGCTGGTGTATATCGGTTTTCTTTGACGTAGCCAGGGTCGATCACGTAGACGATGTTGTCGATCGTCAAAGAGGTCTCGGCGATGTTGGTAGCCAGGACGACTTTTCGGACTTTAGGGGGCGTCGCGTCGAAGATGCGTTGTTGTAGGTCTGTGGGAAGGTTGGCGTAAATAGGGCAGATCATGAGTTCGGGTGCTGAGGCTCCCAGCTTCTTTGCTGTTTCTTGGAGCGACTGCTCAGCTTGTTCAATCTCGTCCTGGCCGGTCAAGAAGACCAAAATATCGCCTGGCATCGGCTGGGACAAGTGGATCTGGAAGACGGTGGTAATCGCAGCTGACAGGTAGTTCGCCTCTGGCTGCATCGAGTAGTTCATCTCGACGTCATACGTTCGACCGGGTATGTTTAGGATTGGCGCCTCGTCAAAGAATTCGGAAAACTTCTGTGCGTCAAGCGTGGCTGAGGAGATGAGTAGCTTCAGATCCGGCCGGCCTCTAGCAATGTCCTTCACCAGACCGAACAGGATGTCAGTATGTAACGTCCTCTCGTGAGCCTCGTCGATCATCAGAGCACTGTAGCCTGCCAGATCCGGCTCGGTCAGGAATTCTCTCAGCAGCATACCGTCAGTCATGTACTTCAGCGCAGTCTTGTCGGAAGTGGCGTCTTCGAAGCGAATGGAGTACCCAACCTCATTGCCGACTTTTACGCCCACTTCCTCTGCTACACGTGTCGCGACGCTCATGGCAGCCACCCGACGAGGTTGCGTGCATCCGACCTTCATGCCGTCTTTGCAAAAGCCGTCCTCGTATAGGTACTGCGGAAGCTGAGTAGTCTTCCCTGATCCCGTCTCACCAACAATGATCAAGATCTGGTACTTCCGCACTGCATCAAGGAACGTCTGTCGATACGCATATACTGGTAGCGTCTTTCGCTTCTCCTCGATGGTCTTGGCTTTGCGTTCCGCTGCCAGTAACTGTTGAGCCATCTGTCGCTCCTCTGCCGTCTCCATGGTGCTCAAACCTCCCTTCATGGCCGCATCTGTCACCCACTTGATCTGCTGCTCCTCATCAAACACGTACTCATACCGCTGCTCGTTCTGCCGATCTGCGACGATGATCTGGGCTTTGGTTTTCGCCAGCTGCTCTCGCTCCCATTCCTCATGCTCGGTCACGAATCGCTCTCGGCCCTGGTCGTCTCGATCAACGTATCGACTGTACAAGGCGTCTGACTTTCTCTTCATGTCCATCTTGCCCTTCTCCGTGATGTAGTCCTCTGGCATTGCGTATCCGTCAACATGGTCGTCGATGCCCTCTCGCTCCTCTGCCAGCCGCAACGCCTCTCGATGTCTCGTAAACTCGTCCTTCTCGGCCTGTGTCAGATCGGGATTGTTCCGCTCCTCTTCCTCCTCATCCTGGACCTGCTTCCGCAGCAATGCAAGCTCCTGCGTCGACCGTTTCTTGAGGTAGTCTTGCCGTGATCGCAATCGCAGAGCCTCCATCTCCGCTCGTGTGAGTTTCCCAGCTTGCGCTCTCCGCTCAGCATCTGCCCCCTCTCGCTTCGAGAAACGGTCCTCCACCAGCTTCTTCGTCGAGTCATTGTCTCGGCTACGCAGTCGCTTCTCGAACTCCTTCCGTTCCCGTCGATCTCGTTTCTCGTGGTCCTCCTCGGCCTCTGGCGTGGCATTCTTCTCATCATGTGCCGGACTTTCGTCCAAGCGTGCTCTCTTTGGAGGTGGTGAAGCAAAGTCCTCTTCCTCCTCAGCGTCTTCACCATCTCCCCACCGATCATCGAAGTCTTCCTCTCGCCTTCTGAGCTTCTTACTGTGCCGCTCTCGACTTCTCGACCTTGGCTCCGCCCGCCGATGCCGGTCCTTTGGCTTCCTCTCCTTCTCTGTCCTGACCTCTGCGACTATTACCGGCCTCTCCTCCTCAGCCTCCATCTCAACCAGCGCATACTTCTTCTTCAACTCCTTTCCCTTCTCCCTCTCCCTCCTCGGTGCCGCAACTCCATTCCCGGTTGGCTTCGACACTCGCGTGAAGAGATCATCGCTGAAACGGCGCAGGTCAGCGTCCTCCGACTCTAGCATGCCCGCAAGCTGCTCATAGAGAGCGGAGGGTGTCTTCACCGTCTGTGCCGTGGAGATGACAAAGTCTACCAGCATCGCTTCGCTCCCGCCAGCGAGCTTGATAAGGTGGTCGGAGACGTAGGTGCGGAGGTCCATGATGGCAGTGGGAGGTATTGGCTACATGGAGGGGCGGGAAGGTGATGGCGAGCTATGTGCTATAGACCTTGTCAGGCAGTATAAAATGTGTACCCGATGTATGCACATGTGTAACTTCCTTGTTCGGACACAGTGAGCACATCACTCGACTTTCGCCTAATCGTCTTCACATCCGTTTCTTTGCCTACATCTTCTATGTCATTCCTGAACAGACCGCAAGAAAGATGTGAGCGCGAGCATCATGCATGGTCGTGCGTCTCCTCGTTCGCTGATCCAGACATCCTTCAGCAGAGTCGAAAGACCCATGGGTTCACACTTACTGGACTTTCACTTGACTCGCTTAGCGTCTACCACGAGTTACGCCCCTTCGAGCTGATGATCCTCGCTAGCACTAGCGCCTTGGCTGTCGCTCGGTGCGCTTAAGAATGCTCAACTTCTCTCCCACACCCACTCTCCTTTCTCCTTCAGCTCTCTTTGCCTTTTGGCTTAGGTATGTCCTCTTTCCATCCGCCAAACATCGAGCCATTGCTAACGATAAGATGCAGATCAAGTGTAGTATCTGTTCTTTTCAGTTTAATCGCTGAAACTCGACTACGGTCGATTTACGATTATCCTTATTTTTCGCACTTGCGAGGTGCTCCCTGAGCTTGCTCATAGTATCCACGCACCGTGTCCTTGGCCTTACACTACCGCCTTGTGACGCAAATCCTTTTCATCAGTCCATCAGCCTTCGCTGGTGGGTTGGAGAAGAGACCGCCTTCGATTTGAGTGAAGGAGACTGCGGGACCGACAGAACACATTCCCTCAGAGACACAACCCCAAACGGCGGTGGGCGGCATCACGCATCGCCACTCGCGTTGCTCATCACGGATTCTCACCATGATCTGGCCGACGGCCGGGCTACAGCGACTGATCGTAGAGCGACGCACGTCGGAGCATCATGAAAACTGCGAGATCGCGGGAACCAGGGAACCGACCTCTGAATGCACAACGGCTTTCGCAGCGCACATGACAGTAGCGAAGAGGCAACAAGGCTTTGGGATTAGCAGAGTGAAGCAGGATCTATGCACGTCATTCTCGCAAACCCCACCGCGCCACGAAACACATTTAGCATGGGTGACGGCGACGACGCGCACGGCAGGAATGGCCACTGAGCAAGATTACACACAAACGAGTACACTGCATGTGGTTGTGGCAGGCAGAGATTGGAGGGCGGACTGTCTTGGCACACAGCTTGGTACAGATGCCAATTTGTCCAGGAACGCATGCGCTACTTCACGTGTTAAGGAGACCAAGCACGATCTTAGCCCGCAGCACGCTGGACTGTAAGACACGCAATTCATGCCTGTCGCATACCAGCCGATCTCACCACCTCGCACGGCATTTCCCAAAACGGACCTCTTCAGTGGGGGTCAACACAGAGCTCCAGCTTGACTTGAACATGTGTCATCGACCTCGCATACGTGTATGATTTGACTTCCTGACGCGTATATACGGAAGGCCTACCGCAAACCTTGATGTGGCTGTAGGATATCACAAGGCAACATTGTGAAAGATTGATAGCATGCCTGGACTACCCGATCCAAATGCGGGCTTTGGAGTCGCCACGCTCATCCATATCCTTCGTAGTCAGCTCATAACGAAGCTCCCGTATCCGGATGGAGACTATACCGACAGGACTGTCATCATTTCTGGATCTAATGTAGGACTCGGCAAGGAAGCAGCGAGACATTATGTGCGCTTGGGCGTCAAGAAACTCATTCTGGCAGTCCGCAGCGTCGAGAAAGGTGAAGCAGCGAAGCAGGACTTTCAATCCACCAACCCATCATCGCCAACGACAATCGAGATATGGAAGCTCGACATGGCCAGCTACGCCAGCGTGAAGAGCTTCGCGAAACGCGCAGAGGGACTCGATCGACTTGACATCTGCATCGCGAACGCCGGCCTCGTACAATATGAATGGTCCAAAGCCGAAGACAACGAGACTACTATCACCGTGAATGTGGTGTCTACCTTCTTGCTCACCGCGCTGTTACTGCCCAAGATGCGGCAGACGGCGAAGCAATACAGCACACAGCCGACGTTCACGATCACATCGTCTGGCGCTCACTCTTTCACGACCTTCCCCCAGAAGTCAGCACCTGAGGGTGAGCTGTTCAATACAATCAATGACGAGAAGGACGTGGCGAACTTCAAGCAACAGTATCCTCTGTCCAAGCTACTGGAGATCTACGCCGTCCGCAGCATTGCCGACAAGTATCCGAACCCCATCGTTCCCGTCAACTGTGTTGACCCTGGACTGTGCCATAGCGACCTTGCGAAGGACGCTGGGGTACGTTGATCAATTCTCACTGATGGCGAGACGCCGGTTAAGTCTGACAATTTCACAGTGGGGCGTATACTTGCTCAAGGTTGCCCTAGCACGCACGACCGAGTATGGAAGCCGGACGCTCTTCCATGCCGCTGAGCAGGGCAAGGACTCACATGGCGGGTACTATTCGGATTGTCGTCTTGCCGACCCTGCACCGCTTGTCACTAGTGAAGAAGGCAAGAAAGTGCAAGAACGTGTTTGGACCGAGCTGACTGCGAAGCTGGAGAAGATCCAGCCCGGTGTAACGAAAAACTTTGGTTGAACATATACCGTCGTGATCACGACTCCGGGAGGGGTTTCAGGACCATACTTACTCTATTCACTCTTATTTGCTGACGCAGGATCGACTTGGATCGAACGCGGTGTTGTAAGCAACATGCTCACCCGTGTCAGGTCCGAGGGTCTTCTAGAGACTGCAAACATGGTGTCGTCAGACCTTATGAGAAGTATCCGACGATTACGCTATCTAGCTTCCAGGTCGTCAGTATCATTTCTCATTTAGTCTGCGTCCAACTCTCCAGTACTTCAACGCATCCCCTTGTCTTTCAGTCCTACTGCCGATACTCTTTGTGTTTGCCTCAATATATCTACACATTACTACATGCGGTAGACTCGACCCCTTTGTCTAGGACGGCTCGCAATGCGATGCACCATGCAGCTTCGTGCATTGAAGCAGCGAAGTCTGTCAGCGACGAAGAGCTTTTTCCATGGTGTCCCCACAACACCCCTCGGGCGACGGGCGCTCACTTTCGGGTTCCCCAATCGACACCGGCCTCCCGGGCGGCCCAACCACCCACCGTCGGCACAAAGTCATCGACCTCTTCGAAGTCCTAATCTGCACGGTGCCGAATCAGAATTATTTCGAGCTCCACACCTTCCTCTTCTATGATCGCTCGATCTACTTTCGAAGGCATCTCGATGCTGGCACCAACCCAGCGATCCCCAACACTACACCCACAATCTTTGGTGCCTACCTGACTCTAGCTTACGGCCAGTCAGTCACAGCTGCGCTCAGGTCGCTAACAGACAATGACGACGCACCCGCCCTGCGATTGATGGACACCTACAACCTCGCCTATCAACTCGACGATTACACAGTCTGCAACAAGATCGTAGACTGGATAGTTTCCAGCGTCCACGCTGACCGCACGCAGCCCTCGATCGAAGACGCAGTCCACATCTACTCCACGAGACCGAGCGACCGGCATCCGCTCCGCCGCCTCGTCGTTGCCTGATTTCTGCTTGACATAGACGACGACGACTGGGACCCGGTGGAGTGGGAAGCATTGCCAAAGCAGTGTCTGGCAGACTGCATGAGGGCTTACTTGCGAAGGAAGAACGAGAATGGGGTTCCTGATGCGCTTGTAGAGAGTGTGTTCCGGCGTGGGCCGGGGACGTGGAAGAGGTGTGGGCCGTTGCATTTGCATAGTGACGACCATCCGAGGTGTAGGACGAGGGAGGAAATGTTGGAGGATTTGAGGAGGTGGAGGTGTATATGAGGCTTTGTGATGGTCTCAAAGGGAGGAATCTTGGACGAGGTGAGTTGCGAGAGAGCAAGATTCGAGGAATGTACGACTTGGTCCGGTCGTGCTTGCCTTCTTCGGTGTAGCTAGTTTGGACCTCACTTGTACCTATGAACGTGTAACACCATGCGTTCCCAACTAAACAGTCTGCTCGCCGACAACCTTCCCAGTCCTCTCAAGAGTAGCCACTATTTGCTTGCGGATGCGTCGACGACGTTGCAAGAGCGCGCGTTCTTGCGTGAAAGCCTTGAGAGACAAAAGCGACACTGTCACACAGAATGCGATTCTGACTCTCACGATCGGGGCGCAGGCCAGAGTACACTCGCGGTGCACCTTGTAGTATAAGGGTAGTGCGAGAACCTTGTGATCTTCGATGAGCGGAGAGCCCTTGTCATCGATACACTCTCCCCTCTGCAGCTCTAGAGTACAGTAGATCCCCCTGGTCGCTCGGGTATGTCCCGATGAAAGGCAGGCCAACCCGGCGATGTCGGTCTATGAGCATCTGTACCCGGATGGCGAAACAACAACAATCTGGGTAGGCGATCCAGATTACAGTACCCCCAACATGCGAAACAACAGGCGAGGCACTGCGATAACAGCCACAGGCATCGCGAAAGTCAATAGTATTGCCCATCATCAATTGGTCCACACCAGCGTGCGGCGTCCGGAATCCAACAGAGTGCACGCGCCTGGCATTTCCTGCTGCAGTGGCGGGCCCGTTCGTACAGGGACCCTGGCAAATCAACGGCCGCATTTGCACGTGGATTAATCAATTCGAACGGCCTGCTCGCAGTTCTACTTGCAGTGCATACGCGAGTTGCGGAGCAAAGTGGAGGTAACGGCACGTGCTGCAGGGTGCTCACAGAATCACGCATGCAAGATGCTACCTTGGAAGGACGAGTGATCGGGGACCACATCTGTGTAAAGATTCGATGGATGGAGATATCGAACGTAATGCAAGCCAATCGGTATATCATGCCGTTTTCCTCGCACAAGCCCTCTAGTCTTCAACAGACTTCGACCCGAAAACAACGCGCCGGGTTCGGCAGTGAAAGTCGTTCTGCCGCGGCGAATGAGCATTTTGCTCTGGGGTGTTAGCCGCATTTGGGCTTTTCGCTGTCTCAGATCGAAACCAGGGGAAGTGGCGCGCCGCAATCTTCCCTCTCCCATCTGGCTGGGTGAACTCTATCACAGTCGCGTCTCTTCAGACACCAGGTAGGAGAGGCCGTTGGTGATGGCTCCTGGCAATATGGCGTCGCACTTCGCACACGGCACAGAGCCTCCGCTGTGCCACTATCCAACCAAGTATCACATTGCCATCGCATTGCACGCAGCCAATCGCTTGAGCATCACTGAATTAAATTTACAGGAGAAACACACCCAGTGGAGATACGGCAGCGTCCACTGGCGTGAATGATCTACAACTGGCGCAGGAACTAATGCACGCGCGACTGTACCTGAGCACGACCTGCAATCCTCTGCCGACGAGATAGCCTTCGTCTCCCTACAGATGGACTTGCTTCTGCATTGGACGATGGTTTGCTAGGCGTCTGTATTCCTGTCGCTGTTATTCTTATTATCCATTTCTTAGCCAACGTGTCCTGCAAGTGCATACAAAGGTAAGTCTACACACCTGCCTTGCGAGTGCAAGGTCCATGGGTTCAACGGCTGCCACGACCGAGTCAGAGGGAGAACCGGCGCATACTGACGACGGGACAGGGAAAGCATCATTCGTGAGCACTGCCATGCAGTGACTTTATTGACCATCTGCTGCGTCGTTGCGTGACGGAACACCACGCCATGCACGGCATCCACCCTCTCTGCGTAGGTGCCCGACATGCGCGACCAAGCACACCGCGTCTGCCACTGATCACGAGGCAGCCTATGTGACTGTGCGAACAATCAGTCCTTACAGCGCCACGAACTCTGCTCGCCAAGACTACTGGACTTGACTGAGTTCGAGTATTCTGCGTCGCAATCTCCACGATGTCGGACTACTTTAGCGAGTATACTTCGTTCATAGGCGGCAAGGGCCTTCCATCTCCTGCAGATACTCCCTACGAGACTCCAGGCTTCTTGAAGACTCGACGATCGTCACGCGCCACTACCGCGGGATCCAGATCGCGAGAACCTTCGAGCTCGCCTCCGCCGCTTCCACCAGATGCTGTCGACTACAACGAGAAGAGCCGAGACGGCCGATATTCTGCGTTGGATCCTCGGCGATTTACACCCACACTGCATGCCTCCTTTGTGTCCGAGATCTTATCACTCAGACGCGAGCTCGAGTCAAAGAACAATTTAGTCGATAATCTGGAGAACGAGCTCGCAACGACGAAGAACGAAAATGAGGGTCTATCACAGCAGCTCACGGCGAGCACCAAGGCGGGACGACTTGCGAAGCAGCAGGTACATCAAATGGAAGCGGGGACACTAGAAGCACTTGATGCCATGGCACGCGAGCGAGATGCTGCAAAGATCACATCACAAGACCTGCGGAGCAAGTTGGAGGCTTCGCAGAACAACTCGCGACTCCAGGACCAGGACGCTGAGCGTACACAATCTATCTGGGAGCGCGAGAAAGAGACCTGGGACAATGAAAGGCGTCAACTCGAGAGACGAGTGCATGTGACCGAGACTCGACTCCGTACCTTCGTTGACGAGATGACGGCACAACAAGCAGCGAACGAAACGCAGAATGGCTTTCACGATGAAGGTGGAGAGTCCACCACTTTCAACGACAGTGGTATAGGTCTTGACAGCGAAGTCCGTGCAGCAAGTCCTAAGAAACAGCATCATGTACGTAATGCAAGCAGCATGAGTTACCGGAGTCGCAACGGTGGTAGAGCCTCAGGACGACGATCGATCGAGACGCCAGAGCCCTGGACGATGACCAATGGCCACAGCCTGGCTGACGAGCTGGGCATTGACGAAGAGGATGAGTACGATATGGACGAATTCGAGCACGGTGATGAGTCGCTCGAATATCCGGAACGCGTACGACGGAATGTAGAGTCCCGACAGGAAGACGGCGATCCCGAGAACAAGGCTAAGCGCGTGCTCGGGCTCACAGACGAGATTGCTCAGCCATCACATAGGCGCGACAACTCGGCAGGTTTCAGTATGGCGCCATTACAACCGCCACCACAAGTACGGCGAGAAGCAAACTCAGTGGAGGTGCCGAGGGTCACATTTGTGGACACTGGATACCAGCCCTCTCCGCCTCCTTCGCCACCACAGGTCAGAATCACGCCAGCTGCGAGGGTGGATGCTGTGTCGATCGACAATGATCAGTCCCAGATGCAGCACGCTATGACAGTGGCGGCGCGGGTGGCTGCCTCCCCTATAAGTCCGCCCGAGACACCAATCATTGATAGTACGCCATGGTCGGAACGAAAGCGGCGATCGCTCTTCAAAGCAGTGTACAGCGATGTCGCGACACAGACCGAAGTAGCTGAGGTTGTGCAACCGAAGGCTGAAACCAACAATCGCGACAGTCTCCAGATTCCGGTGCTCGTTCCGTCCATCGCCATACATCCGCCGTCCTCGCGACCGTCTTCTCCCCGGCCGTACGCTTTGCCGCCAGGCACAAGGAACGCCTCAACGCAAGCCAGCTTGGCCGGGAACAGCAAAGATGCGTCGGTGCAGACCGAAGAGATTCGCATCGACAAGCGACGACAGATTAGGCTTCCTCCCCATCTCTTGCCGTCGTACCTTGACGAAAATCTCGTCTACCCAGAGCCTTCGCCGCAAATCGATGCAGCACCTACTCAAACGAAGCAGAGAGAGGTCAGCATGCCTCCCCCACCCATTCTCACCAACTTCAAAGCTGCCGTGACAGCAATGCCAACACCACCAATCCAATCGCCCGTCGACGCGACAAGTCCCGTGTATATCCGCCACGGTAGTAACAAGTCGCTCAGCTCTATGCCATTGAAAGCCATCCCGCTGCCGAAGCCAGTCCTGGCACCGTCAGCGGCATTTGGTGAGGCTCCGTCGACTAGGTCCGAGGGTCCTCTCAACCGTTCATCGCAGTTTGGCGTCAGTCAGAACAACGCAACAAGCCGACAGCTCGCTGCCATGGACGTGGACTCCGACTACAGCGACTACGAGGACGCCGAGATGGGCGATGTTGCTACGTCGATGCCCAGGAACAACAAAGCGCCCATAGCGAGATTCGACTTCCCAGCATCGATCTTTGGCAACATGCCGCAGTCTCCAATGCATCGGCCAGGCACGGCCGACTCGTACGATGCAGCGCCGGCACCATCGATCGCCAGCAGCGCTGCTGGTTCGCAGCGAGGGCCACCCACGCGCAGGGCGCCTCCGCCGCCGAAGCTCAACTCATACAACAAGCACCGCTCACGCAGCCCAAGCTTCCACAGCATCGCATCAAGCAGCTTCAGCACGCAGTCAGCTATTCCTCCCTATCCCATCCCGATGCGCTCGAGTTCCCGTGTGATGCCACCAGTCTTCAATAATGGTCGACGGAGCCCGACACCTGACAACAACATGCCTCGCGGACATCGCAACATGCGCGGCGCACATCAGAAGCTCGCCGCTCACCAGAGACAGGGCAGCCTTCGCAAAGTGCAGTCTGCAACAGCCATGCGTGGCGGGCATGCTTCACGCATGTCGCCGAAGAAGGCTTCGCCTCGGAAGCCTCGCCGCCGTCTCCGCTCGCCTAGCCTCACGCCGGTACAGTCAATGGCTTTTGATAGCCCGGCGAGCCCGCGACAGACCAAGTTCCCTATACCTGAGCTACCTACGCCACTGCAACAGACTTTGACATTCGATTGGGGCAATCGTCCTTCGACGTCAAGCAAGCCGCCAGGTACTGCAGGGAGCTCTCTACCGCCGACCGACGAGACGCAGCTCATTGATGCCATTGCCGCCACGATGGTCGGCGAGTGGATGTGGAAGTACATCCGCAAGCGGAAGTCATTTGGTGTGGAAGCTGCGGCGGACGATTTTGCTGCCCAGGCTGGTGACAATCAAGGAATACCCTCCGCCACTCATGGGACTCGACATAAGCGATGGGTGTGGCTGTCGCCTTATGAGCGCACGATCATGTGGGATAGCAAGCAGCCCACTTCTGGGCAGGCGCTGTTGGGCAAGAAGGGCAGGAAGCGTGAGTTCATTTGACAGTCTTATCACTCACCACACACTGACACGAATTACAGTCACAATCCAGGCTGTCCTAGACGTCAAAGACGAAACGCCGCTAGGTCGCAAGCCCGAGCTAAATTCCGCCTTCGAGCGTTCCATACTCATCCTCACACCCGCACGAGCACTCAAATTCACAGCCGTTGACGCAAAACGCCACGCCCTCTGGATGTCAGCCCTCACCTTCCTCGCCGAAGCCGATCGCAGCCAAACGGAGCTCCTGCCCCTACCCCTCATGCCGCCAATGCCAAACCCAGCAGATCGGCCAAAGCGTGACGCGTCTCCTTCAATGGGCCGCGCCACGATCAGAGACTCAGTCATGATCTCAAAGTCTAAGCACCCCTCCCTCTTGCGAACAACGTCCGCGCAGCAGAACACCAGCATCCCGCCGTCTCTTGCCTCGCCACCACCGATGCCAGATCAAGGCGCGGACTTCCCCTCAATCCCGCGGCTATACAGCAGCACGACCCGCCACCAGCGAAAGCGAAGCAATACTTCGCCCCGCCTTGCACCACCATTCGCGACGAACTTCCGCTCTTTCTCCTCTTCTGCCGTGCCCTCGACAGCAATGTCTAATACCTCTTCCCGTCCAGGCGGGAACCATAGTCTTCCCTCTAGCAAGCCAAGCGCAGAAAGCAGCCGCCCGAGTGTAGTGGATACGACCGTCCGTATGGAAGCGTTCGTTGACCCGGCTCTACGGAATGGGGTGCTATATGTACCACCTCCTCTGGCCGCTGGAGGGGCGAACGCTGCCGGTCTGACAGGAGGGAAAGGCGGATCCTTGAGTCCGCGACGCAGGAGGCAGGAGAGTAATGTGAGTAATACTACGGTTGAGCGCAAGAGGGCGGGATACATCTTCGACGAGGCGGGCTTGGACCCATTCAAGGGTTTCTAGGAGAAAGTTGAGAGTGTTGTTTGTGGGGTCGGGGTTTGGGAAGGTCGGTCAATCTCGGTTGATTAGCCTGCTGAACATATTGGCGCTTTGTAAATGGACTGGATGGCGTAAAGGGACGGGGAAAGATCAGGATGCAATAAAGCGAGCGATCAGCGAGCGATCGCGCAGCCTCGGCGGATATCTGTGTACATACTCATAAAGACTTCTCCCACCTACACTCCCCTCCAACCGCAGATCATCAGCGACTCCCCTGCTTCTTCAAGCCAGATCCAGCTTCCCTGCCATCAAACCTTATGCCCCGTCTGCCGTTCATAAAACTCCAACGTCAACGCCGCCAACAACCCCGGCACCTCCCGCCTCCCCTCAACCCAAAACTCAACGCTCTCCCTGATCTCCCCCGCAAACACACTCTTAGGCCCGCCAGAGACTTTCATAGTCCCCTGCTCGCCATCAAATGTAATAGAATTCTCGACCTCCTCGCCCTCAGCACCTACATGAGTAGGGTACAAGGTCGACGTACATTTGACCCGCCCGTTGGGTTGGAAATCCAGTTTCCAGCCTAAGATTGAAGCGACGGCTTCGCGGAACTCGAGCGATTTGGAGCTGAAAATTTGTTTGAGGCGGAGGGATTTTTTCTCCATACCTTTGATCGTGTCCTGCAGTTCGGTAAGCTGCAGGCGCGTGGCTTCGAGCGTGGAGATCGGGACGACTTTCGCTGAGTGGGGATGGCCTTCGAGCTGGGCTAGCAAGGCGATATTTTCTGAGCGTAGGGTGTGGAGGGTGGAGAGTTTGATGCGCTCGTAGTCTGCTGTGGGGTTTGAGCGGAGTTCGAGGGTGCGGATCGAAGAGGCGGATTTGAGGGCTGAGAGTTGGGTGGTAGAGGCGCGGAGATCGGCTTCGAGGATTGAGGCGCGGTGTTGGGTGCTGCTGAGCTCGTCTTGGAGGGCGCGCGTCTTACGGCGGAGCTCGCCGACAAGCTGTGAAGAGTCGATTTCGTCGTCTTCACGGGCACGTTTGTTGGGCGACACCGCTGTTGGTGGAGGCGCTTGACTCTCCAAAGCGCTGAGGTCAGCGTGTAATGTCTGCAGCTCAGACCGGTGCTGTTGCAGCAGATCTTCGAGCTCTTGCACGCGTTTCGCATGCGCTTCGTCTATCTCTGCAGCGTTGAACTCGGCCTCCTCAGCTTCAAAGGTCTTCATCTGAGCGCGGAGGTATTCGACCTCCTTGATCGCTAGGTTCTTCTGTCTCTCCAGACGCGCTCGTGCTTTCGCATCCGGCGCGCTGACAATCGTAGGTGCTTTCGCAGCTGTTGTCCTCAGCGCCTCCACCTCGCTCTGCAAAGCCGCCTTGTCATCCTGCAGCGCACGTATGTTCTCCTCCCTCACGCCGAGCTCCGGCTGCACAGCACCCAGTCTGTCCACAAGCTCCAGCTTCTCCAACCTCTCATGCATAAACGCCTTCGCCATCTCCTCCGGGGTCTCAAACGTAACATCTTCGCTAGCACCCTCGTTCTGCAAATAGCTCCTCCACCCTCTCTTCTCATCCTCAAGTATACACCTCTGCAACTGCGCCTCGGCCAATTCCCGCCTCAGATCCTCCATAATCCTGACCTTAGCCTCCAAGCCCCTCTTCTCCTCCTCTACCACCTCAACACTCCTCGCCGTGCCATTCAGCCTCTTTAGCTGATTTCCCTGATCCCGTAACATACCCTCCAGCCGACGGATATACTCCACTTGCTCGCCTAACTCTTTCCGCACCAGACCAAGCGACTCGCGATCCCCCTCCCGGCTCTTCAACCCTAGAACCTCCTCCTCCAGCTGCCCAACGCGCCACTCCCGCTCCTTGAACCTCTCCTGCGCCTCACTCAGCCCTTCTCTCAATCGCCCTTTCTCCCTCTCAGCCTCCTCAACCTCCCCCTTGCTCCTACTAAGCCGTTCCTCCAAATCCCCACACCTTCTTTCCAACACCCTTCTCCCCTCCTCCCCCTCTCCCCTCAGCTCCTCAATCTCCTCCCTCAACCCTCTCCCTTCCTCCCCAAGCCCGCGGATCCGCTTCTCCAAAACCCCCCTCTCATTCTCCCCCTTAATCCTCACTTCCTGCACCTCCCTCGCCAGCGCCTCAACTCTCTTCACACCCACATCCCGTGCCCGCTCAGCGTCAAGCGCGCGTTTATAATCCGCCTCTGCCCTCGCTTGGACGTCGCGGATCTCAGATTGTGATTCGAGAGTGTGGAGTTCGCGTTCCTGTTTCAGAGCGTCGAGTTCATATTGCAGCGTGCGGACTTGTGTGCGAAGCGTTTCGGTGCTGTGATCTGTGCGGACGGGGATTGAGGAGTGGGATGGAGGGGGTCTGGACTGCGCGAGGGAGGTGCGGCGGCGAGGGGAGGGGGCGCCGGAGAGGAAGTCGTAGGTCGGTTGGTGGTGGGTCATTGTTGGTCAAGATGGAGTTGGTGGCAGGTGCTGGACATGTTGGGGTGATGTAAGCGATGTTTTGTGTGAAGCGATCAAGATCGGGTTAGCGTCGCGCGCACAATCACGGTGTCACGTGGCCATGGTCGTCGAGCAGGTGGCAACGAGAGTGATACCTAGACGATGCCGCGATCAAAGCTCTACGATGTATGGTGAAGCGAGTGAGCGTTCTCTCACTATTTCGTACATGTATGTATAGTCTATCGCCTTTCATGAACAGATAAGCCTCTCATCGTGATGACCATGGAATCCACGCCATTGCCTTCATGACAATTGCATGCTAACAGCCGGCTGCGTGTTCATCTGTCAGCATATCATCCTCACCAGAAGCCTGTACCAGTCGGCTCGGCATTGCCAGTACCAGTAGACCAAGCGAACCCAGTCGACGCTACAGCACCACTCCCACTCGGCCTCCAATGCTTCGAATGCCCCTTACCGCCACGCCAGTGAGCCTCCTTGGCATTTCTCTGGCGTACACCTTCATACCGTCCAGCGAGAGAATCGTCCGAGTCTGCCGCATCGTCGCAAGTGCTAGTGGGGAGCGGTGCTGTGCCTGTGCCGGTGGGATATATGCTGGTTGGATAGACTGTTGGGTAGTATGAGTGTGGCGCGGTGCCTGTTGCGAAGGACTTGATTGAGTGACTGCGCCATGCTTTGTCGCCGCTGTGTGGAGATGCGAGGACAGAGGTGGCGAGTGTGAGGATGGTGGCGAGCTTGAGTGCGTTGAAGGCTACCATTGTTGCTGAGATTGAGCTGGGGTAGTGGTAGTCTGTCGAGAGTGGATGGGTGGCGAGATCTGCGATGAACAGTGACAGAGATCCGGGGTATCGTGAATGGGGGACGTAGCATGGAAAGTGACGGGACGAGAGGCACGTACATATACCTGCACTTACATCGACGAGTCCCACCAGACTCCATACTTCGGCATTCGCGAGATCCCAGCTTCGCGCCATCATAGACAAGCTGCAAGGTACCATTTGCCACCACGGACTTGTCACTTTCTCCAGCGTGCTTGCGGCCAGCCGTCCGCTCAGCCAGTGTTGAGGGAGCTAACATCGAGCCCTGTGTGAATCTGTCGCAGGGCTCTCCGTCTCAGTGACAGTTTACCGAGGGATGCTGGTCTCAAGGATGGTCGTTATCGTTGACCATCCGGCTTGCGATAGGAAGTGATACAGTACACTTCCGGCTCCGCAATCTTTTCGAGGCTGCCGAGGGACCAAACCTGTCGCTCACTGGTTGATGCGTAGACTCGCATGTTGTCACATCCCTTGACGAAGATGAGTACTTGTGTCATAGCGGAATTCGCTCTGGGTCGGGTCAAGTTGCGAATGCTTCTGATCGCGACGCGAAGCTTCCTTGCGCATCCAACAGCGTGGTCAGGCTGTAACTATACCGGAGCCAGCATATGCAAACGCGCAATCGCACGTCTGAGACAAGTGGGGTGAGGGCTGCGCAATCGTTCGCATACTCAGCGTTGACGCAGAGACTTTCCGGCCCTGCAGCAAAAGGTGGACGATGTTTCGATAAGGTGTGTTGAGATGCAAGCATGGTGAGATACGGATGAGGTCGGTTTCCAGTCAGATGCCAAGCACGGCAGGCAAACCTTGTTCCTGCCACGTGGATGTGTCGTGCGTTCGCATCGAGGGCGTTCGTCGATTGCAATGCAGGTGCTCATGCTCGGATGTGCAGCACCTCGAGTATTTGACGCAGGTTGTGCTATGCTTTCACCGGTGTAGTTAGAAACGCGCTTTGCGCGCTGAATTCGGCAGCCTAGCTGAGAGATTGCTGACTGTCAGTGACATGTCTCCCTACAGGCACTGCGCAGAGAATCGGGAAGGATTTGTCCTTCATCAATACCTAGCAACCTCGTTACTTCAGCGTCTCTTAGCGAGAGCTTGGACTTTGCCCAGTAGCAAACGTCGCCAGGACGCTTTGATCGCGTGACCTTCCGCACCCTGTATCGTATGTCCTTCCTTCGCAGCATTCTTGATCATCGAACCGGCGGGAACCACAGCAGCCTCCTCCACCCCATCCAGATGGCCCTCAATCGTAGGCGCATCATTCTCACCGCTCGCTGTCATGGCTCCCTCGTCCCGCTACTCCACCCCATGCTCCCGCTTCAACTTTTCTAACTTCTCCTCCCTCTCCGCGAGGTCCTGTGCATGTGAAGCGGCCTTGGCCATTTTCTCAGGTTGATGGTACAGCACTACGAGGTAGCGCGACTGGAAGTTGAAGCCGTTCAGCTTATCGCACGCGGCTTTGGCATCCATGACATCTTCGAAGACGACGAAGGCGGTGCCTTTGGTGTTGTTGGCTATGCCTTGGCGGATTTGGCTGGGAGGGGATTGGGTTAGTTGGGGAGAGCGAGTTGGATGCAAGGTGGTGGGAGGGATGTTACCGGATGGGTCCGAACTTGCCGAAGAGGTCGAAGAGCTCGTCTGGGGTTACGGCGAAGCTGAGGTTCTTTACGAAGAGTGCGCTGGGATATGTCAGCGTGTGTCGCGTGCGAGGGGGATGCTGCTGGAGATGCCCTACCGGTTGACCTCGGGGGCAAGCTTTTGACTGCGGTTCATAGCTTGGCTACGGGTATTGCTGGGTGTGTAATTGGGGATGTTGGAGTGGCTAGTGCGTAAATCGGATGATTGTATTCGATATCGCTGCCGGGAGCCGGTCCAAGCGCATCGATCACAACTTGCCCTGAGTCAGGATGGGAAAGTGCGGAGACGTGAAAGTAATGCCTTGCTGCCTGAAACAGGCACCCACTCGAGGAGCTACATTCCACACCAACGGCTGGGCATTCGCAGCAGTACATTCACTGCGGAGCCTCATAGAGCTGGACTGTAAGCTATAAGCGGTCAATGCTACAGCGAAATTACTTTCATACAGGCAAAAGGACAAAGGCCTCTCGCTCAGTGCAGTATGCCCTCACTCCACTAAGCGGGGTGCCCTGCGACAAGCGCTGGCCAGCCCCCACCGCCATTCATTCCTCCCAACCCGCGAACACCGCTCACACAACGACTCCCTCGACACTGCAGTACCTCTCACGGCCATGAGAACAACGTACATGCATGATTTGGTCGGGTACTCACAGCATTGAGGTACCTCAACAACAGCAGACTGGCGTTCGCAGTTCACACCCCCGAGCTGCCCGCGGGCACATGCCCGTCATGTTCACCCAGCCCTACAACCGCTACTTCAAGCGACCGGACGGCTACTCAAAGCCAAGGCGCTCTCCCACACCACCGCGCGCCTATGTCGAGCCGCTGTCGCCCGGCCCGCTCAAGCCTCAGGCACTCGAACCCTCCTTCAACTACCCAGCACTGAACCACGACCTCGGGTTCACTGTCCGGCCACAGCCGCCGCCGCAGTCGCAGTATGAGCGATCATACCAGGCAAACTCGTCGGAGCACGCTCAGGTGCCGAAGAGACGCCATAACAGGGTCGTCTCTAGCATTGACACCCTAGCCGAGGCAGCACTGGCGGTGAGCCCGGACTTTGCTGTCCCAGCTGCAAGACCGTCACACCTCAATAGACACAGTCATGCGCACCCAGCTCGCCAAACACAGGAGAGTGAGCCGCCCCACAAGCGCTCGAGGTCCGAGCTTCTCCCTTCTCTGCAGGTGGGACAGTACGCTTCTCGACCTGCGACAAGCTATGAGTCGAAGTACGGCGCTGCATCTTACCAGAGTCGTGTCGAGGAGGCTGCATTGCTCTTGAATTTCAAGACCGGAGGCTGGCCTGCAGCGGCGCAATCGTCAGTGCTCACACAAAATGCACCAGCTCCATCTCGACCTCATGCAAACAGCTTTCCGCAAGGCGCGCACACCCAACGCCCCGCTGAGTCAATACATACCTCTGCTGCACTCCTACCACCGTTCTTCGCACATCCGTCCCAGTCCTGGACATCCTATCATCACAGTCTGCCATCGCCACAGCAGACCAGCAATGGGCCAAGTCCGAGAGCTAGATATGGACATGCGCCTGAGCCGCCACGCAAGCAGCCACGACCTGCCGAGATTGTCTGGAAAGTCCCACAAACACAGACGCAGACTCCACCCGAGGATTTTGCGTCACGCTCTGCCAGCTCGGACGCGCCCATCACCGCATCGACACAGAAGCGTCGCGGCTGGCCCAAGGGCAAGCCGAGAGCCAATGCTGCTAAGTCGAAGGTCGAAAAGGTGTCAAAGCGAGCCATGAAGGCTGCCAGCAAAGCTGTCGGTACCAACGGACGAAGTGTGTTTGCCGAGGCTGCCGATGAGATGCAACATACCCGTCACAGGCGAAGTAGCTTGAGTGCATCAATGACACCGTCGGCATCTGATGTGCGAGAGGACACTCCGACATCATCTCGCGCACAGTCTGTACCGCCTGAGGTGTCTATGCTCATTCGCGAAATGGCGTTCAAGAAGCCGGCACGCAAGTCTGCCAAGCAGAAGCCGGAGACTATATGTGCTAGTTGTAACAGCTCACGGGAGACAGCTGGTCTAGCAGCGGAGCTGGATAACTGGATCTCCTGCAATGGCTGTAAGAACTGGTACCACGTCGATTGCGCGGGGTTTAAGAAGGCTCACGAGGTCCGGGACGTGGACAAGTTCTTCTGCACTGACTGTGAAGCTGAGCATGGCAAGACTACCTACGTTCGCAAAAGCACTCGCGCACATACAAGTGTAGATTATGCAGCGCTAGAGAAGGGCAGCTTGAAGACAAGTGAAGACAGTAACGAACACCACTACATCCAGCCGATCAAGGACGGCACCTTCAAGTTCGACCCAGAGACGTTCCCCCGCATGCGACCGGAGCTGATCACAAGGGATCTCATGGAACGGAGCGATGCGTTCACGGAGCCGATCTGCATACCTGCCGAGTGGAATTCACGGCCATGGGAGCTACGTGAACGGGCGAAGCAAGATGAAGACAAAGCTGTCTCTGACGACGGCGATTGCAACTTGCTGGGCGCGGACGACTTTGAGTACGACAAGGTGCCTGACGACGGACAAGATAAGCTGGACATGATCATGCCAGAGAATCTCACAATTCGCCAAGTCTGCAACCTGGTTGGTCCCGATACTCCACTCGATGTTATCGACGTCAAGACACAGAACTCCGGAGGCTCGAAGTGGAATCTCCAGAAGTGGACTGACTACTACGAGGAAGTGAGTGAGGACAAGGCGATCCGGAACGTCATTAGTCTGGAGGTCTCGCATACCAAGCTCGGCCGCCTCCTTCGACGGCCCAAGGTGGTGCGAGACATCGATCTACAGGATGAGGTCTGGCCGCAAGAGGAGAAGGACAAGGGCAAGTTCCCAAAAGTGCAATATTACTGTCTGATGTCGATTGCAGACAGCTACACCGACTTCCACATCGATTTCGGCGGCAGCAGTGTGTACTATCATATTTTGCGAGGCAAGAAGACATTCTTGTTCATACCGCCGAAAGCCAAGCATCTCAAGGCCTACGAGGAGTGGAACGAGAATCCCCAGCAAAACTACACATTCCTGCCCCATATCACAGGAGAGTGTTTTCGCGTCGATCTGAACGCCGGCGACACCATGCTGATCCCATCTGGCTGGATCCATGCAGTCTGGACGCCGGAGACGAGTCTGGTCATTGGAGGCAATTTTCTCACCCGTATGTCGTTCAAGAATCAATTCAAAGTGCACGATATCGAGAAGAACAATGAGACACCTCAGAAGTTTCGATATCCTCACTTCCAGCGCATCATGTGGTACACTGCCATTCGCTACCTGGAGGACGACCCGATACCTCAGACCGTCTCCCAGGACTTCTATGAGGGCAAGCGATTCCAACGCGAAAGGCACCTGTGGGAAGACTTTGACGGTGATCTCGCCATGAGTGATTTGCGCGAGGGAGCACAAAATGCTCGCTACTACAGTCAGGCTGAGATCGATGGGCTGCCGGAGCTACTTAACTTTATCTTCCGGACTGTGATGCTGACGATGGGACGGATCGAGGGCGTGTCGCAGGACAAGATGAAGCGAGTGAATGCATCGATCCCCAAAGGCTATGGTGAGCCTTTGGAGATCGCGAGGTCCTTCGCTTTGTGGGTGGCGTGGAAGAGAGGGAATGAGGATCCGCCTGCATGGGCGCATCCCGACGCAGTTCTGCCGAATTCGAAGGAGGATGGTGCACCAAAGAAGATGTCAGCGCGCGCATTGAAAGAGATGGAGCGCAAGGAGGCCATCGCCGCATGGAAAATCGCCGGTCCAGACCGTCAAAGCCGGCGCATGCAAAATAAGCGCGCCAAGTCACCGGGCCCGGCACTTCCCGATCCGACACATCTGAGCGTCACCTCGACAAAAGGAGCCGACGCCACGCCTGCAAAATCATCATTCATATCATCGTCGCCATCACAGCCACGGGCGCTCTCGCCTCCCCCTCATCAACCTTCATCGCAAATGGCCGCGCAGACTTACGCGCCTGCATCTTCAATGATGCTGGGCGCTCTGTCGGGCCAGTTTGTGAGCACCCCGAAGACTTCAGTCTTAGGGCCAAAGCGTGTCGCGTGCGATACCTGCCGGAAACGACGCATTCGATGCAAGCACAAGGATCTGGTCGTCCAGGCACCGATGCCTACGACATACGAACAGTCCTTTCTGTCGAATGGTGATGGACATTACCAGTTCGTCGGCCATGGTCAGGTCGCATTGGAGGTGGGTGACACTATCACTGTTTCTCCGCATCGTGCAGTGCAGCAGGCGCAGATGCTGCCGAACGGCGGAATTCATCATCAGGAGACTAACGGCGATTATCAGTTCAAGACGCCGAATGGAGTCAAGTCAAATGGCATTCCCAACTCCTACGCCGATCGCGTGGCAAACCCGGGCTCGGATGCGAATACGTATCTGAGCGCCGGTCTGCCCATCGCTCTCAACAACGCATCGATGTACGGCGATTCGAGCAAGCGTGGACGCAGCAAAGCCTGTTACGAATGCAGAAAAAGCAAAGTCAGTGTCCCAGATTATCTCAACCAAGTCAGTGGCTGCACATGCTGACAGCAGTCCAGCGGCGATGCATCCACGACGATACTGGCAATGTCGATCCCGTCAAAGCTGCAGAGAATCCTGTGCCACGAGGATCCGGATCGAAGAAACGCGAGTCCGAAAGCAGTAGCCCACGCGAGTCTGCTAAGCGCCTGAAGTTCGACCACGAGACAACTGCTCCGCCTCCACCGCCTCTTGGCATGCAAGGCATCCTGAAGCCTGTGTTGCAGCCAGCAGAGCCTAAGCAGGAAGTTACGCTCCCGAGGGCCCCCGCTGATGTGTACCACAACGTCCCTGGTCAGTTCTGGCAGCCGGATACCGTGCAATCTGACCATGAGCAATCCGTCCATTCACATCACTCGCCGCACGAGATCGATGGCATGTCTCGCTCGAGTGGAACCCCGATCGACCCGAGCCTGTTCAGCATGTACCCAGAAGACGAGTCCATCCCCCAGTCATTCTCCACGCCCTACACCGCACCCGACTATACCAACGCTGATCGCTCCGCGTTGTACGCCCTGCCGTCATTGGAACAGATCGCCACCGAAGTGCTCGATATGGACGGGCACGGAGGTGACGATGCTGGTCTATCGGCCATCCAAGCCTTCAACCTTCAGCAACGTGATGATCAAGCCCAAGGTTCCCAAGCGCCAAGACCGGACACGAATCACGACGAGACCAAGCCGGACGGTAGCGTCGACAGCGGCATCTCAATGTCAGCGCATGTCGAGCACGGGTTCGCAGCCATCCCGACCACCGAGAGCGATCGACCGGCAACTACCCAAACCGTCCTTGACGAAGACCGGCGCTTCAGCTTCAGTACGATCCCGTTCTACCAGCCACCGCTCCCGTTCGAATCCCCCGAATTGAGCCGCGCGACACCTCGCCGAGAGTCTCGCGCTTCGCTCTCCTCGATGTTCCACGTCAGTCCCAAGCAGTGGCTGAGCAGAGGTGCCAGCCAGCCGCTTGAAGAGGATGACGAGGAACTGAGGCGAGCTTTGCGGGATGATGACGCGCGGTCATAATGGATGATTTCTTGGGAGACTTCACTTGAGCACTGGTTCCTTGACCTTTGCGCAATGGCTGAGGGCTGGGATGTACGATAAGACGGTCGTGGGGCTGGGCATTGACGGAACCGCGTCAATGGGGCTGTACAGTAAAGGGAGATCTCCACTTGTGATTCGATGTGCATAGCGAGGAACGGGCGGTGAGGAGGAGGTGTAAGACTACAGGGAGCAGAATCAACTCAATCAACACACGCTGCAAAAGCTCATAACTTGATATCACTTCATATCGCTTCCCGCGAGTCAGTCTTCCATTCTGTCCAAATCATGACGTGACTGCCTCTTCGCACCAAAAAGTTCCCCTCCATGTGTGATCAATACCCACCTGCACACACCACCCGCCTCACTCTCCCTCTCCTTCCCATGCACCCCCAATCAGCCAGCCCACTTCTCTAACCCCCCACCCCCCACCGCCAAAATGAAACAACGCTTCTCCTCCCTCGACATCAAGATCATCGCCCACGAACTCTCCGCAACCCTCACAACCCTCCGCCTCTCAAACATCTACGACCTCTCCTCGCGGATCTTCCTGCTCAAATTCGCCAAACCAGACCACCGCGAACAACTCCTCATAGACTCCGGTTTCCGCTGCCATTTGACGGCTTTCTCGCGAGGGACAGCAGCCGCGCCGTCGCCGTTTGTAGCGAGGCTGAGGAAGTTTATTAGGACTAGACGGGTAACGAGTGTGAGGCAGGTGGGCACGGATCGGGTGATTGAGATTGTGTTCTCAGAGGGGTTCTATAAATTGTTTTTGGAGTTTTACGCGGGGGGGAACGTGATTCTGTGTGATGGGGACTTGAACATTCTGACTTTACTGCGGAATGTCAATGAGGGCGAGGAGCACGAGAGGTATCGTCAGGGGTTGAAATATAACTTGCATTTACGGCAGAACTTCGACGGCGTGCCAGAGTTGACTGAGGAGAGGGTTAGGGCGGGGTTGCAGAAGGCGCAGGAGAGACAGGTTTTGGAGGCTAAGAAACCGGGGAAGAAGAGGAAGGGGGGTGATGCGCTGAGGAAGGCGTTGGCTACCACGACGGAGTTTCCGCCTGTGTTGTTGGATCATGTGCTTCAGGACGGGGGGGTTGGGAAAGACTCCAGTGTCGACGATGTGCTGGGAAATGAGGAGGCACTGGGACGGTTGATGGGGTGTCTGAGGGAGGCTGGGGACGTTGTGCGAGATATCATGAGTAAGGACGTGGCCAAGGGGTATATTCTTGCGAGGCGGAAGGAGGGGGTCAAGGAGGTCGAGGGTGAGGAAGAGGAGGAAGATGCGAGGAAGGGGTTGATGTATGAGGACTTCCATCCGTTTAGGCCGAAGCAGTTGGCGGAGGATCCTGGGATGGTGGTGCTGGAGTATGAGGGTTTCAACAAGGCGGTTGACGAATTCTTCTCGTCTATCGAGGGTCAAAGGCTGGAGTCTAAGCTGCAGGAACGAGAAGATACTGCGCGCAAGAAGATCGAGGCCGCGCGACAGGAGCAAGACAAGCGTATAGATGGTTTGCAACAGGTACAGGAGCTCAATGTACGCAAGGCGCAGGCCATACAAGCCAATGTACCTCGGGTGGAGGAGGCTGTCAATGCTGTCAACGGGCTGATTGCACAGGGCATGGACTGGGTGGACATTGGACACTTAATCGAGAGTGAACAGAGCAGACAGAATGCTGTGGCGCTGACGATCAAGCTTCCGCTGAAACTGCATGAGAACACCATCACCTTGTTGCTCTCCGAGAACGACGATGCCGAATTCTCCGACGACGACATGGCCGATAAGACCGACAGTGAGGCATCGGACTCCGACGACGAAGCTCCCGCTGCTCCAACCCTGGCAGCTGTCTCATCAGCTGACAAGCGCCTCACAATCGACATCGACCTCGCGCTCTCCCCCTGGGCAAATGCCCGCCAGTACCATGACCAGCGCCGCACCGCCGCCCAGAAGCAAGAACGCACCGCCCTTGCCTCTTCCAAGGCCCTCAAAAACACAGAGCAACGCGTCATGGCCGACTTGAAGAAAGGCCTGAAACAAGAAAAAGACGTCCTCCGCCCCGTCCGCAAACAACTCTGGTTCGAGAAATTCATCTACTTCATCTCCTCCGACAACTACCTCGTGCTAGCCGGCAAAGACGCCCAGCAAAACGAGATCCTCTACCGTCGCTACCTCAAAAAAGGCGACGCGTACGTCCACGCCGACCTCCACGGCGCCGCGAGCGTCATCGTCAAGAACAACCCCGCCACTCCTGACGCGCCAATCCCGCCCAGCACGCTTTCTCAAGCGGGGAGCATGGCGGTTTGCACAAGTAGTGCGTGGGATAGCAAGGCGGCTATGAGTGCTTGGTGGGTGAATTGGGATCAGGTTAGTAAGACGGCGCCGACGGGGGAGTATTTGGCTACGGGGGGCTTTATGGTGAGGGGAAAGAAGAACTTTTTGCCGCCTAGTCAGCTGTTGTTGGGCTTTGCTGTTATATTTTGTATTAGCGAGGAGAGTAAGGCGAGGCATGTGAAGCATCGCTTGGGAAATGGCGCTGGGCCGGCTGCAGATGTTGTGAAGGAGGACGGAGCGGCTGATGTGGCCGGTGCTGACGATGGTGAGGCTGCACATGAGACGGACGATGAGGACGATGAGTTCCCTGACGCCGTCCTGGACGACTCTAAGAACGATCATACAGAAGCAGATGACGATGATGACTTCAACGGCGTCCGACAAGCTGGCTCAGGAGACGATGATGATGATCGTATTGAAGCCAGGTCGAATCCACTCCAGAACGACCATCATACAGATGCTGCGAACGATGACGACGTAAGCGGGAGTGAAGACGACGGCGAAGATGAGCATGATCCCCCCGGTACAGCAGGGCTTCAAGGTCAGGATGACAAGGCTGAAGATGAGCCAACAGACATCGAAGCCGCGCAAACCGGTGGGCAGAAGCGACAGTCCAAGAAGGATCAACCGGTTCCTACCTCACAGTCTAACAAGCCTGTACAGCAGAAGCGCGGCAAACGCGCAAAGGCCAAGAAACAGGCAGCCAAATACTCAAACCAAGACGAAGAAGACCGCGCCCTCGCCATGCAGCTCCTCGGCTCCAAAGCCGCAGACGAGAAGTCCACGGCCGAAGCAGCCGAAGCCGCTCAAAAAGAAAGTCTCGAAGAAACCCGCGCCCGTCGCCGAGCCCAGCACGAGAAAGCCAAAAAGCAAGGTCTCGAAGCCGAGGAGATTCGTCGCCTGAACCTCGAAGAAGGCGTCGAGGCTTTGGACGAAGACGAAGCATTGCAACTCACAAGTCTAGACTCCTACGTCGGTGCTCCTCTGCCGGGAGACGAGATCATAGACATCATACCCGTCTGCGCGCCCTGGGCCGCCCTAGCAAAACACAAGTACAAAGTCAAGATGCAGCCTGGGCAGACGAAGAAAGGCAAGGCGGTGAGGGAGATGCTGGGCGCGTGGGTAAAGGCTAGTAAGGACAAGAGGGCACTGGATGACAAGAGCGAGGATAAGGAGAAAATTTGGCCGAGGGAGGCGGAGCTGCTGCAGGGGTTGAAGGAGACGGAGGTTGTGGGTGTTGTGCCTGTCAAGATGGTGAGGGTTGTTTTGAGTCATGCTGAGAAGGGGAAAGGAGGGGCTGCTGCGAGGGGAGGGAAGGGTGGAGGGAGGGGTGGGAAGGGGAGTAAGAAGAAGTAGAAGTAGATATTTGAGATAGACAATGGACTGTGAGGGCCTCACGTTTGACCCTCTTGACAGTATGCTGTACAGTCTGGTCAATATCAATCCCCTCCCCATGCTGATATCCCGAGAGCCATTGAGATCGGGTGCACTCTACGTTCGGCAAGGAATCCAAACAAGTTACCATTGATTATACTTCCACGATCGAGGTGGTGCAGGTTCGACCTCGTCTGAGACCAGCTTGTTCATCTTCACACATCCACTCCCTCTGCATCTCTCGAGATCGATAATCGACGACCATGGCTTCGAAGTACAGCAAGGAGAACTTGATGGATGTCAAGGGATTGGTGGCAGTCGTCACCGGCGGTAATTTCAATACAATCCCAAGGTATGGTCGAACTAGACTGACCGAAATCCTTTTCCAGGCGGCACTGGACTGGGCCTCATGATCGCCCGCGCTCTCGAGAGCAACGGCGCCAAAGTCTACATCACCGGCCGACGACAGGAGAAACTCGACGAAGCTGTCAAGCTTGCAGTATGCCTGGAAGCTTCGAGTCTCTCGTCCTCGCCGCTAACGATGACCAGGAGCACGGCAATCTCATCCCCATCCAAGGCAGCACGACCTCTCACGCCGACCTCCAACGTGCCATCGACCGGATCACAAAGGAGACAGGCTACATCGACCTCCTGATCAACAATGCTGGCCAGACAACCTATGACTCCTCCCCCAACGCCCGCCCAATCCCCAATGCCGAGTCCTCAGCGTCAGAAGTGCGAGATTACTACTTCAACTACCGCCCCGCATCCCTCTGGACGGAGACGCTGGAAACGAATGTAGCCGCCGTATTCACTACTTCAATGGCGTTTCTAGAGCTGCTGGACGAGGGGAACCGGAGAAGGGAGAAGGGGCGGCCGAGTAGCCAGATTATCAGTGTGGGGAGTGTTGGAGGTTTGACGAGATTTACGAGCAGTTTTATCTATAATGCTAGCAAGGCTGCGGTGCATCACTTGATGAAGAATCTGGGGGCTGCCTTTGTGCCGTTCGGGATTAGGACGAATGTCATCGCCCCGGGATGTAAGTCCTATTCTTGCCTCCTCATAGTCCGTTGATGTTGGATTACTGACTAGAAGTCTACAGGGTTTCCGTCAGACATGACTGCACCGGTAAGCAAGGCGTGGGAACACACTGATGGCGTGATGCCAAAGACTCTTGTGCCTGAGCAGAGGATGGGTGCAGAGGAGGAAATGGCTGGGACGGTGTTGTGGATGGCTTCGAAGGCTGGAGCGTACTGCAACGGGAATGTCACTGTGATCGATGGAGGGTTTCTGGCGAACCATGCTGGGACGTATTGAGCGGATGGGATGGTGGCTTACGCTTTCCAAGCTACTCTGGGGTTGGGTGGCAACAGGCATTCGACAGCGACAAACTGATGATCTGGTTGATATATGTAATTATTTGATAGATACATTAGATGATGCCAGCTCTCAAAGCTCATAGCGATCCCGGACTTGCGCCCCCTGATGTGGTGAAGTCAAAAGTCCTAATGTTGCAATCCTTGATACGGTTCTCCCGAGCAGTGAACCTCCAGACCCATGAATTACCCCTGCTGCTTACAGACCTCAGCAACGCCGTGAACCTTTGCATGGCCGCATGTGCAAGAAGCCTGCCTGATGCTCAACATCACTGCGAGGACATCCTGACGGTACAGTTGAACCATCGTGAATGGGAAGGACCAGCAGCGAGTCTATCTCCGTCTCTCAGACAAGCCGAACGACGTCGGTGGTCTCGTCTCGAGTGGCGATGGCGGTGGAGGCGACACTTCGTCTTGCTTCACGATGCGTAATGACAGGTTGTTGCGAGGCTTTTGTGCTGATACTTGAAATGCGCGGGTGATGTCTTCGGTGCTGAAGGAGTCGTTGCGTGGTATGGACGTTGTTCGCGGTGGTTGTGGGAGCGAGGAAGTCATCTTGATGCTTTCGGATGTTGTGATAGATCGTTGCTGGTGGAGGGCTTAATATTGGTCTGTGTGGACTTCCTGGTACAGTAGCTTGCTGAGTTTGATGGCCCGGGACGTTGATGTGATAGATAGATGGTTGGATGCTTTGAGTATGGTGGTCTTGTGTATTAACTGGGCTTAGACAGTGGTGGCTGGGTATGCTTTTTGATCCACAATTGCTGCAAGCTGGGGTGCGGTGAGAATAGAAACTCAACAGAAGAAGAGCGCAGGATAACTGATATACAACACCTCGCCTCGCATCACCACCCTTAAATCGCCGTCAGTGCAATCGGAAATCAAACACCCAGTTCCCGGACCACGCTGTCTCACCGCACACACCCGACTCGTCGTCTCATCACAACATCCACGCGAGCAGGAAGCGAGCCCGTCCACGACGGTGGTATCACCGCATGGAGACGCGCCCAAGCGTGGAGGTAATGTGGGAGCCCGCCAAACTCCGCAACGCCAAGTTTCCGGGGGATGCGGGATGCGTGCAATGTTGTTTTAAAATCTGATTGCCGTTGCGCGAATCGGGTCTGTGGCGGAGACGGGCAGAGTCAGATTGCAGTCGATGCTCGGACGGCCAGGTTTTGTTCTGGAAGGCGGGAGCGAATCTGGGCTGGATTGGACTTGACAAGGCTGGGGTAACGTGGGTACATCCCGCGTTTGATTACGCTGGCTGTAGGGCCTGCAAGATCGGCTTTGCATGCGTTTTCGTTGCCGCATCTTCGGCGCGAGTGTGCATATCGGTTTGGTGACAACGCTTCACCGCCAGACCATGGCCCTCGGGCACGATTCGCGTTTGTCGTAGGAATCGATTACACCTCGGCCACGAA
This sequence comes from Cryoendolithus antarcticus, assembly GCA_002077065.1. NCBI lineage: Eukaryota > Fungi > Ascomycota > Dothideomycetes > Cladosporiales > Cladosporiaceae > Cryoendolithus > Cryoendolithus antarcticus. The sequence continues at coordinate 257,701 of NAJO01000041.1, read as the reverse complement.
TTGCCAGCGTGGCGCCGAGTCCGTGGAACGATCGGGTCATCAACCTGGGCTCCAAACGGCCCATGCGTGGGACAGTGACGGCATTCAGGAGATGATATGTCCAGTGCCTTCCGTCAGCCTGTTTGACGGCTGCGTTGCGGTTAGTCCAGCCTGAACGTTCGTTGCGAGCATCAATATGGTCGACGTACACCAATTGACCCGACAAGCGCCATACGATTTGGTGACCGCAACATCGCATCTTGAACAAGTTACTTCGGACATCCCGCGCCTCCACGTCGATGTATCTCTTCCTGGGGTGATGTCCTGTATTTAGCCGGCGATCTGAGGCCCAAAACTTTTCGCGGGGAAGGCGCAACCCCGACAGTAGCGCCCGTAGCGCATCCAGTGGCATGGTCCGGCTGGTGAGGCTCAAAGTCTACGAGCGGTGCCGGGATGGGATGAAACATGTGCGCAACATCAAAGAACGTAACAGTCCGAGGTTCACTATGACATCGAGACGCGGACGGAACAGCGCCGTGCCGGACAAAGATGTGTCATTATTCTGTAGCCTGCGCTACCTATCATCTGAGCATCGTGCCGAAGCGCATTCGGTGCCAGAGTAGCATGAGGAGATTTCTGATGGTAGAGTACTCCAAGGTCGCTTCGGCAGCACATTTCTGATCATCACAGAGGTTCCATGGCGCGCACTCCAGCCCACGAGGCCAAGTCAACCTGCTCGTCGACTCGGGAAACTTGCTGCTTCACCATGAGCATACCTCCCAATCATTTCCATTCTCCCACAAGTCCACGCCCCTAGCGCCATGCTATGCACCAGTAATCCCGGTGAACCAAATGCGGCTCCGCACAGCGTTGACCATTGATCTGACGAGATTTCGATACACGGCAATCAAAGTCCTTGTCGTAGACGCTCCCCAAGCTTTTGCTTGCCGAACTGGTAGATTTTGAGCAAGCCCTCTTCGCTCAGATCTATGCCTTGCATGTTGGGCACATCCTGCGCTGGTGGTCTTGAGACCCGACTCGCGATGACCACCGGATCTGTCTCAAGTATAATGCCGTCGTCTATGATCTCGTCCAGACATAGCGAAGCAAGGTCGTAGTTCTCTATCAGTGTGCGCTTGTCCACGGAGTTTCTGCATCTCGTGTTAGCATGTGCTTAGGGCAACGGATAAGGTATATGCCCTACTTCAGCAATATGTTCAGACTATCCCTCAGAGCCAGCACAACGTTGTACAGCATGACCTCGTTCTCGTCCGCTCCTCCAACCACATACAGCATTACATCACTCTCCGCCTTGTAGACCACAATCCGGTTGTCGTATAATATTATGTCGTTCGTCTGCTTCGTAGTCTTCTCGAGTAACCCCTTCTCGAACGCTTTCTGATCCTTCAGTGATGTGTACGGTTGCGCCCCAGGATAGTCTGTGCCCATGTTCGTCGGTATATGGGGTGGGGAGTAATATTTGGCCAGTATGCGGGAGCCATCGTCAGCCGAGAGGAGGAGGATCGCGTTGATGCTGAAGAGGGACATGTTGGGTGCCATGGTGGCGGTTGGACGGTCACTTCAGCTTATGTATGGATTCGGCACACTCAAGTCCTTGGGTGTCTAACGCATTGAGTACGTCGATTGTTGTCTTTTGCGGTAGGTAGGTTGTCATGTGTTGGGCTTGGCATCGACCTCACCTCACGAGCACGCACCACATGTGTACACAATATGTACAGGATTGGAGAATGGCCACTCCAGCACCTTTTAGCCACTGAACTGGGCGCATGTGATCCTCGAGTGCTCGGTCAGTCCTCTAATCGCCTATACGTGCCTATGTATTTAGTTCGTCACCTTTTCGTGTTACTTCTACTCTTTTCTAACCCCCCACGCAAATGACAGAACAAGCGGACCACTCCAAAGGTCCGCGTGATGGACACTGCTGGTATAGACTGCGCTAATGAATCAAAATGCTTCTAGCGCTGTTTAGGGGTGAGGTCGGAAGACACGACACTCTCACTAACAGCCTAGGTACGTGTATACGTTCGCGGTGCGGCATATGGTAGCAATCTCGTCCATGGTGAGTTGTGGACGGTCCGTTTCCATTGTCACTCGTGTGCCCCCTTCACTTCGTCTTGTTCGTCAAGGGCGCGCGAGCTATTAAGTACGGGTATGTATAAGAATGGCCTCCGCTGGAAATGAACATGAGGCTCGATTGACTCTCCCTACAGTGCATTCGACGCTTCTGAATGTGGTCGTCAACTCGGTGCTTCGCTTACAATATGGATTACGCATAGACATACTCTCTAGCGAGCACTTTGTCAATTAACATGGCATCTACGCTTCTCACTACGCAATAGTGTGACACCCTTCTCAACCATATCTGATCTCTTCGTGGACGACCATTCGCATCCCACACACGCCTGCAGAGTCTCAGTTTCGCGATAACTCATGCTCCCTCTGTGCATTACACTCAATCCAAGGATCTTGGCTGGGAGTATTCGACACCAGAAATGTTGACGATGGCCTGCCACGCAGCTTCCTGGCTGGCGCCATCGTGAAAGTGAGGGTGACGCATCGCCTCAATTGCGCCGATGAACTTCTTGGGCGGCGAGGCGAAGAACTCGCCCGAGACGTCGGTGCCGAACTCCGCTGCTTGGAGATATCGACGAGCTGCGGTCTTAGGAGTGTGTGACATGCCTGGAATGAGTTTCACCAGTGGAACCATAAAGTACCTGAGCACCGCGCTGGCGTGTCGCGCCACCTTGGTATCGGGCGCGGAGCCCGGCGAGACGGTGTACACAGCCATGCCGGAAGGTAGCCGGCGCGCCAGCGCGAAGGCCCACCATGCAACGATGAGCTTTGCGTCGGCGTATGCCCGATTTGGCTCGTATTTCACGTCCGGCCCACTGCGGACCAGGGCTTCAACAGCGGCCGTGAGGTCGTCGTGGTGGTCTCTGGCCGCAAATTGCGTCAGGTCGGTGTAGCTGAACATAGGTACGTCTCCACGGGCACCTTCCGAGCCTGAGATGACGATCCGTGCGTTACGGCTCATTAAGTTGGCGCGGAGCAAGCCGACGGTCAATTGATGATGGCCGATGAGCGGCGACTGACTCGCCTCGATACTTACCGCAGTGAGCACGCGCTCCTTACCCCCAACCATGCCCGCGTTAAGCAGTAGGAAGTCGACCGACCGGCCTCGCTTCACAAGCTCGTTGAGGGCGGACTGCACACTAGACAGGGTGTCCAAGTCCAGCTCCAGCGGCGTGAAGATCTTCTTTCCAGTCTCCGCCGTGAGTTGAGTGGCCGTCTCCTGAATCCGAGCCAGGGTGCGCCCGGTGATGATTACCTCGCGCCAGCCCTCCTCAGCAAGCAGGAGGGCCGCTTCGTAACCGACTCCAGAGGTGGCTCCTGTGACGAGCGCGGTCGAATGCTCCATGGCTGGCTCCGTGCTGAAGAATGAAGTCGAAGTAGCCCAGGAGACACGATTCAAATTACAAGTGAAAGCCTTGCTGTCGAATTCTAAGAGAAGGGAATGAACAGCAGATGCAGTGGCACTCAGGCCCAATATATACAGACCTTGCTTGCAGAAGCGACACGTTGCGCACATCAGAGTGCATCTGACAATTTCCAGACCAGTCTAGTATAGAAATGTCGGAATTAGGCATCACACGTCCGCGTACTTCACCTTGTCTTGCAACGAGCTCCTGGACACCTGTGGCATGGTCATGGAGCATTATTCAGCAAGGGACGGGCGTATGGACTGTCCAATCAGTCCATCAGCATGCATGTGGAATCAAATGCAAGCCATGGAATCATATTTCGAGACTAGCGTCCACGGGAGCGAAACGGACGAGAAACTTTGGACGGCGGGCAGAACGTATGATTCTTTTGAAATCTTCGTGGATATCATACTCTCCAGAGTTATATTGTCAATAGCGATCAAACACCCCATCTTGGTACCATGTATGCAGAAATAAATGAGCAAAGCGATGAGTGGACTAGTTGTAGAACGCGTCGCGCAAACACAGACTCAGCTGTGCGGCACGAATGCAACGCTGGAGCACGCAGGAGTGAGAGGGAGGGGCCGCCGTGAGTAGTCGAGAGGACGAGAGCGACTGCACGAGACGCGAGCTAAAGCGCGTTGAGGAAGCAGTGCAGGAAGAAATAGTGTCAATGCAGAGGGGAGATGGCAGGGGCGAGTATCGCATTGAGATCAAATGCAGCAGGAGACTGCGGAGAAAAGTTGTGGCATCCCCGAGATCGAGGGGGGGGTGTCTACGTTTATTCATCTTCGCTGTACAATGGTGAATAAAGATACCGACAATGTCCAATCTTTTGCAGCGACTGCGAATACTGCAGCGTCAGGTTCAGCAGCAGCGATCATGGCTCGACGCCTTCCATAGACGCAGCAAAACGGTCGCCACATCGCCGCCCCCATCCAGTGTTCCTCCTTCGGTTACCTCATCTGCTTTGCACAGATCTTACGCAACGGAAGCCACGAAGTTGAAACCGAGGACTTACAGGGCACGACATCTGGATCTCGCCGAACGGCAGCGTGAGCCAAAGCCTAGACAACTTCCTCAGTTAAAGACCAAAAATCTTGACGAGATCATTGAGATATACGACGGGCTGACTCCTACTCAAAAGTCGTACTTGAGCGACAATAACTACTTCGCACTCATCAATTCGATTAGAACGCATATCAGCATAGAAAAGTACAAGCCAGAACAGCAGCGTGACCGCTCAATCACCGAGCGTGGTCTAGCACTTGGCGAGCGAATTGCCTCAGATCTGCGCAACTCTAGATTGAGCAAGGTTGGGCCCAATACATTCGTGCTGCTTACGCTCTTCACCGAGACGCAGACCTGGGATGCCGGGAACAAGTTCTGGGCGTGGCTCAGAGAGCAGAACGATGCCATGGCTTCGGCCAAGGCCTACAGCATCGCCATTCGGATGCTGGCTGCGCAGGACACCGATCTCGTGGAGATTGAGAGCGTCTACCAGGAGGCACTGACACGGTCGAACGTTAATTTCGTGACGTACCACTTTTCCCCTACTTCTGTGGTGCCGGACAGGACTCAAGAACATCTATCTGGAATCGATGAGCTACCAACGTCATTACTCTCAAGTATCATGATCGCGCGGCTGCAACGGGGTGACACGAAGAACGCGTACCTCACGCTCGATACATTGCTCCGGCTCAAACCGCGTGTGGTGGCGTTGACGAAGGACTTGACTGAGGTGCTTCCCGAACGCCCGCTGACTGAAGCCTGGGCACTGTTCGCTATGTTATGTAGGACGAAAGTTGGACCAGCAAACCTGGTGTTTCGCGCAATGATAAGTCTGATCAAACCGGCTGTCACTCTGGAAGATCGGAATCGGCATGTATGGGTCATCCGGACTATGCTATCCGCCGCTTACATGCAAGTCGGTGCAGGCGGTGTGCTAGTCAACAACGTGATCAGCGAGATCCTCATTGCCGTCACGCAGATCATGCGTCTTGATAGTGCTTCAAACCTGCCCCCTGATCAGCGCGAGCTCTTGGCTTCTGCTGTGCACGAAGTGTACGAGAGTATGAGCGTACTTTTCGTGAAACTTGGCGTCACACCTTCGCTCTCCGTGTATCACTCCGCCATCGTCAACTTCGCCGGCCAAGGCAGACGTAAGGAGTCTATGACGCTCGCCTTGGAACACGCGAAGGCACTCGGCTACAAGCCGACGATTATCACGCATCGATCTGTCATCACAGCTGCCGGCCAGCTCCGGGACGTCGACATCATCGCCTCCGGATGGAAGTCCTTGGTCGAAGAGCGCGCTAGATTGAACCAGTACCCCGACGCCACCGATGCGCATATTCTCACTAAAGCAGCGCTGCTTGCCGACAAGCCAGAGTTCGCGCGCGCGATGCTGGCCGAAATGACACACCTCGACACAGCCGAGGTTGGTAGGGTAGTCTCTCGCATTGTTGAATCTGAGGAGACACGCGAGACTGAAGCCTTGCCCTCGCGCGCTCTGGTCGAGGACATCCTCACTGACGTCGGCAAACTGAATGAGGATGTGCAGGTCTTCCAGCAGTATATTGATCGCGGCGAATCGATCGATCAGCTAGCTATATCTGGGAAGCTGCCCATGACTCTCACGCGAATACCGGACGAGATTTTCCTGCCAGAAGCTGAGATGGAGAGGCTGTACGACGAGCTCACGACGGACCCTACCTCGCTACCGATTATGACGGAGTCCACGTCTCCTGGAAGTAACATCGGTCCGGAGACGAATGAGTCCCGTCCATCCATCCCAATCGCCACCCTGCGCTACGAGAATTGGAAGACGATGAACTACCTACTCGCGATCTCACAACGGAGCGACGTCGCTTACAACGCAGCGGTTGATGAAGCTGTCGCCATGGGCAAGCGGCCGCCTACGAGAGCTGAGATGAGTGCTGTGGGAGATTCTAAGGGTGTGCCTGTGGGATTGAGTGACTTCAAGGACGGCGGCGGTGTTGCAACAGGTGTGGGTGGCGACGAGATGTTAGATGACATGAATGGTGGTCTGAATTTCGGGGCTAGGGAGAGGATACTTGAGCTGAGGAGAATCGAGGACCAACTTTGATCAACGGGACTATGTACAACTGCATACATATAGAAGAGTCTGTACGATACTGTAGTGCATTATTTCATGTCGCTTCAAGTACTGCTGAAGCTCTCGAAGAGGTGATAATGTATCGACGTGTCCGCTCGCCCCGACTGTTGTTCGTGGTTGCCAGGGACGCCTCCCCGCTGACGTCGAGCATCATCGGGTGCAGATGTTTCACCAAACACTCGCTCCGACAGACTGACCAGAATGTGAAAGATCCAGTGACCCGTTTAGCATTCGCGGTCCACTTGACGCTACAGTCGATTCGCAGTCGCACCTGCCAGCGACCATGCGCGGACTTGCACGTCCTTGAGAATCATCATAGCACTTCGCAAAAAGCAGCATGGCTTTCCTCTTCAATCGCTCGCGAGCTCGGTCGGCACAGGATCTCGTGAAGTCGAGTAAAGATCTGCTCCAGCGACTGGGACGGGAAGAAGGGCAGGCAGCAGCAGCAAAGGTACCGAAGAGCAATTTCGGGGCACTTCGCGGTCCTCACTGAGACATTCTCCAGACCCAAACCGAGCTCTCCTCCACGATCGCAACCCTCAAAGTCTCCCTCTGCGGTACACCCGATACTCCAACGCCCGATGCATCGTCTCAATCCTCCCTCATAAGCGCCATACTCTCAGAGAAGCTCCTTCCACTGCTCGTCTCGAATCTCCATCTCCTCCCCTTCGAGACACGGAAGGATACACAAACCCTCATAGCAGCAGTGTTCCGCTATCGAGCACCAGGAAGCACAGCAAACGAGCCTGATGCATTACGAGAAGTCATCCGCACAGCACCGGAAGTGATAGTGCAGCTTTGCCGGGGGTATGAGAGGAAGGAATCGGCAAGCGCATGCGGCGGGGTGTTGAAAGAGGCGCTGAAATGGGACGCCGTGGCAGCAGTCATATTATATGATGAGTCGACATCCGGCGACTCAGGAACTGGGCCTACAAAAACAGTAGACATCTACAACGATATCGACACCTCCTCGCCCTCCTCAGGCACTGGCGTCTTCTGGTCCTTCTTCACCTACATCTCCTCGTCACCCTTCGAAATCAGCGCCGACGCCTTCGACACCTTCCGCACGATCCTCACGAAACACAAACCCCTCGTAGCACAATACATGGGCACGAACTTTGAGCGGTTCTTCGAGCGCTATAACAATGTTCTTGTTAGGAGTGAGAGTTACGTTACGAAACGGCAGAGCCTGAAGTTGCTGGGCGAGGTGCTGTTAGATCGCGCGTTCTACGAGGTGATGACGAGGTATGTGGGGGGTGGGGAGAATTTGAAGCTGGTTATGTGGCAGTTGAAGGATGATAGGAGGATGGTGCAGTATGAGGGGTTTCACGTGTTCAAGGTGAGTCGTCGCTTCTGCCCGTTTACGATCGCAGGACTTTGAGCTGACTTCTATCCGTAGATCTTTGCTGCTAATCCCAATAAGACGCCTGAGGTGCAGAAGTTCTTGATCATGAACAAGCAGCGGTTGCTGAAGTTCTTACCGCGCTTCTTGGAGGAGCGGACGGATGATGATCAATTCAATGATGAGAAGGCGTGGCTCATCAAGGCTATTGGTGCGTTGCCAGATGATGTTGGAGCTGCTGGAGCGGGCTCGAGGCAAGGAGTCGAGAAGAATCCAAGCACGGCGCAAGTAAGGTCATGAGAATATGATATGCAGGCATATTGTTAGAATGAGGCGTTTCGGGCAGTTATATCAACGGCGCTGGACAGTCTCCGGAAGCTCTAGGCACGGCGTATTACAAGCAGCGGATCAGCGTTCTGGCAGAAGCATAGCAGTCAAGGAAGTCGCATCCATCTTCGCGCCTTCTCCCAGTCACATAGTAGCAACGAAGCTTAGCTCGACCTCACTTGACTCGCATTCTCCTGTCTTCACACAATCATTTGCCCAGGACCTATCGTCGATCTGCCAGCAGTCCGGAGAAGACTGCGTCAACGATGGGTTTCACACCTCTGATGAGCCTAACTCGTTCAAGCCTTAACGAGAACTACACTTGACTCCATGCTGGCCTCCACGCAGGCATGTGCACGGGATCCGACCTCACGACACTCTGTACAGCGGTTAATACAAGCATGCCACCTCCGAGAGCGATGTCATCCGCATTTGAATATCCCGGAATAGTTCTTGAATGCGGATCTACACCGCGCACTGAGCAAAGCCTGGATCTTAGCAGGAAGGACGGTGTGTTGGGCCAGTAGTAGCACTGGCCGAAGAGCGAGGGTGATGCATTTTTGCTCGGCTAGTATTGCATCGACTGTACAACTCGACCTGGTGATCATGGAGAAGCTTGTCGATATGGAGAAGCCGTTGAGCCAACGTGCAAAACCGACCTGCACAATGGTGGAGTCCTGCATGTCGCAAGCCACGAAGGGCTTAGCGTCAACGCGAAGTGACCGCGAACGCGTCGAAGCTCTGCACGATTTACGGACTTGGGACTTTCCATCGCAACTGTGACTGGCAGAACTGCTTCTTGGGCAGCATGAAGCTCTCGTGCAGCTGCTTTGACTGGTAGCTCATAGCGCTATCTGCTCGATTGCGCATGATTTGTGTCCTTGAGTAGTGCTGCAGCTACTGAATGCACATCTGGGCCTTGCGGTGTCCACTCGCTGGAGCCTTTAACCCTGTCTTCAACTGCAGCAGTGCAGAAGGTCGCGTTGACGGCGCCAGGGTGGAGCAGTAGCTGCTGTGTCCGCTCCCATACCGCTGTAAGCCGAACGGGATCTGCGTGCTCGTTCGCTGCGGCTTTCCTGTGAAGCTGCACAGCTGCCTTTGTGTTTGCATTGACCTCGCATATGAACTGTGGGAGAAGCACTGTTTCGTTACGTGGCCTCTTTTAGATTGACTTGATCAACGCGCTACGACACGACTACGACACGATTGAAAGTCGTCTAGAGTGTATCGCCGATTTGCAGTCTGCGATCTTGGAGTTGCCCATCGATTTTCGTGAGCACGAGTCGTGGCACGGACCCTCTACAAGGGCTTCTTTCTTAGCGTGGGAAGGTGCTACTGACCGCCCGAGCAGGCCGCGCTACTTCCTCCAACACCTCCACTCTCGCGCTCCACGAACACCGACTCCAACACCCATTACTGTCGCATACACCAACAACGACATCTACGACCTACTCACGGATCGCATATCGTCCGCATGCTCCATATCGCCAACATGAGCCTGTTGTGAGAGGCGTGCGCCGCCAGCAAGACCGCGCCCCACGTCGCCGCCCGGCCACCGACCTCCACTCGTTCGTTCCGACACGCGCGCTTACTGCAACACCACAGTGCGCCGTGATCCCGCTTCCTGGCACGAGCATAGACACGCAGCTTGCACACATCGTCGACACTACAGCTACCCTAAGGACGCGCACGACATCCTTTGTCGCCATCATGTCGCCGACGCGCCCGTCACTGCACATTGCCCTACCGACGCTGTCCGACGCGCCGTTCATCGCGGGCGAGATGCCGAAAACACCAGACCAACAGCATCAGGTCGAGCTCGTTGCTGAGCCACCTCCACCACCCAAGCAGACCTTCAAGATCAAGAGACGACCGCGAGTGTCGGCATCTTGTGCGCAACTAGGCGGCAGCTACGACCAAGTCATCCCTACAATCGAGATGTCAGAGGCCAATGAGGCTTTGTCCATGATGTCTAGTCCTCTGATGCACCCAGTGAACCCGGCCCATGGACTTCTGGCGCCTGTGCCTTCCTTGACACGCGCATTCACGCCACCCAAGACACCAGCACCGAGGCTGAACACAGCATTCGAGCCCGAAGACGTCGTTGGGCAGGAGTGGGACATGATTAAGAGCAGCCGCAACAAGAAGCCCACCTTCGAGCGTGCTAGCTCTATCGCGTCGATGTCTTCAGATTCTTCGATATCATCCGCTGGAAGCTCAGCCTTCTCTGCGCCGTACGGCGACAATCTCAGTCCAGATAGCGAGACCACAACCGACCCGTTCATGGAAGACGATCGGTTGAAAGAGGACGTGGTGACCTCGCCAAACGCCATGCAGACTTCGCCTTGTGCGAAACGGGTGAAGACCCGCCGTGCTACGAAGTGGACGCCAGAGATGGACGATCATCTGTGGATGACCTACATGTCTTACATCTCGGACCCTACGCTCACACCATTCAAAATGCTACCCGGTACTTCTCCTCCTCTCGGTGTCTGCTGTCGTGTTGCAGCCAAGGCCAAGCGAACATGGCGTGACCAGCGGGCAGTGAGCGTCGGTGCGATGGACGGCGTGCTCTGCGCGCCGTCTCGTCGCGAAGGCTCCCCGGACACGATCAGAGCACAGACCGAGCACCGTGAAATCAAGCAGCCGCAATGGCCACGCTCAGAAGGCGCGAGCCGCAGGAGACTACGCCACTTATGCAAACGCAAGCCGTCGTTCTCCGCCCACTATCAGCGCCTGCTACGGACTCGTAGTCCTTCTCCATTTCAGTCGTCGAGTCTGGGAAGCACTGCATCAGCTGGAACGCCGGTCGCACCTGCCTTTGCTGGCACAGATCTCAAAATGTCTCTCATCACGTCCACTAACCCTTCGATGCAGCCTGATGGACCACTTGCGCAGCTCTCTAGTGACGACAATGCAGCCCGGCCTGAGTCACAGCGTGCATCAAGACCAGTCGACTGGTTTGCTCGAATCCCTCGCTCACAAGCACACCAGAAGAGCCTCTCTCTGCAGTCAGGTCTAGGTCTTCAGACTCGGTCACTACAGCCCGGCAACATGCTTGCATCGCCCTTCGACGAGCGATCACACCTCCTCGAGAGCATGGCAAACACCAAATCGCTTGGGCGCAACAACTTCAATATTGCAGCTCCGAAGCTTGACTCACCGTTCGAGGTCCAAGGTGCACCCACAGCACCTCGTTCGCTTAAGCGTCGCTTCCGCTCTGACGAAGAAAAGCCCAAGCGCACTGCGGTGCAGGATATCTTCAGCTCATCGAGTAATCCGCCTCCGATGCTTCGCAATAGAGGGTTCACTGTCGGTGCCTCAGCAGCTTCGCATCACCTGTCGCGTCTCTTCACACCACCTTCCATTATCACGCATCCACCGCCTCCCCTGCCGCTCCCGACCCCGACGCCAATCGCTCTACCTCTCACAACACCCACAGGCCAAGACCATGAGATGGCTGACTCACATTCGCCCGATTTGCCAGAAGTCTCTCTGCTGGGCCCTCCTGGCAGTCGTTCAGCACCTCGGCGCCTTGCTGAGCCTGTAGCTCGACTTGGGTCGCCTTTTATGGAGACCACGGCGTCGAAGAAGCAGCACAATACGTTTCCTCGGTCGTACCTGCCCACCTCAGCAGACCCTCAGCCATTCACTTCGAGGCTGAGGGAGCTCGCTAGGGAGTACAAGAACGAGGCACCGTAAGTTGCTGGACTCTGCAGTATCCTGCATGGATCGGCGATGGAACGCAGCACCGTGTCACTGGCATGCTCTCTTGTCAACGACGTTACCGGCGAGACGGCGGCATGACTTCCATCCATCATGATCGATGACAGCATGATCGGCGATGACCTCACTTCTCGAGCACGACACCACTCGTGTTCTCTACCAGGCTCTTTGTCGCCATGCGGGTGCACTCTAACCTCTTTGTAATCACAACGTCGCGGCGCTCTGGATCATGCGTCGCTTCTTTCACTTGCAGCACCCGAAACGAATTTGAACGATAAAATATGAGAAAGACCCCACACATGTGGGACGGACGAGGTTGGAATGGGACGGGTTGGCGTTCATAGGGCTTTTGTTATGATGATGACGGGATCGTTGGACAGCTTGCATGGAAGTTCCTAGAAGAGATGGCAGTACAGGTTGTCATGCTTCAGACACTATACTCTGTACCCCAGGTTAGACTTGGTAATCAAGTTCAGCTGCTCTATCGCTCCTCGTCCCTTCGCTTCACTTCGCAATGTACGTGTACGTGTGCGCGCTGCCTCTGAACACTACACGCACCGTCTGACCATCGTGTCAGCGATAAGCTACATGTGGACTCTGCTGCCTGCAATCTCGTAGTGGCGTAATTTCTCAGTCCTCATGCACTCTCCCAGGACTTTGAAGTGGTGTTCTTGCGTCACTCCGCAGTAATATTACCGTGTCTCGCCGCCTTATAGTCAGGCTGCTGTAGATCTTGTGCAATGGCAGGGCTCCCTCTGAACATGCAAGCGGCCCTCACAGCTTCGTCATACGAAGACCCGCGCGAGTTCAACATAAGATCGCGTATGCTGCGCGGCAGCAGCCATCATGCTTGCCACCGTGTGGCGGATGATTGTTTGTTCCCGCTTCGCCGATTAGCATCTGGTCTATTCCTGAACACGGATCAAGGCTTTTGCCGTATCGTCGCCGCCGTCGCACCATCCCGGCATAGCTACGGAAGGTAATGCGAGGAATTGGCCGCGAACTTGGTGCGAGCCTGGCTCCCTGCAGTTCTATGATGATTGCCTTCAATGCCCGACCGGTCTCCTGCGCGGCCGGAGGTCCTGCGTGTGGTGACTCGCGCATTACTAAAGATGAGGGTGGGCCCACAACCTCAAGCTGATCATCCTTTCTTTGGCTCGCTCTGCATCGGTACGCTCTGCGTGGTTTCGCTCGGCTTGGGTTCGCTCCGTTTGGGCTCGCTTCGCTTGCGCTCACTTTTATATGACTCGCTCCTCTTGGGATCGCTCCTCTTGGACTCGGTCCGCCTATGCTCGCTCTTCTTCGACGACGCGCTCCTTTCAGACTCGGTCCTCTTGGGTGCGATAGGTCTCGTGTATTCAGGCTTGAAGTTCACATTCAGGAATTCCGTGTTCGGCTCCTTACCAGCTTCGGGCGTCTCCGGGCCAGGTAGGATTTCCCTCATCATCGAGTTGATGTCGTTTCCGGCGTCCTTGGCGCTCTGCCACTGCTTTGGGTAGCCCAGGCTGACTTCCTCGAATCGCACTCCATCGATCCAGTCCGTTCGTCTGACGTGCAAGTGGCCGGTCACAACAACCTTAGCGTTAAATCGCGTATGCCAATGTTTGGTCTTCTTCGTCCCGCACCAGATGCTGAAACGTGGTACACGAGGAATGTAGATCGTGTCTTCCCGCAACGGCCAGTGGTTGATGATCACGAGTGGCAGACCTTGGGACTGTGCAGCTTGGAGCTTCGTCTTTGACTCTGAAACAAGTCGTGCACACCACTCGTCCCGAGTGGGGTAAGGATCCGGATGCAACAGATTTTCGTCCGTTGCAACAATGCCCTCCTCCGCGGCCCATGCCAGTGCACCCTCTCTGCTCACGTTCTTTGGCCGGAAGCTATAATCGTACAAGGTGAATATCGGACAGATCAGGGCTTCGGCAGTTTTGCCATCAGCAGTTGCGTAAGTCCAGGTCGTGAAGTCGTCTTCTGGGGTGATGACACCGTACTGCTTCGCGGCCATAATGCAGGCCATGTACTTGGCTTCGCCTCTCAGGTGCATTTCGGCTTCCTTGGCGGATTTCGAGGAGTACAATTCGTGGTTTCCAGGGACCCAGAAGACGGTCTTGAAGTGTTGGGTGGCGAGGGCGAAGACTGTTGTCAGCTGTTCAATTGTCTCTCCGACTGCATCATCTGTTAGTTGGAGGCAAAAGCCTTGAGCTGGGGACTTTCGTACCATCGCCTGCTAAGATTAAGCCATCCTCGGGTCGTGGCTCGAGCGATTCGAATGCCGCTCGATTGCTCTTGTAGGATATGTGAATGTCCGCGATGGCGAAGAGCTTGCCAGGGATCTCACTTGTGCTCTCAGGGAGAATGTATAGTCCATCCGAGTCTGCCTGAGTTGCAATGGTACTCGTTCGTCTAATAGCAGGAAAGTTGTACGCATCGCTAGGCGTTCGAGAGACCGGTGCTGCAGTTCGCTCTGTGGCAGCATCCGCGACACTCATATACGACAGACTGCGCGTCGACATGACAGACTCTGCCCAAGGAAATTCCGGTGGTGCCAGCACGGCTGCCGGGCCTGGCCGGTGGTCAGCCATGTTGCTGGTGTGCGTCGCACGCGAGAGATCTGACTGCGACATGATGTACGTGATGCCAATGGTATGTTGGGCAAGTTACTGCTGCCGACTTGTAGCCATGTGGTCTGGATATAACAAAGTTCCTTCAGCGCCGCTACACGTCTGACATCATACGCGTCCCTCTCAACTCCTGAGACTCGCCTTGTAGCGAAACTGCGCAGAGTCGGTCTTCGGGCAGGAATTCCGCCGCGACATTTTGTTGGAATCACTTGGCAGACAAAGCGGTCATGAAGTTCTTTTCCATATAGCAGCAAGTGTTCATCCAGAGAGAGTGGACAGCACGCGGAAAATCCGATCAACGATCCCCTCGACATGAGCTCTTCAGCTTGCCCCACAGGCTCAACCTTTGGAGCCATTGTTCGAGCGACTCCACTGCCTCGTACCAAGCTTGGCGAAACAACGGTTCTCGGTGCCCGCCGAATGCGAGCCCTGCTGCGCGCCGACACGCTGAGCGCCTCTTCCGCTGGCCCTGGGCGCCACTCACGCACGGCGTTTCAGATTTCTGACTGGGCATCGTAGCCTGCATGTCACTTTCCAGCTGTCGACACATAGTGTCTAGTATGACACGCGGCCCAGTACTTCGGGCATCAGGAGCCATGTCCGACTCACTCTGCAGAACTCACATTTCGGTGGCCAGACATGGCACTTGCTGCACACTCCTGAGACCCTCGGGACCACCGTCCTGGAAATAGGTCTCGATGTTGGCACCGACACGAGCCATGGTGAACGGACTCGGGCACTAGTGAGATCCCTGCAGGTTGAAGAACACAGGCCATCACGATGCGAAGACCATCGAGGACCACGCAGGAGGTCTGGTATTGCACTTGCTGCTGCGTTGCTTGCGTTTCTTTGCTGTTCATCGTCGCACATATTGCTATCGTTCCACTCGCGCACACTATTACTCCTTGTACACATCTGCTGTCGTTTAGCGTACACTTCTTACACATGCCCACCCTTTAAGACTGGCAGCAATCTCCTTTCGTCGATTAGCGATTTTGCATTCCACGTCCACCGTCTTGCGGAGTGTAGACCAAGTATCGAACGCCAACTGAGTGGCTATACGAATCGCCGCGCAAGGACACACTACAACACTCCTGGGCCCGGTCAAACCTCAGTTGGAAAGCAGGAGGTCGCGAGGGTAGGACTATCTCCTACAGACATGCGGTCGCTTGGTGGTGTTCGGTCACTCGGGATCATTGCCATATTACTCGGGCTATCGGCCACAGTCTCTGGCGCCAACACACTCACCAGCAACGGGTACTCGGAGTGTCTGAACAATGCCACGATCAAGGCAACGGCGCTGAACGTCACCTATGATCGGGATACACGAGTCGTGAAGTTCAACGTTGCCGGATCGAGCACGATAGAGCAGAATGTAACGGCGAACTTGGTGGTGACGGCGTATGGCCGACAGGTGTATCAGAAGTCGTTCAGTCCCTGCGAACAGAACATGACGGAAATGTGTCCAGGTAGGCTTCCACGGATATATCCCGGCCAAGGGGAAGGGAGGTACTGATGAGTTGTAGTACCTGCTGGAGATTTTTCAACACGAGGCACCGAGGAAGTCCCACAGAAGTACGCCGACCAAATACCCTCAATCGCTTTCTCAGTCCCGGATCTGGACGGCCTGGTGGAGCTGAAACTTACCGGCGAGACTGGAGAAGAGCTAGCATGCATACAATCAAGTGTGGGTAACGGCAAGACGCTGGAGATACCTGCGGTGAAGTACGTGGCCGCGGGTGTCGCAGCTGCGGCGCTCGCACTCTCTGCAGTATCTGCCGTGGGCGCAGGAGCCAGCGGCGCAGGTGCTTCTGCTCCCTCTCCAACGTTCGGCGAGGTCTTTGGCTGGTTCCAAGGCATGGCGCTGAATGGAATGATGAGCGTTAAGTACCCGGCGGTGTACCAGAGCTTCACGAGCAACTTCGCTTTCAGCACCGGACTTATACCCTGGGGATCGATGCAGACGACGGTTGATCACTTTCGGGCATCGACTGGAGGGAACTTGACGGCAGCCAACTATCAGTACTTGCAGAATGCGACTCTGGTGTCCGCGAATGGCAAGAATAGCTCGGCTGGTCTTGACTTGAAGAGGAGGGCTCTGGAACTGCCCTACCTCTTCGCACGGCAGGGCACAGAAGTGACAGTGAATGGCACGACCCAAGACATCCACGGCTCCGACAACGCCGCCAACACGACGCAAGCCAGCACTGCCAGCGACAGCAAAACCCAACACTACGTCAAAGACATCCAAGCCTACGTCGAACAGCTCCAAATCCCCCAAGCAAACACCTTCATGACCCTCCTCCTGGTCTTCGCAATCGTCATAGCCGCCATGGTCGTCCTTATCCTCCTCTTCAAGGTCATCCTCGAAGCCTGGTCCCTAGCAAAACCGCTGCCGAAAAGTCTCGAGTCCTGGCGGAAGCGATACTGGTGGCGTCTAGCCAAGACGATACTCAATCTCATCCTGCTACTCTACGGCGTCTGGACGCTGTATTGCATCTACCAATTCACGAACGGAGACTCCTGGGCTGCGAAGGCTCTCGCTGGCGTTACATTGGGCACGTTCACTGCTGTACTCGTAGCCTTCACTGTGAAAATCTGGCTGATGGCACGGAGAGCAAAGAAGATGGAAGGAGGCGTGGATAAGCTGTACGAGGATAAGGAGACCTGGGTGAAGTACAGCCTGTTTTACGACAATTTCAAGAAGGGCTACTGGTGGTTGTTTATACCGGTTATTATCTACCTGTTTGTCCGAGGCTGTGTGATCGCTGGGTTGAACGGCCATGGACTCATACAGTCAGCTGCGCAGCTTATTGTCGAAGCGATTATGCTAGCTCTACTGCTATGGACCCGGCCGTACAGCCTGAAGAGCAGCAACTGGATCAACATCGTGATTCAGGTTGTCCGGGTGCTCTCGGTGGTCTGCATCTTGATCTTCGTCGAAGAGCTGGGGATCTCACAAACGACCAAAACGATTGCCGGGGTCGCGCTCATAGTAGTGCAGTGCGCTCTTACCGGGGTGTTGGCCATCCTCATCGCTGTCAACGCTCTCATCTTCTGCATCAAGGACAATCCTCACCGGTTGAAGCGGAAAGCAGCACAAGACGCCCGCAAGCTCCACCGAGATCAAGATGACCTCACGGCTCTGGATGCGCGGAATTCGCTGTTAATGAGGCCTATGGCTCAGCACTCTCGAGACGAGAAGGGCATGGGCAAAGCGCCTATAGTCTCAGCCGTGCCTACGAGAAGTGGAGGGTACGATCCGGTGAGAGCCGACTCACCTGCTGGAGACCCCAGGTCCCAGGGCAGGAGCTTGACGCGGCCTGCACAGCATTATCGCGATCACAGTGCGGAGGGGCTGGTCACTGGGGCTGCGGGTATGGGTGAGAGAGGCGTCAGTCGAAGCCCATCGAGAAGTAGGGAGCCACAACTACCAGACCTCGACTTCGGCTTCGGACGGCGATGAGATGGGATACTTTCTTGCGTGTACGGTGTCGGTGGCGCTTCTTCAGCATTTCCATCCCCCTGTGCGGCTGTATAGACGCTGAGATAGACTATGGATCGCCTTGTAGTCATTCCCACATGCTCACGTTCTGACCCGACAGCATCCAACGCGTGAAACCTGTACAATCGCGTGTGTCTCCAAGGCAATTCTGCTAATGATCCTCTCGTAGCTGGCAAACCCTCCTTCTGCTTCTGCCCTATTGGTCTGCGACTGGCATTTGCCTGAGCAAGTCCCCCGCAGAGGCAGTACCAATACGATTGTCTGTGGCTTACGGGTGCATTGAAATCCATTTCTCACTGGCTCACGATCATGACGCTCCACTGTGCGGCTAGGCCGGTATAAGCAGGGCTTGTATGTTCGAGTTGTAGAGACGCGAAATCTAATCCTCTCGCGTTCCGCCCAAAGGATGATGATCTCTACATACCTTACTGAGTACTCATTCACGTGAGGCCCGTGATGACTACCTCTTGGGTGGAATGTGTGGTTTTACTGGGCCACGCTACGTGGAAATTCGGATATTTCATACGAGTCTCGTAGTTATCGCAGCCAAGCGATGCATCAATCAATTATCGCTGCATGCTTCGGAAATCGCTATTGGCTACTCGGACTGACCGCTTGAGTGGCCACCTGCATGTCTGCAGGAAGGACGTGCAGTCGCGTGCGCCGCGGATGAAGTTCGAACGGTTGGCGCCGAACGCTTTTGCAGTGCCGGATTGGGAGACATGGATACACTGCCGTTCTCGAATCGTCGTGGAGGAAGTCTCATGACGTGTATCAGGATGCCAAGTTCTTGAGGCTTCGTGTTCGAAGACGGTAAGGATGCTTGGCTACTCTTCTTCATACACTGCGGCGCTGCACCTTGAATAATTGTGTAGGCTGTGATCCTGCAGATATCTCATCGATAGTGCTGAGGTCACAGTGCAGCATTAGCAGAGGGAGAGGCGTCTATGCTATCCGGTGGGGTATTTCTGTCCGTGCTCGTGCAGCACGCGACTGCTGCACCACGGTTCGAATGAGCCTACAAGGATATACCAGGGTGGCAGTCAGGACAGTGTTCGTGCGAATGCCATGTCCGAGGCTCAGCGTGGTGTTGGTCCAATGAGGTTGGCGTGACTTTTTAACGGTCGCGGTCGCCCGCGCAATCGATCATCGAATGGCTGATGCGCTTGTTGTCGCGGAGAATTTGCGGTGCATGAACAGCCTTTGCTGCAGGTCCGGGTCTGGCACGAGCCCGGCGTGCTGACTGCACGGTCACAGGGGAGCCATTGGGACTGCTGCGACGCGTGAATACGCCCGAATCACTTGGCCAATAACATTGTTGTGATCTTGTTGATGATGATGGAAAGGAGAGCTGAAGACAGTTTCTCGTCACAGGCGTGCTCGGTGGATTGCATATGAATCGCTAGTGCGAGAGTGGGGAGTCTAGCGAGCGTGGAGCCAGGGGACGTTGACATCGACCTCCTGGAGGCCCAGGACCGCATCCTTCTCTGTCACTCCCAAGCATTGCTAGGACCACGCTTCACCCGGCGCAGACCACATCGTCAAGGCACGAACAAAGATACGAGACATCACGCTGGAAGACTCTCGCGGTGATTGCGCAATAATTCGCCCGCGCGCGACCCTGGGCCACAACCACCCCGGCCAATTCACGAAGTCTATCAAGATCAGGATCATTTAGGACGAGATGGCCGATGGTCACGTCTCCGTCGCAGAGTAGCACATGCGCTCACACGCAGAGACACCCTGGTACCGGTCTGTGACACGACAGCAGCGGGCAGCCGCACCAGTCCCGGAACGGCACCACGACTGGCTGCGCATACGGGAATCCAGCACCCAGGAACGGGCTGTATTGCAGAGACTATATTCCAATTAGGACTCGTCCGCCTATACTCCCTGTCGACTCTAATCGCACAGCGCATGTGGACGGTGACAAGTGCATAACGTGGCGCTCTGGTCGCGGGACACGGTAGGTCTGCAGATTTGTCCCTGTCCTCGCCTCCGACTGCGACAGCCATCATGTATGGTGGCTCCTCTGTCGCGGGCGGCCCCCTGACCACTAAGCCCAATAAGCACCACCGCTATTCGTCCATCTCGGGGTCTTCCGCCAGCACAGTCAAGCGCACGGCATCTCTCAGCTCCTCGGCGCGCAATTCCGTGCTCCCGATGAGGTCTCAGAGTCCTGGCGAGACTTCTCTGATAGCGCTGAGGGTCAATACTGGGGCGCAGGTTACGCAGTATGGGAAGCGGAGGAAGAGTATAGCGGTTGATCCGTCTGAACTTACCAATGGCGAGGGAATGGTGAATTTGGATCGCTGGTCGCAATCTACCGATTCGAGCGCACCGTCGCCAGCAAAGACTCGGAGGAAGAGAGCGAGTAGTGGTGCGGTATTGTCACAGCAGCTGTCTCCGCCACGCAATGCGCAAATCGATCACTCCCCGGTTGCCAGTCCGAGTAGGAAACCCCTACCTTCGCCGCAGAGCATATATCGAAGGCAGAAGTCGCCGACTGAGAGTCCGGAGCGAGGGCGGAGGATGCTGTCGCATGCGAAATCGCCGTTCGACCCGCTGAACACGGAATTTGGAGGCTCTACCGCAGGTGGCGCAGATTCGAATGACACCGCTTCGCCTTCAACAGCTCGTACTGGAACCTCCTCCACCGCGGACATGCTAACGCCATCGACTCGATCATCCTACGCGCAGGACTACTTTGGTGGAGAGAATGTTTCACCGAAGCATGGCGCTGTCGGTAAGCGACCAACAGCACCGAGGACGGTGACTGCTCCGGGATCTACACTGAACTACTCGCGCATGCCGAGACATGAGCTTGCGCCTGAGGTCGCATCCAGCAGGCGACAGTCAGAGATGGTAGAGTACGGCGACAGGAGCGCGCGGCCTGTAACTGCGATACTGGACAACGAGGGAAGAAGTGAGAAGAGACCGAGACATCGGGAACGAATGGAGAAGGACAAGAAAGCTATGCTCTCGAAAGCATTGCAAAAAGCGAATACGGCCGTGCTATTGGATAATGCGCAGAACTTCGAGGGCGCACTGGAGGCGTATATGGATGCATGCCGGTTGCTGCAGCAGGTCATGGATCGGAGTTCTGGGGCAGAGGATAAGATCAAGCTTGATGCGATACGAGTGACATATACGAATCGGATCGAGGAATTACGACAGCTGGATGATGGCCGGCCACCGACTCGGGAGGAGAAGGGTCTGCCCACGAGACCTATGAGTGATGATAGCGTGAAGAGTCCGCAAGACCTGCCAACAAGCCCGATAGATGGCACGATACGGGATTCGGCGGTCATAGAGACGGCTACAGCGACACGAATGATGGATGTTCCCAGGCTTGGGTCGATTGGGAACGTGAGAGACAGCTTTTTCTCGAAGACGATTGCTGATGTGGAGCGAGCTGGCAGAGGGAGCGATGCGTCGATTGCGGAGCAGCGAAGACCGTCTCCGCAGCAGGAGACCCGAACGCCAGCAGATGACTTACCTCCTGCCATCAAGTCGAACATGCTACACTTGCCACCGACCGCAGACGAACACAGTCGGTATATGCCTGCGCCGCTATCACCTCGTCGGATACCTCCGCCCACTTTCGACCCAGCGACGACCAGTATGCAGCACCAGGCCGAGCCGCAGGCTGTTGCAGGTGCCCAGGATGAGAGACTAGAAGAAGATGAGCCCCGAGAGCGGAAAGCTAGTAACGCTTCGGTCTCGTGGCTGGACACCATTGATGAAACAGCCTCTTCATGTGGATCCTCGGTACATTCGGTGACGGCCAAAGACGGCCTAAGACGGAAGCGCGTGCGTGGCCACAGCGCTGGCACTGATGCAGAGTTTGACGCTGCGTTTGACGCTGCTGTAGAGGCAGCGTACGACGAGGGCCTGGAGCCGGATTATGAACACGCGCACCTACAGCAAATAAGGATGCAGCACGCACGACAGCAATCTACGCAAGTGACGAGTCCAGACGTCAAAGAGATACTTTTGCCTACTGCGCCGACCTATGGCGGGCAGAGCTTGGGCGATGAGATCGATGACGAGGAAGAGGAACGCATCTTAGAGGAGTTTACGGCAGATTACGCCCATGGCTTCAACTTCGATCTCTCGACCAAGTCTGCCCTTCCGAGGCAATCGGACTCGAGTGCCTATTCGATCAGTACTTGGCAAAGCTCTCAGGTGTCGGATCGGACGACTGCTGGTACTTCATTGTCAACAGTACCGGAGGATCTACTATCGATCAGAGATACCAGTAAGCCCATCAGTATGATATCAGCCGCGAGCACGGTGAAAGCACGACCGGTGTCGCCTCCCACATTGCCTCCTCCCACCAGTGCGTTGCCTAAACCACCCACACTGAGCGAGAAGCGTGAGTCATCGACGGTCAGAGCCAGGCGGCTCTCGGGTCAGAATCCCAAGCAATTGAAGATCGAGACGTCTGCGAAGCCCGAGGGACGGAAACGAGCGTCCACTTTCCATGTATCGCCGAGCGCACCACTTGCAAATCAAGATGAACTTACGAGATCATTCGCAAGTGAGATCACTGCTCCTGCACCGGACGAGCTACCGACGGTGGAGCTTCAGCATGATCAGGAGCTGCAGTCGCCGCCCTCTGTCGAGCTGCGGTCTGCGGTCTCACAAGGCAGTATGCCGATGACATCGACCTCTACGGAGCCTCGCATGAGTCTGGACGAGTCGCCTGGCGAGCTGAGGTCCTTCCGACCCAGTCTGTTCAGGAAGAACAAGTCGTCGATCAGCCTGCGGGATCACTCGATCTCGTTGCCCTCGCGAGAGGACTCGGACAGCATCAGCACGCCCATGACCTCGATCTTCCAGTTCAGATCGGCAGCAGACTCGTTGACGGCGCAGCGAAGCACTGCGTCGTTGCATGGATCAGCGATGGCTGAGAGTCAATATTCTGGCGGCGCCTTCTTGTTCGATACCTCATTGTCAAGCCTTCAGATGCCCACTTCGCCTCGTTCGCCTACGCAGCCGACGATCCCCAGTGGCCTCGAGCCGTGCCCAGAGTCCTTTCTTCTACGACCGTTCTGGCTCATGCGCGCCATCTGCACGACCATCACGCATCAACGCGGCGGCTTCATCACGCAACGGCTCTTCGTCCCACGCGAAGTCTGGCAGACCCGCGGCGTTAAGATCAAGTCGATGGAAGACAAAGCAGCCAACTGCGACCTCCTCACCGCCGCTCTGGGACGATTGGCAAATGTAGATACCTACGATGCCGACGCCGTGATGGAAGAACTGCAGAACTTCGAGGAAGTCATGGAGCGTGTGCAAACTGCTCTCGTCAAGAAGCTCGGCTCTGAAGTAGGCGTACAGGGCGCGATGGGGATGTTCAGAGACGCTCCATCTTTCTCCACTTCGACCAGTAATCCCAATTCCTCGGCACCAGGCTCAGACACTGCGTCTACGACAGACAAGAACGCCAAGTCTAACTCGGGCAAATCCTACCTCTCCTCGTGGCGCAAACTTCGCAGCAAATCTTCCGGTGCGCCACTCGCTTCCAGCAACGGCGCTGGACACAGGAGCCAAGCGAGCGCTGGTGCCGAGCGAGGCGAGCCACAGCATATGCCGTCTGTGCCTATGACTTCCTTCATTTCCGTGGAACGCCGCGGCCAAAAGAGCGGTCGAGATGTGAAGAGCATGGTCTTCGAAGGCCCGCAGAGAGAGTACATGGGCAGTGTGGCGCGACTAGTAGCGGGTGTTGGTGTTCTCGGTAAGTTCCCAGTTCCTCTTCTCTCTCACCTAGTTTTTATGTGCCTGGAAGGCGCTCGTCTAGCCAAGCGACCACAGCACTCGACTGCACGGAAGAACTTCCTCCGCTTCTTGCAGGGCTGCGGCTCGCGTGCGCGCTCACCCCCCTGCTCAAAGGCTCGGCTCGCGACCCCGTGTCGTACGCGAGCCGGTCTTACATGTACAGAAGCTGTCAGCGTTTCAGCCCTGCAGCGTGCCGCTGACAGCATGCATCGCGTCGCGTGGAGCGGACCTCGCCCTGCCTGTCATCCTCGGCACGCTCGCTGCTGATCGAATGATCGTGCGCGTCGCTTAGGGCTCGCTTCGCGTGGCTACCGAAGTTCTTGCCCTAGTGTCTACTATGAGCGATATCTGTGCTGTGTGCATATGCTGACTGTGAGTTTGCTGCAGATCAAATCGCGAGGCAGGTTGAGGATCCTGGATTGCGAGGCTCGTCGCAGACGCATGTCGGGCTTGAGTTTAGCATTCGGCATGCGGCGGAGTTCTTTGCGTTCTTTGTCTGCAGGTTCGTGCTGGCGGATTTGGGGCTGCTGCTTGATAAGTTCGTGAAGAGGGGGACGGAGTGGGCGCTGGCTTGACCGAGCGATGCCTGAGAGGGAGGGATCTAGCTGGTGCTGATGCGTTGTTGCGCGACGAGTGGGCTGCGCAGCCGAGAATGCAGTCCGGACTGCAACGAAGGGACATGTACAGATGGGAAATGATACCCGAATGATCTCTGCGTACGACTAGACTTGCTGCAGAGACCAAGCCCTTAATTACATGCTTCGCAGAGCAAGACTTCCGCTGCTTCCCTGACCGATCCACAAGAGGACCTCACGCCGAGCATGCTGACCGCAAAGTCGAACCCGCGACCTTCATCACGCAGGACACCACTTCGCAGCAAGTCGTAAGTCCACTCCATACCCACACGCCTGCCACACAAGAGCTCTCATCTCTAGAGCCTTCTGCTACGATTTGCCACTTCCTTGACTTCCTCTACTTTCCTTGATCCACTTCAACAGCGCAGCTTTGCAAGCTGCGTGTCCGCAGCGGACTTTCTGCAGCGCTTGGTAGATCTGGATGTCATTTTCCAGAGCCTGTAGGTAGCTTTCGTACTGGACCGGAGGTGCCTTTGACGATGTAGTTGACGAGGCTGACGGGGAGGGGTTGAGGGTGTAGAGACAGGGTGGGAAGTCCATTGTCGGAGGTAGTGAGGTAGGGATTGGGAGTGAAAGCCACGAGATCGACCTAGGTGCGCCTCCTGGTCTTAGCTTCTGGGTCGAGATGGGATAGTGAGTGGAGATCGATCGTGAACGGCAAGGACGTCGCGAAGTAGCTTGTTGGATGCTCGGATAGACCGGTGGCGTATGCGCTATCGATAGCCGTGGAGTATGTTGACTTCAAATTTATCGCTGTGAAGGATCTATCGCTTCTGCGCGTGCGTGAAGGTTCAGCAATGCAAGTGGAGCTATTCGTGATGTCTCGAGGATCTTATAGCATCCAACGTCGTTCCATGTCGTGTGTGTGCTACATTGTTGACACTCGAAGTATATGGAAAACTGAGAGTGCGATGCCGTGACTTACCAAGAAGCCCTGCACATATGTTGCAGACACCTCCTCCGTTAAGCGACCGCGGCAACGACCGCACAGTATCGAGGCCCAATACCGACCGCGCGAAATGTCTGACATCTATGGATCCATGGCTGCACCCCAAACGCATGTTCCAAATATGCCTTCGTTCGGCACAACCCAAAGTCGGAATGCTCCCCTCGCTTGCACTCTATCCGCGTCAACGTTGCGGTGCCGCGTCGGCAACTAGGTGTAAGATCACCAACATCACTCAATGCCGCCTCGAGCGGGCGAGGCTCGGGGATGGTGCCGTAAATGTAAAGTCAGATACGCGAGCCTTGGGGTACATGTCGACCATACAGTAGCCGCTCACGTCTAGCAAGCGTTCAGCCGGAAGCTTCGCAAATATGCGTAGGGATCCCCTCGCTTAACTTGTGTTTCGCCTCGATACCAACGCCGATACTCGACACCAACTGGCCTGCTGACCTGGTAGCCGATAGTGGCTGTCGTGTTAATGATCACGCAAGCCCAAGCGATTCGGGTCAGGGCAACAAAATGTCAGCTTGGCAGCGATGTGGAATGAAGTGAGGTTACAGGATCGACAGAACTCTGGAAGCGACGCTGCGGACCCCAGTCGGCTGCAGGGTTCAGATCGGGTGGCATCTGGCTTCTCGGCTCGCGTGCGAAGAAAGCCCTGATGTCGAGATGCTTGAAGGCGATCGCTGTAGTGGCTGCGGTGCGCTTGCTGTTTGGGGAGTTGGAGGCGTCTTCGAGAAGGTCTGTACAAGTGGCGTTTCCATCACCAAGCTAACATGCGGCATTTTCACGGCGCAGGAACATGGGCAAGCGAGTATAGGTGAGTTCGGCAGCAGGGTACGGAATACGAGCGCAAGGAACGGCACGAGGTGTTTCGCAACGACCGCTATGGACGCGAAGTGAGAATTGGTCGTCTATTTGGGCGATCGTGTGAGTGGGGTCTGACCTCGCTTAGGGCAGCGGAACTCAGATTTACCAGCCACACGGGCATGAGATGCGGTGCAACCGCTGCTCGACATCTGGTCGTGCAGTCGCCTGACCGCACGTCGAGCGGTGTCGTACAGTGCGCATGAGTGCGCTAGTCGTCGACATGATGGCTTCGACAGGCTTCGACAGGCTTTGACGGCATAAGCGTGGTGCCATGGACGATTGGTTTCACGGCTTGCAATACGTGATAGATATGTGGCTCGACGATGAGACTGCTCTGAAGCGCTCCCTCACACAAAAGCGTCAAGCGACTTTCGTACTTGACATCTAATGGCATCTCCCACCGCGATCGCGTGCTATCACAACAAGAGGTAGGTTCTTCACGTGTTGAGATGGTCTACTAACCGAGCGTGCCGGAAAGCAAAGTTGCCGGGCGAGCAGTCTTGACGTATCAGCCATGTCACCGCTACTGACAAAATATGGCCGAGTCCGCAGTCCCTTCTGCATATTGACACATGTCCCCTACTGCTCCATTGATCGTCCCGTCTTGTGTCAATTCTACATATAACCGTCTGCAACATCCAACGGCCTAGTGACCGCGTATAGACGTCTTCGTGAGCGATCACGAAGTGGACATAATCTTGCCACCAGAGACGGACCGTTGGATACTGGGACGCAAGAAAAGGACCGACTGTCGAAACCGAAGAATACTACATTCGAGCTCAAGAGATCTCCTCGTGATCGTTCTTCCATCATTACAAGCGAGCTATTGACCGGCAGACGGCCAACCCGAAAACGATCGAGCATTCTGCAAATTTTAGCTGCGTCGCCTGCTCAACAGCGACGTAGCTGACTGCCGGCATCGCGCTTGATCACGAACATACAATCTGGCTCATTGAAGATATTGCACGCAATATACTCTGCAGCGTCGGAAGCGCGTCGTGGATCCACTAAGTCGGCACCTGCCTCAGCGCCAAAGCCTGCTCCACCGGTCACTATTGCTTGCAAGGGTCAATTTTATATCACTAGGTTGTAACACAGTACTCTGCTACACTTCGACCTTGTACACTCGAATCCCTGGGTCTTATCGACTAGCATGGTCAGCTATGTTCTCGTTGCCTTCGTAGGCCTAGCAATTGCGTACGGCGTGCACACGTATCGATGCTTCGCCACCAACCTCGCTGCTGCGAAACAGTCAGGCTTCCCGATCGTTGCTGGACCAATCTATAACTTCAATACATTCTGGCTGATCACTCACCGACTGTGGCTGCCGTTGTTCAAGCGACTGCCCAAGGCATGGATTGAGCCATGGATCGAGTGAGTCAGCAAGAGCCCAAATCGACACACTTCGGCATGAGGTTCAACGATACTGACGCAATGACAGATTCATGACACCGGACTGGGTCTGGACGAAGCTGTACGATGCCTTCCGCGATCGTGACATCGACGCATTTATTCTTGTGTCCCCAGGACGGAATACCCTGTACGTCGCAGACGCAGAAGCCATCAATCAGATCACGACCCGTCGTAATGACTTTCCTAAACCAATCGAGATATATCGTAGTGTGGACATATTCGGCAAGAATGTCGTCTCGACCGAGGGCCAGATCTGGCGGCATCACCGGAAGATCACCAGTCCTCCGTTCACGGAACGTAATAATCACCTCGTTTGGCAGGAGTCTTTACATCAAGCTCAGGAAATGATGATTGGCTGGATGGGCACTTCAGATACTGTCAGCAAGAGTCTTCACGATGTCTCGGATCAGGCAATGCGATTGAGCTTGCATGTCATCAGTCGTGCAGGTTTTGGGCAGCGACTAACCTGGCCGCACGAGGAACCAGATCAAGTTGTGCCAGAGGGACACACGCTCACCTACAAGGAAGCTCTTCAGACTCTACTCGAGAATGTCATCACGGTAATGCTGACTCCGCGCTGGCTACTCGCCAATTCGCCTCTGAAACTACACAAAGTAGCTCAGGAGTCTTTCGTCGAGTGGGGAAAGTACATGCGGGAGATGTATCATACGAAACGTGACGAAGTAGCCAGTGGCGAGACACGTGAAGGAATGGACCTCATGGGCGCTCTCGTCAAAGGTGCCGGCATCACACCCGAGTCCCTCGAGAAGTCCAAAGCCGATCCTTCACAGTCCACCCAGCTTCTCACCGACGATGAGATTCTTGGCAACGCCTTCGTATTCATCCTCGCCGGCCACGAAACAGCCGCAAACACGATCCACTTCTCCGCGCTCTTCCTAGCCATGAACCCTGCCTCGCAACGCCACCTGCAAGCAGACTTGGACGCAATCCTTGGTGACCGACCATCAAGCGAATGGGACTACGACGAAGACATGCCCAAGCTTTTCGCCGGCATGTGCGGCGCAGTCATGAACGAGCAGCTCCGCTTGATCCCGCCCGTCGTCGGGATTCCAAAGTCGACAGCGAAGAACTCACCGCAAGGCCTTCAGATCGGCGGTAAGCACTATACCGTCCCTGGAGATTGCTACGTGACGCTCGAAACTGCCGCCGTGCATAGGAATCCGAAATACTGGCCTCACACCTCGGACGAGGATCTTCTCGAATTCCGCCCGGAGCGCTGGCTCCTAGACAAAGACGCCAACGGTCCCTCTGCCAAAGCCCAGCA
This sequence comes from Cryoendolithus antarcticus, assembly GCA_002077065.1. Taxonomy (NCBI): domain Eukaryota; kingdom Fungi; phylum Ascomycota; class Dothideomycetes; order Cladosporiales; family Cladosporiaceae; genus Cryoendolithus; species Cryoendolithus antarcticus. The sequence continues at coordinate 228,626 of NAJO01000041.1, read as the reverse complement.
CAACGACGGCTACGCCTTAGAAGAAGACCTCGACTTCGACGGCCCAGACAAACGCGCCGACACCGCCGCCTCAATGTTCACGCCCAAGAAAGGCGCCTACATACCCTTCAGCGATGGCTATCGCAGCTGTCTGGGCCGGCGCTTCGCGCAGATTGAAATCCTGGCCGTGTTGGCGGAGGTATTCAAGAACTTCACCGTCGAGCTGGATATCTCTGGGTTCCTGGCCGAGGGAGAAACGGAGGCTGGGCTGAGCGAGGAGAGGAGACAGGTGTTGTGGGAGAAGGCGAAGGATAAGGCGAATTATCTGCTAAGAACTGGGATGATGACTGTGATTACGATTCAACTCAGAGGTGAGAAGGTGCCACTGAGGTTTCGGCGGAGGGAGGTGAGGAAGTAGTGAGGGCTAGCGACGGAGCATGTAGACGGACACGGTGTTGTTAGATCGATCTATTGCAATGCATCTCAATTAGATGCCGGCTAGTAGTGTGTTGGTGGATGTCCTACTGTGCGCCTAGTGCATGGTATGCAGCCGTTCCCCGTCTACTCCACAGCAGCCCTGTAGACGACCTGACCAATGCCCGCCAGCATCCTGATTTCCCGGCATCTCGAAGCTCAATTATAGGGAGTGCTTTCGTGACGCTGTGGCCATTCCTCGTCGCGATGCTTTGAGCAACCGCGACCCTTTCGTGCGGCGATGAGAGTTGCCATGCGTGATGTCCTCGGCCATTAGACGTGAACAAGCCCATCATGAGCGATCACAAACTGCTTCAGGGCTTGCCACCTGCCAGCTTCCGCGCGATCAGCTCTTGCAATCTGAGCAAGTCCTCTCTCTGCTCCGGCGTGATCAACTCGATGCCATCGCTGCCAGGCGGGCTTGGAGGCATCTCGCCCCCGTTCACGTCTGCAGCACCCAAGTCGGTCTCGGTGGTGGTGACATGGTCGAGTACAGCTTCTGGCGCCTCAGTCTGTGAATATATCAGTCAGGCGTGCCTCAGGTGTGGCAAGGCAAAAGCTAGGACTCACTATGAGAGCAGAGACGAGGTTCTCGACCTTGTCTGCACCCAAGCCGACATCTTGGTCGGTGCTAGCCATCTGTGCAAGCAACAGTGCAGTCTGTTGGTCCCGAATCGAGCGACTGCTGAAGCTCGATTGACCAAGTTGACTTGGTGGATATGTCTCCACCAGTCTGCGCTGCTTCGTGGGCCGATCGTCGTCAGTCGGAAATGCGCGGGTCCTATGACTACTGTCAGCAATGATCACAACATTGACTGCGACAAGTCCGACGTACTGCTTGATCTTCTCGATGAAGTCGAGCTTGATACCCGCAGTAGGCATCTTGTAGATCACGCCCTGACCATAAGCATCTTCTTCATCAAACTCGTCTTCATCTTCATCGCTCTCCTCGTCGGCGATCTCGATGACGCCGGTGTTGAGCTGGCCGCGTCTGAGTGCTGTCTGCATCGGCTTGAGCTTCGTAGCCCGGCGGACGTTCATTGTGCGACGAGGCACCATGCGAGCAACTTCGATGTTGCGCAGGACGTGATCGACATGTAGCGGACACATCCAGTCGCCAGATTTGCCGCCAAGGGCATCGCGACATGGTGGATTGGCGAGCGGTGGGTCGAGACAGTCGAGATGCCATGATTGAGTGCAGTGGTCGCACTGTATGATCGGGCGCTTGCCGGCTGACGATTTGCCGCAATAGTAGCATAGCACGGGATTGCCTTTGCTATCCTTCTGCTTCAGATCATCGGGTCTGTCGTCGTAGCCAGCTCGGTTTCTGTATTGGAGTCAGTAACTGGCTTGCGTAATGCTCCTCGGGCCCAGTGCGGATCTTACCGAGCTTTCGGCCTGACTTCGACAAATTCGCCACGTTTGCCTTCAGACACACCAACAAATTCGACCTTGAGCTCTGCTGGTAGTGTGAATGTGACTGGATTGCGCTTGTAGAGACTGTTGAGTAGTGGGCCGAATAAGCCATTCGCTGCTCGTTCAGGCTGCTCGATGGTCGTAGGACGCTTTGCTACGCAGTCGAAGCAGAACCATGGCTCATTCAACTCGCTTGCATCTTCGTTCAGAGGAGGATCGAGGCATGTGAAGTGGAAGGAGCGGTCGCAACCATCACAGCAAAGCAGGAAGCCGCTGCCACCACAAGAAGAGCAAAAGTCGTTGTTTTCAGATTGCTGTGAGAAGTCAGCCAGAGTGCTCAGAAACAGTGACAGTGCCGTTGCTCAGACTGGTGATGGGTAGCGATAAGCAGGAAGATGCATATGTGCTTTCGTGGTGTGCGAGATGTTTGTGTGATGGAGTGATGCAGGAAGTCCGGAAAGACGGAGGGTTTCGGGCTCTGCCCAAGGCTGTCTTACCTCCTCGTTGTCATCAATCCCGATTGGGCTGTCACGTCCTGCGCCACCATTACTCAACAGACCTGTGTTGGCGACCGGCGCCTTCTTTTCTGGTCTGTTTGATCGGGTATGCATGGTCAGTCAATGATCCAAGTTTTTGCGAGTGATAGATTGCAGTATGCGACAGATTGGTGTAAGTGCAGAAAGGAAAGTGCGCGCATGAAGAGAAAGAAAAGGGATTCCATGTTGGGATGGCTGGTAGACAATACAGCAAACATCACAACAGGATCTCTAGTGTACAATAGAAGTGTGCGGCAATTCTGAAACACATTGCGCATCTTGATGTGGTGGAGTTGTGAGAAACGGAAGGAGGGAGGGAGACTCACGAGGTTTTGGTCTTGGCACGCTTCCCAGTGGTTCTGGCGGGTCCTTTCCACACATGCGGCGTACCACGCCTCGATGACAGCGCTGGCGAGGACAAAGGAGAGTCCAGATCTGTAGACACGGCTCGGCTGCCTCTTGCGCTTGCTGGCTCCAGACCGTTCGGTCGTAAGGTGATCTTCGGCGGCACGAGCGCATCCTGCCTCGAAGAAGTCCGCACCTCATTTCGCAATCCAGAAGACGTGCGCACATTGCTTTCTTCATACTGGTACTCGCGCTGCACTCTCCCGCTGAGTCGCTGCTTCTTCGCTGCCAGCTCCCGCTCGGTACTGGAGTCCTCGAGGTCTGCCTCGGCGGATGAGCGCTTCAGGCTACCATTCTGCGCGCCTACTCTGAGGGCATGGTTCGTGGGCGTCGCATCAGAGCTCAGTCGACCGGTGGTGCGCGCGGGCACAGTGAGTGACTCGGCTTTGGCATCAATACCATCCTCGACTTCCGATAGATCCGTAAGCTCAGAGTCGTCCGATAGTGCAGCCTCATCCTCAGTCCGTGGAATCGAAGTCATGGTGGCCATGCGACTGTTGCATTCTCGTCGAGGCTCGTCGGATCTTCGTCCAGCATTCAACTTGATGGATGGCTTGGATTTGACGACGACTTCCGTGCGTTCCGTGGTAGGAACAGCAGGTGGCGCGATAGTCGGTGCAATGTTGTTTTCTTGAGGCTCGACTTTCACAGGTGAACGAACGGGAAGTGACTTTGTGCCATTCTCCAAGCGCGGCTGCTCCCGCGGTGTGTCTTTCTGCTGAGCCTGCTGACGCAGCGTTCGCTTTGCCTTTTTCACATAGTCCGAGAACTCAGCAGTCTGTTTCGGCGTAGCTTTCTGCAGTAGCACGACTTCCAGTAGTCCAGTAAGGTGTGCGTCTGTCAAACTCATGCGGTGTATTTCCTCAACAGCCGCGACGAGGTCCGGTTTGCCAGCCTTCACAGCGCGCGCCTTCGCCTCGTCAACGACTGCCCTGAGCTTCTCAGCACTGTAGACTCTGTTCTTGTTGACGACTTTCTTCGGCTTCCGAACTGCGGCGCTTGATGATGCCGCCGGCGCTTCTGTCTTCGGCTTCGTGATACGCGTCTTTGCCACCTTCTCCTTCTTCTTGCTCTTCTTCTCCGTGTAGTCCATGTCATTCTCGTCGTCCACAATGATAGCTGGCATCGGAGGCTCCAGCTCGGCCTTCACAGGCGACGGAGGTGCCACAGGTCCAGGTGTGCTCTCCGGTGTTCCCTGAAATCCTGACCCGGCGCCAGCAGCGCTTCGCCCCAGCATACCCTTACGTCCACCATCTGCCTTTACTCTTGCTCGTACGCGTGCGCTGGGTGCCTCGCCGAGTGGCTGCATGTGTTCCAGAACGCCATAAGCGGAGCCGCCGTGATCCTCGAAGGAGGGCTTCGCCGACGGCACTGTAGGCTCCACCCAAGCATCAAGAGTCCCGTTCGTACCTCGTTCTCGCGCCATCGGTCTTGCTTGTGGAAGTGCAGGCCCAGGTTGAGGTTCGTCACGCTTCTCGCGGCGTGTTTCGGACGGCATGGTGCAATTCAGGCGAGAAGCAAACGCCACTATCGTACTGTCAGCGCGTGTAAACATGTCACATATGATAAGACATACCCAGGGCGATGCAATGCGTATATCACACGCTTCACAGACGTGCAAATGAGCGTGCGCGTGACGAAGAGTGGGCGTGTATCGTGGAGGTGTTTCGAAAGGGAGATTCGACAAGTCCGAAGCAACTCCTCACTCATGCCCGAATCTCGCCCATCACAACAACATCACATTTCGACATATATACACGGAGCACCAATGCTGGCAGTCATAGTCGAGTCGATGGGCCTCACACACTGATAGCGATTGCCACATCGCATTCAACAATCTGCAAAAGGCTGCAATATTTGCTGGCATTGCCACTCCAAGGCTTCAGCCCAAATCACGAGGCGGGAAACCCGACTGGTGTCGACGACACGTGAAGACGTGCATGGCAATGTCTGAACGATGTAGAGCGGAAGCTTGATGCACTACTGAGTCAAGGCTATGGCTGTTCAGGATCGTCTGCATCAATAAAGCTCTTTACTCCACCTGTTTTCTCGTGGTATTTTCGAGCCCCTGAGATGTCTGAGTGGCTCTTTCATCGCCGTGATCCCAAAACACGGCTTTCAAGTGTGCGCAGGGTCGTTACTATTCCTTCGAACGGACATGGTAAGCTTACGATACTCACTCTTCGTCGCTATCATCCTCGTCATCATCATCATCGTCGTCGTCTTCTTCCTCCTTCTTCGCGGCAGGTGCAGCAGCAGCCTTCTTCGTCGACTTCTTCTTCTTCTTCTTGCTCTTCTTCTTGTCACCGGTCGGCTTCGCTAGAGGCAATTCGAGGATCTTGAGCACCTCCTCGTCGGTGATCTTTTTGTCCGACTTCACCTTCTCGAGGTCGAAGGCTGGTGGGCCACCGAGTTTCGTGAGTCCGTTCTTCGTGATCGCAACGGTCGTGAACAGCCTGCTGACTGGCATGCTGTCTGTCGAACCCACGACCTCATATTGCCGCACGACGCCACCACGCACGCACTCGACAATCCCGACCTTGCCGGCACGCTCATCGTCGAGTTGCCGTAGACTGAAAGGGAAAGTTCCGAACTTCTTCTTCAGCTCCGAGAGAGTCGCTCTCGAACTCGGACGCTTCAGGCCGTAGGTTGTGTTCGTCCTGCGGTGTAGTGTAGGCCGGTTTGAGAGCGTCTTAACCTTACCAGTACCATTGCTAACACCCATCTCCATGCCCCACACCTCGCCAATCTCCGGCAAGCCCTCGCCCTTGACACCCTCTCCAGGTGCAAGAATGATCTTCTTCTTGCCCTCGATCTCATTGCGGTCAAATGACCAGCAAGTCGTGTTCTCTACCAAATTGCACCCGTAGCTCTTCACGACCTTCTCTAAGAGCTGCGTGATCTTGCTCTGACTGTACGGCTTTTGCGACTGCGCCTTCTTCTTTTCCTCGTCCGTACCAGCGTTCAGCAGACCAGGCGGTAGAATCATCCGCAGCATCAGCTCATTGGCATAGTGTGTCGCTAGCAGCAGATCCGCGTTCATTTCGCTCAGTTTCTCATCGCCCACGATCACGGTATCGCACACAATCGTGCCAAAGCCATCGATCTGCGCTCCAAGCTGAATCTTCACTGCCTCTCCTGCCTTCAACTTAGATTCGGCCTCTTCGGCATCGGAGAGTAAAGGCGTGTAGGGAGTCACGAATGAGCCTGGCGAGACTGTGCATGGATGGCTGATGCCTTTGGTGACTGCTTTGCCTTTGTACACTTTGGCGATCTCATCGTCGAGGAGTTTGTCGCCCTTGGTGCAGATCTCGACGATCTTGGCGCCTTCGGTACACCATCCTGGAGCATTGGGTTAATTGGTGATTGAGCATATCGACTGAGAGGATCGCGAACCTGACACTGTCTCAAGGACTTTCTGGGAGATCTGAGCCGCGGTCTTGTACTTGGTGAGGCTGAATTTGCTGTCAGTGTCGGGGTCGTGGTCAATTGACAGACTCGTAGCTCACGTGTCTGGGTTGGCGAGGGAGTAGTCTGGACTTTTCGTCAGCGATTCGGCTAGAAATGTGATGCCCTTCATAGGGTGAGGGCTACGCACCGACTTGCTCTCCGTTGGTGGCTGCCATCTTGAAGTGTTCAGTCTTGCTTGTTGTTTCTCAATGCTTCAACTCTCAAGATTCGGGAGTGCAAGCAAAATACGTGCAGTGTGTTGTGCGCAAGAGGTCACAAAGACGCGGGGTGGTGGGGCAATGGAAGGTGCGTTGTTCATAAACATGACTTCATCTTCAAGACTCATGTCAACTCATCTATTACAACACTATATAGATACATGCTGAGGGAAAGTGCGGTAGTCCATGTCACATCTCAGCGTCAGGAACGGGACTGTGGTACCAATGCGACTCGAGCCAGTCTGTGTACCAATCCTAGATGTCCACATGTGAGTAGTGATTACACCCGGCTCTGGACTATCACATAGGATACTCTGACTACGAGACCGCCGAATCGCTCTGCCAATCGCTAGTAATTATCCAATCAGTGTTGGTCTCGCCAAAATTCAGCCAGTCCACGTCAAAGATCCCCTCATCGCCTCGAAGATTGAAAAGATCAAGACCCAAGTCAGGGAATTCGTACCCTCCACAGGTGGCAACTTCGTTTGCCGACCCCTCGATCAACAACTCGCCCGAAGGATTCGCGGCTTCCCTTTCTGACAAGACCTTCTTTACGTGTGCAAGTAACACTGTAGCGACATTCTCCAGCTTAGCCGCAAGAGAGTTGCGAATACCCATGCGCTTCAGAAAGACAGGCAGGATCTCCATGGCTTCGATGGCTACGGTGTGATCGGCTGACTGTATGCTCGACCCGGAGACGACTTCTCCGAACAGCGTCAGGAATGCCGTGAACGGACTACAGACCATCATCCAAATGATGCCGTTGTAGACTTCTTCCGAGTCTGACACGAGTGCTGGCAGGATCTGGAGCATCTTGATGGACGAAGAGATACTTTCCGATTTCATGTTTGCAGAATTGCGCGCTAGCAGTATCAGTAAGTGGTGATGATAGAAGTCAATCGTCAGCACACCGAGCTCGAGAGAGGCTATACCCTTTGCGTCGAGCAGTGGGCCTTCCGCTAACACTGCTGCTCGTAGGACCTGATATATGTCAGTCTCTGTGCTTGTGCTTCTATATTTCCGCTTCTCTATAGCTCTGGGACATAAGCTGTGATTCTATTGACTAGGCTGCAGTAGCCGAGTGCTCTGCTCCCAAGCTTGTGAGAGATCTGATGCAGAGTAAGCAAGCCAAGATTCCTGGTCGGCTCTCACCGACACATCACGGAGCACTTGCTGTCGTGAGTGTGTAGGTCAAAGCACCAGCACAATCATAGTCTTTCGGAGAAGCTAAGGCAGGCTGATCAGAAGACACATACCGTCTGGGCTCTGTCATGCCATGCGACTAGATCTCCGCGCGCCTTCACCACGCTCTGCTCGTCTGGAGAGTCACCGTCATGGTCATATACTGTCGACCAGACCTTGCCCATGATTATAGACAATTGCATGACTTGGTGGAAGAAATGAGCACCGAACAATGCTCCCGATGCTCCTGGACCACCGCCTGTGGAGCTATGCCCAGGCGTCGATGGCATCAGATCGGCTAGCGCGGGTAATCCGACAGATCTCGCCATGGCTCCGTGCAGCGTCGGGGTTCGACCGAATATCATTGACAATCCTTTGTCTATGACGTTGAGGTGCCAGAACATCATCCTCCTGCGATGCTTGCTCTCCGGCGTCATATTATGGAAATTCACACCCAGCGCCTGCAGCATCCGGCACGCATTAGACACAAGCAGCCAGCAAAGACTTGGCGTAGTAAACTCTTCGACATGACTAGCGACGAGTATCAAAGCTTGGATATTGACCTCGCTGGGCTCCAGGAGGACTCGCATGTCATTCAGCGCAAGCCAGAGGTTACAACGCAGCTTTGCCTTGGTCTCCTTGTCTTCTGGCGAAGTCGAAGAGGTCCTACTGAGGATGATGCTGTAGTACATGACCAGCCACGCTCGTGGCTTGACTGACTGCGGGCGACCAGCGCGGATCTGGGCGAGCACGTCCTTGGGTGCGGAGGTGAGGGCAAGCGGCTCGCCGCGTGTTAGCGTGGTAACAAATGCTGTTCAAGATGGTCAGTTCGTAGTCTTCTTGCTGACTATACCTCGCTTTCCAAACCGTCTGAAGTAGCCTTGTGCGTCTGTACGCGTGCTCGCTACCGCAAATACGGCATAAAGTGCTAGCACGAGACAGACACGCCGGTGTCCTGCACTTGAAGCATTGTTCTCCCAGGCGCAGCGGTATAGAGATGCACGGCTGTGGCTGGTTCGATAGAAGCACGACCCACGCTTCAGCATTATGGAGAAGGATCACCATTCTCACTCACCTTCTACCCAGCCAAGTGTCCTCTCTTCGAACAGGAAGTAGCCTTGACTCGTACGATCGAAGTCAGTGGCGTCATGCCACACGGCAGCGCAAGCATCCGATAGCGACGAGAGGGCACCAAATGGACGACTGTCACCGGTGTCCGGGCTAAGGCCATGCAGAAGACTCTGCGTGGCTTCAATGTCCGCAGCGAGTTGGGATTGAACTGGATTTGCACGTAATTCCACTACTGTTGGTATGTTTGTACCGTCGATCGATTCCGGTGTAGGCAGGGAGGCTCTCGGTCCATCGTCAAGTCGTCTTCGTTTACGTGGTATGGGTCCGCTACGGGTGTACACGCAATGTTCATGCGAGATCGCGCAACGACTGCACTGCGGCAGGTTGCGGGAGCACGACACCTGGTTGGCAAATGATCATTAGTATGTGGAACTCATGCCTTCACACTCGCTCACAGTTCAATGGCGCCCATGGTCCTGTAAACGACTGTGTCTTGGAGGACGCTGCATTTTGGAGAGAATATCAGGACTTCGCAACGGCATGTGTCTCTCCCCTGTGCTTCGATTTAGATCGGGGAGTTGGGATGCATTCGATAGTAGTACAAGCACCACCAACATTCACTAGAGAGGAGTTTGGAATTTTTCACTAAGCAGAACGTACCTTCCTTGATTTGCATATGTCGCACTAGAATTATCAGCATCTATAACGACACATTACGGTCTCGCTCAATGAGTGACCTACGCTGTACTGGGCCAGACCAACCCCTTGGTCAGATGAAGGAGCCATCTCGCCACTTACTCGAGGATTGTAAGGTTGCTGCAGCTCAACGACAAATCTTGACTGGACGCTGAGAGGGTTGACACAGGTATAGCTCAAATATCAAGTCATCCATTGAGACTGCGCGCAGATGACCGTTCACTGTCGTTGCGTCTCATTCGGAAGGTACGATGTTGGCACCTGCCGAGTTCTCCGAAAGCTCCGTCAGGTCTTGGCAGCGCAACAGCGCCATTGTGGCATCAGCTACCCGGAAGACAATGTGACCTGTACATTGCCGTCAACACCAATAACAACGAGGTGGCCATTCATTTCACAGCGCAATGCCAGAATACAGTCTGCCAGTCACAACTATTTGCGTGGCGCAGAGTCATCGCAAAGTATACGCCCATGCCTTTGGCGCTCTAGGCTTGCGTAGTCGCAGAACGCGACCAGCTCTCACATAACCTCCGTATTCAATCGTTCTGCAACTAATCCACGACCCAACACCGACTCCTCCGCCACGTAATCGTATAAGTATCGCATCTCATCTCCCTCTCATGCATTACCCTCCTCTCCTAATCCCATATGTCTCTACTCTCCACCCGTTCAACGCTTTCTACCTATACCTCATCACCACGCCGTTACTTCGCGCCTTTCTCCAAACCCCAGCCCAACAGCAAGATGACCCTCCACACCACCACTCCCCCTTCTCCTTCCTCATCCCCCTCGAAAATCGCCATCCTCGGCGCCGGTCCCTCCGGTCTCCTCCTCTCCAACCTCCTAACCCAATCCCACATTCCTCACAGGATCTTCGATCGCCTTCCCTCCCCCGCCACAGCCTCCAAATCCACCTCAGGAACTCTGGACCTTCACGAAGGCACCGGGCTCTTGGCACTCGAACGCGCCGGGCTATTAGAAGCGTTCAAGGGCAAGGCGCGGTACGATGTGCCGCAGCGGTTTGCTGATGCGAAGGGGGGTGTGAAGTTGATAATTGGGGAGGGGGAGGTGAGTGAACGGCCGGAGGTTGATAGGAGGGATTTGCAGGGGATTTTGTTGGGTGGGGAAGGGGAGGGGGAGGGGAGAGTGGAGTGGGGGAGGAAGGTTAAGGTGGTGAAGAGGGAGGACGGGAAGGGAGAGGAGGAGGGGGGAGTGGTGGTGGAGTTTGAGGATGGGCAGACGGAGGGGTGGTTTGATTTGGTGGTTGGGGCTGATGGGTCGTGGTCGAAGGCGAGGAGTTTTGTAAGCTTTCTACCCGCCATGAGATGAGTATTATTGGGTTCGCTGACAAATGCATCACAGCTCACATCCGTCAAACCGACATACACAGGCCGCTACGCCCTCACCTCTACCCTCTCGCCCTCCTCTCCCTTCTTCGCCACAGCAACCCGCCTGATAGGTCCCGGAAACAGCATAGCCATGGGCCACGGCCGCATCATCTCGGGCATGGAATTGGGCTCAGGCGCCTACTACGTCTGGGCTGGGGTACCTTGCCCGCCAGAAGACGACCTGCCCGACTTCGCGACTCTTGTTCAGGATCCCGTAAAGTTGAAGAAGCAGCTAATTGAGCAGCACTTCCAGGGCTGGGCGGATGATGTTGTAGGCTTGTTGAAGGAGGCAGATGGGGAGTGGTATGCTTGGCCGTTCTACGCCATGGGCGAGGAGGGCGTGAACTGGACGGGACGGAGGGGCGTGACGTTGGTGGGCGATGCGGCGCATTTGATGTGAGTTGCTCCTTTCCGCCGCGGGCTTGGAGCAGGTCCACTGACTCGACTTTCTAGACCACCAAATGGCGAAGGCGTCAACAGCGCACTATACGATAGCATGCTCCTCGCCGAGCAGATCGTCAAACACGGCGTCGATCATCTGGACGAAGCCGTCGTGGCGTACGAGGCGATCCTCAAGCCCAGAGCCAAGGAACTAATCGCCGATACCGATATGATCGAGCTGATGTACGCTCAAAACGCCCCGGACGGCTTCGTGAAATTGTTCAACGATATGATGGGAGGCGAGCAGAAAGAGTGAAGAAGCTTCATGCCACGTCTCTAGGCCGCTTTACGGGACCGCCGTAATCCAGACTGTCGGCTCGAGAATGCCGCGTATATACCTCCTCTTCGTCGATAGCGAGCGATAGACTGTCTCTCATCAATCCTCTCCTCTCGTCCTCCTCTTCTCCTTGTCCTGGCTCATCCACCTCCCTACGTTTGGTCACACCTGCTTCTGCTTCGTCTAGGAGCCCGATAGCCCTGACCTCCGCCTCTTGCTTCGCCACAGCCCTCAACTTGTCATACTTCAGCCAGTTGTAAGCCGCGATAGCCAGAATCGTTACGATCAGACCGCTGATCTTGATTGGGCTCATTGTATCCCCAAACACCTTGCCAGCCGTAGAGATTGTCAACACCTCCTTGAAGATGCCGCACACGCTCAACGTAACGACGCTCGTCCGCTTCAGTAATGCAAATTCAGCTGAGACCATCAAGAAGGCCAGAAAGCCCGGGAACAGCATGATGGCTACGCTCAAAGGCAATCCCTTCGTCTCAGACAGACCCGCCAGTCCAGCGCCCAGAGCAGCAAGTCCCTCAATCGGTATCGCCAGCACGAACAACGCCAGAAACATCACCGGCGTGAGGAAAAACAGCGTGCTGAACGGGTTACTCGTAGCCGGGTTCCTCAGCAACAGAATCTGCGTCAGACTCCACCTGAATCCCGAGCAGAAACACGCGCTCATGACCAACACGAAGCCTGGCGCGCTGAAAGCCGTTTCGCCCGCTACCATCATGACCACGCCGCCGGTCATGACGGTGATTATGAGGCCGAGACGCCAGGACGGGGACTCAAGGCGGAAGAGCAGGGCGAAGAAGAGGACGAAGAGGAGCACGCTGGATTTGCACATGGTGAAGAATGTTAGGGTTATGAAACGTAGGGAGAAGTTCCCGAGGCCGATGTCGAGGGCTGTGGCGGTGCCGCAGGGGGCGATGCGGGTGAGGTAGAAGGTTTTGGTCATGAGCGGCTTGCTGGAGTCCTGAAGGGGTTTGAGCGAATCGGCGGTGGACTCATCGAGTGGCGTGTGGGCGTGTGAGGCAGTCGGTCGGAAACGAGGGAAGATGAGGAGGGCTAGCGAGGCTAGTGAGAATTGTACGACCATGTGTAGGCTTGTGGTGAAGAGGGGAAAGTGGAAGTTTAGCTGCTTGTCGGAGAACATCCAGGTGTTGTAGACGGAGATGGAGATGCTGAAGCCATACCAGAGGGCTACGAGGATGGCGTTTATGAGGGTTGTGCGGAGCAGGGCGGCGCGAGTGAGCTTTGCTTCGAGTCGGAGGAAGTCTTGTGCTGACTGGGGGTCGGTGCTATTGTCGCGTGGTATGCCTTTTCGCTTGCCGCGATTGGCATGTGTGAGGCCACTCTCCTCATCGTGGCCGAGCTCTGCGGAAGAGCGGATCGAGTCCATCTCGAAGTCTGAACTCGAGGGTGTTGTGTCGGAGCCAGTGGGCTTGTGAGAGAGTGAGAGTCGTTTCGTGTGCTGACCGCCAGCGGTGATTACGGACGAGCTGCTGCGGCGGCGGTAATGGGCGCGCTCGTCGGCCATTGTGAAAGTTCAAGGCATTATCGTAACGTGTGTTGCAGTATTACCACTTCCATCTGCTCAGGTCATCTCTCCTGTGCTGCTGACATGTGAGACACACTGGCAGCTCAAGGCTAAACTCTCCAGATCCACGCGCACGTTGTTCGGGCCGAACCCAATCAAGCGTCGGAACGGATGGTCGAGTCCTCCGCCGCTGGCGTCACTTGTAATTTGGTGGCTGTATCTCGAGTTACGTAGTGATGTGTGCGGCGGCGAGATCATGTAGGGCTCTGCCGTGTGTGATGCTACCTGTAGTAAAGCGTTGTCTAGTGAACGACGCCTCTGCCCATCATGAATCTCGAACAGACTAGAGCTTAGCAGATCTCGCTGCAGCCCATTGGACTCGAGACGCAAACATGGCATAACGTAGGATGGAACAGATGGCGCCTCCGCGCCGGCGAAGGCAGGAGCCACCGCCGTCAACGCGACCGCCTACGAACCCCGCCACGCAGATCGCGAGAGACAAGAGACTTGCGCGGAACCAAGCACAGGGCGAGGTAGCGGGCAATGGCGCGTCTCCCTACGCGGCTGGCAGTGCAGTCCGCCGGTCTGGGCCGTCAAGTGGAAAGATCAAGACCGCCAAGGGGAGTATTGAGATCATCAGAGCGAAGCGCGGAGATGCAGCTGGAGCTCATGACGATGCAGTAGCAGGGGCAGAGGAAGACCTATCTCGACACTTCACCGTCAGCAATGTCGGTGCTGGGGGAACGCTGTTCTTGAAGCCAAGCCGGCTTCCTCCTCAGGCGTACACCACTGCACCGGCGACGCCACCAAGGACGGCCGATGCACAATCTTCAAGCACAATATGGCCGAGCGGACGCGCCAGCGATCTCTCATACACTGGCTGGAATTCGCGGACTCGAGGAAGCGCGTACGACACGAGTATACCTGTGCCACCCCTCAGTCTTGCCAATATACACGGTAAGCGAAGGCCACGAAGTCACTCGTTCTCGACCGTCAGTGAGCGCGACCGGATGCGAACGCCGACTCTCGACACAATCAATACGCAGGACTTCCAGCTTGTGGTCAACGACCAGGATTCGACGAGACAACGACCCAAAAGCTCGATTGACCTGGGTGATGGTTATCTCAATCTACGAATACCGCATTACAGGCTGGGCACGCCTCAATTCAGCGAGCGAGGCACGGCATATCTACACAACTCCGTATACACCACCACTACCGCAGACGAGCGCTCGTCGACGTGGTCGAGAGCGGAGTACGACAAGCTACAGCTCTTTCCGGCTCCGCCCAATCGTGCGCAGCAGACCTGGCTGAATTCCCGGCAGTCATCGCCGTACCACAACACACCTCCAGCTGGGTCGGCTACGCCTACACGTACCACTCCACCGACTCCACCAACGTTCGCGTCACCCGGGACACAGATAAGCCCCACGGTTTACAACAGCATCGAACTGAATGCGAATAATCCGTCAATCGTCCGATTCTCTCCACAAACTGGGCGGATTGTCGCTGCGACGCCCGCCAGGCTCATCGCACAATTAACCTCGCCCCGATTCCTTGACTACGGCCTCTTGTCGGATTTCTTGCTAACCTATCGAGGCTTTCTTACCGGTAGCGAGCTGCTCGAGCTCCTATTTGCGAGACTGAAATGGGCTATCGCAGACGGCTCGGACTCGGGTCGAATAGTGCGGGTGCGCACCTTCGTCGCATTGCGACACTGGATGCTCAATTACTTCCTCGATGACTTCATCCCCGACTTTGCCTTGCGTAATAGGTTCTGTGATCTCGTCAATCAGACATGTCGTTCATTACAGCGCAGACCTGATCAAGCCGGTGATCTCGGTATCCTGGATGAGCTTAAGAAATGTTGGAGACGCACGTGCGTGAAGTACTGGCCCACCGCCCAGGCAACACCAGGCACGGAAGACCTGGACATCGAGCCTGGTGTCGAACTTCAGAGCGATGAGATCCAGCAGCCGGCCGCTAGCCTACCTCTGGCTCTGCGCCAGGATCGCGTTGGTGACTCGCATCAAGTCGCCATGGTGTCCGAAGCGGCGCAGAGAACCGCGCAGAAGCGACCATTCTACAATCGCGGACCAGACAGTCGAGTGGAGTTTCTACTTCCAAGGTCCCGGACGACTAGTGTACCCACTCTCCCGAACACGCCGATGAGTGAGGTGAGTCTGCAGGTATTGTCGTGCTCTGTGCCTTTTTTCAAGCACATCAAGCCAGCCATTGGTACTAAATTGGTGGGACCAAGGCCAGTGGGCTCGAATCGCAACCCTCCTATAGCATTACAGCAGGCTCGTCCGGCTCACAAGCACCACCGCAACAGCAGCTTTTCCGACGCATTGCGTGACGAGCGAGCGCCAGGACCGTCAGTCACTTTCAACACAACTGAGCTGGATGACACTGACGACACGGCCATACTTGCCGGGCTCGTGCGCGGCTTGACACTACAGCCATGTCCTGCTAAGCTCGACGTCTTGATCCCATCTACGCCAATATTACATTTTGTGAACAAGGATCTCGTCCCTCCACGCCCGCACGAGATTGATGATCTAACAGCGCAGCGCACGGGCGTCTCACGAGTCGTAGGCGATGTGCGCCGAGCATTGAGCAGTCGTAAAGGTCCTGGTGAATCGCCTGCCCTCAGCCACAGATCTGGCAGCTCGTCCAGCTCCAGAGGGTCGATGCATTTGCGCACGCAATCTAACCAAGAGCGTGTTGTGCCTACGTCCGCGCCAAGTTCGAGCTCTGAATCGAGATATGATGCGCTGGGAGCTCTCGTTGAGGAGTCTTACACGCAAGCGTTGCAGGCAAGTCAAGTGGAGAGGGAGGATCCTAACGCGGAGGGTCCTTCGCCCGGGTATACTGAGACTGCCCCCGGAGCTGTCGAGACGGCTATAGATCGCAAGATGAGTACAGTAACCACGAGCAGCCAGTCTATCATGATCGTTGACGCGACCGGAGCGCCCGAAGCACCGAGGATCAGACGTGGCGCTTTACCGTCAGTGAGCTCTTGGTCCACGGCCATGACACCTGCACCTCTGCTCCCTCGGCCCGGCACCAACGCCAACGACATGGATGCGTATGACTACTTCACGCCGTCGCACGCATCGAAGCATTACAACAACCCGAGCTCCTCTGGCGATCATCGACGATCATCACTCGACGGTCTATCAGATGGTATACACATCTGGCCGGAGGGTCTGCAACCTTCTCGCTCGGCGCCTGACATGCTCGATCGTGCTCGTAAGTCTTCGGGTGTGCACTCGCCTACATCTGTCATGTCACCAGGCCCGAACCAGCTGCGTCGCAGACCAGGCGGCGATCTAAAAGCCGCGGAACATGTGCACGAGCTTGAGCCAGAAGCTCGTGCCTATTCTGGTGACACATTTTCCACCGTCTCTCGTTCGCAGCCGCGCTCTGCCGTAATGTCAAGGGAGCTGTCGGGCACCCACTTTTCCGGCATGAATCCCACCTCCCAGCTAGCTGGACTGCGATCGCCAGGCAAAGTGCGAGACTCGTACAGTCTACTTGAAGGCGGTCCGAGATCACCGCCGTTCATGCGTCCCTCAATGGAGGCAGACGCTCGTGGCTTTGCTGCCAAAGAAGCTGTGACGCCTGGAGGCGGCATTGAGGACGCTTTGAAGAAGCTCGAAGGCACGTATGCCACTCCTCGTATGAGCAAGCGTGCAAGTACTACAGTGCTAGACGATTGGCAGCGTCCATCAAGAGTGCAAGAAAGTCGAAGAAGTCAAGAGCGCGACGATTTGCAGATATTGAGCCCGAGGACTGATCGACAGGGTGCAAGTATCTACCATCTGTCTGGGTCAGATGCATACTCGGATGGCGAGGTGTCTCAGCTTTCAGACGATCTGTCGACTGCGCCGGTGCTGCCGCGTGCTTCGAAGATCACGAGATTCCCCATTCAAGAAGCCTCTTCGCCTCGGGCAGTAGCATTCGTGCAAACGGACAATATCGCTGCCGAGAGTGAGCTGCATAAAGTGGTATCACCGAGTAGTGCCGGCGCGAAGTCTGGCACGCCGCAAGGGAGCTTCTTGCTTGATGATGACGAGAGTCTAAGTGAGGTCTCGACTGAGCTGGACGAGGACGAGGAAGACAATCTAGCCGTACGGAGCTTCTTCTTCGATGACACTGGCGATGCTGAAGAAGATGGTCTACCGCTTACAAACTTCCACTCACTACCAACGCCACCAAACACCGCAGACGCGCCAGGAGCATCCGATTGGCGAGAGATACAAACGCGAGACGACGTCCGCAAGCTCAAGCCCGCTGCCAGCGCACCGAAAGTTTTGCAGAACTCGACGCTCAAGCCACATCAGCCACCACGCCGCCCGCCAGCTCTACAGATCCCTCCCGCCGAAGTCAAACCCAAACCAGCCCACCTCCCCTTCATCCTAGCCTTCGACTCCCAAGTCCTCGCCACGCAGCTAACCCTCCTGGAAAAGCTCTTCCTCGACGAGCTCTCCTGGCAATCCCTCCTGACTTCATCCTGGAACGCCTCCCCAGCGAAACCTTCAAACTGGGTAACCTACCTTCAATCCCCCGAAGGCGCCGCAGCAAACGGCATAGACCTCGTAACCGCGCGCTTTAACCTCGTGAGCCAATGGGTCGTCTCCGAGATTCTGCTCACAGAAGACGTCCGCGAGCGCGCCAAAGCCGTAGCGAAGTTCATCCGCATCGCGGACGCCTGTCGCACGCTGCGGAACTACGCAACAGTCTACCAGATCGTGCCCTCCCTCCTCGGAAGTGCCATTTCCCGCCTGAGCAAAACCTGGACCCTCGTCTCCACAGCCGAGAAGAACATCCTGCGCAGCTTAGAAACTCTATGCAATCCCTCCCGAAACTTCGCCGCCTTGCGAGCTGAAATGGAGTCCCCCGTAACCCCCACGCCGTCCTCCTCAGCCGCTGGCTGCATCCCGCTACTAGCGCTATACACCCACGACCTGACCTTCAACGCGCAAAAACCAGCATACATATCCGCTGACCCCGTTTCGCCGATGAGTCCAGCGGCGGATGGGTCGCGCGGGGCTGGCGCGGAGGAGCTGAGGGAGAAGCTGGTGAATTTCGATCGGTATCAGACTGCTGCTGGGATTACGAAGGGTCTGTTGGGGTTGTTGGAACGGGCGGGGGGCTACGATATCCAGCCGGATTGGGAGTGTTTGAGTCGGTGCTTTTGGTTGGGGGCGTTGAGTGGAGGGGAGGTTGGTAAGATGGGGAGGGAGAGTTCGGAACCCTGAGCGATGTATATCTTGCGTTGGCCGATGTGACGACGATGATGCTGTATATCTACTTGGGCTCGGGAAGGCGGTTCCAATGCATGGGTGTACATATAGTGTGCATAGCTCGGCGCTGATGGAGCCGACGGACATATGTATCATGTAGCAGACGCCAAATGATCAACATCTCGAAGACGCCAGCTACGTTCTCTACCGGGTAAGTCATGCTCGCAAATCGTACACACCACGCTATGATATATGCTCCAGACTCCCCTCGCCAACACCACCCCATCTTTCCCCTCCCCACCCTGTCTACTCTCCCGTCACCCCATCACTACCCTACCGCTTCCTCCTCATGAACTCCGGCGCCCGTCTCGGATCATCAGGATCCATAAAAGTCACTAACACCTTACTCAACTCCTTGAAATCCACCGGCTTCGTCAAATAGCTGTTAAACCCCGCTTCAACGCACTTTTGGTACACATCTCCCAGCACATTGGCCGATAGCGCGATGATGGGCATATGCTGGTACCGATTTTTCTTTTCCCAGCGGCGAATTTCGCGGCAGGTTTGGTAGCCGTCTTTGTTGGGCATGTGGAGGTCGCACTACAGAGATATCAGTAGGAGAAGGACAGAAGTGGGGGATTTAGTTTGAGGGAAGGTGACGTACGAGCATGGTGTGGTAGTAGCCCGGGTTCTGCGAGAAGATCTTATCCGTGCCCTGCACGCCATCCATGACTGTGTCGACTTCTATTGCGACTTTGCTGAAGAATTTGAGGATGACCATCTGGTTCACCTCGTTGTCTTCCACGAGCAAGACCCGTTTACCTCGATTGCCAAGGCGCTTCGTGAGCTCTTCGAAGACTTGCTTCTGACTCAGAGCGACTTGTTGCGCGCTGTCTTGATTGCGGTCAGTGCTCATCTCACGGCCTTTGTCTGGATCGAAGATGGCTGCGAAGCGGGAGGGCTTGAGTGGCTTGAAGATGAACAGGAGGCGTCGGTCGGACTCGAGAGTGTTGAAGTCGTGTTGTGGAGCGATGTCCATGATGCGTTTCTTCTGGGCCAGGTCGGTGATGATGACTATCATGGTGGAGGCATAGGCTGGGGTGTTGAGAACTTGGTCGAGGAGCGCGACGATCTCCGAGACGTCTTGCAGCACTGCGACGACGTGGCTGAAGATGACGGGATCGTGCCCACCGATCATGCGTTGAAAGTCCAGCAGGCTTTCGTGGGCAGTGATCTGATGTGGAACATTACTAGGGAGCGTCTTGTCAACATGCTGTATCGTTGCCTCGCGACTGTACTTCAATGGTGATAGCACAAGTACGGAGTACATCGGCGGCGAAACCGCACCACTTGGGGTGTTACCACCGGGATGCAGAGCCGACAATGCCCTTGGTGTGGCATCTGAGCTTGCGGACGACGACACAATTCGCGACAGGTCGCCGTCCGAGCCAGGCAAGGTGAGCTTCATGGTCGAGCCGCCTTGTAGCGCTGGGTCCGGGACATAAGACGATGCTGACGACCGCTCCGACTGAAGGCTACTCGTGCGGACGGCTGACCGCATCGAGAGCCCGGAGCTGGCAGATGAGGCTGCAGGCGACATTCTCGCTAGATCTGGCGAGTAAGGCGCTGGCGAACCAGTATGCTCCGTAAGAAATTTGGGCGAAGGCTTCGGCAGCTGCTCCAGCACTCCGGGCGCCGACTGCAGTTTAGACAATGGCCTCATCGGGCCCTCCGATAATGGCGAAGGCGTTGCTCCAGGTGTCGCGAGTAGATGCATTGGCAGCGGTAGTATGGGAATTGATGTGCCGCTCATGCTACCGACTGGCGTGGGCGGCTGATCTGTGTCCGTTGGCAGTGACGTTTTGACAAAGAATGCAAAGGTTGAGCCCTTGCCTGGCGAGCCTCTTGCACTCATGTCACCACCATGTAGCTGCGCTAGCTGGCGTGATATCACTAGCCCAAGTCCAGTCCCGCCGTGCTGGCGAGTACTACTGCCATCGATCTGAGAAAAGCGCTTGAACAAGGCCTCCGCCTCCCTATCGTTGAAGCCACGTCCAGTGTCGACCACCTCGAATTTGATGAACATCTCGCCTTTCGTGAGCTCGCCGTGTTGATCTTCTTGCACACTACACCGGACGAAGACCTCGCCTTCCTGCGTGAATTTGATCGCATTGCCAATAACATTGAGCAAAATCTGGCGCAGACGAAAGCGATCGGCCTTGACTTGCATGGGCACGTCTTCCTCGACAACATAGTTCAGCTCGAGGCCCTTGTCGATTGCCATGGTCGACGTCAGATCGTTGACTTCCTCGATGAGTGCGCGCACGTGCATCCAGTCGATGTTCAGCTGTATCATACCCGCTTCAGCTTTGGACAGGTCCAGTATATCGTTGATGAGCCCACGAAGTCCCTCAGTACTAGCACGGATGATATTGACATGCTCCATCTGCTCCGCCGTGAGGTTACTGTCGATCAAGAAGTTGACCATGCCAGTGATGCCGTTCAGCGGAGTACGGATCTCATGTGACATGTTGCTTAGGAAGTGCGACTTCTCATCCATGGTTTCCTTCAAATCACGTTCCAGAGTCTTGTGATCATTGATGTCAGTACATGTCCCGTACCATGTTTCATCATCGCTTCCAGCTTGTGCCAGAGGCTCAGCCAACAGTATACGGACGAGATGCCATCGATACCCGCCATCCTTTGACTTCAATCGCACTTCCGTCGCATACGAGGGGCGGCCGTCGGCGTCACGCGAGACCTTCAGTATGCCAGTGGTTGCGAGTTCTGATAACTTCCTTTGAGGCATGGCCTGAGCAGGCGACGAGTTCCCCCCGGCAGCCTTCTCGGTGTCAGAGGACCCACTGGATGACTGTACTGACATCGATGTTGTCCTCCGAGGTTCTGGCGGCATGGAAGTAGGCACATTGGTCGGCTGTCCAGTCCCGTCATCGAATGTCGGTAATCTACACTTAGCAAGATCTTCGGGATGGACGTAATCCATGAAGCCGACACCCAGCGCTTGCGCTTCCTTCTGACCCGAGTAGTACATCCACTGCGAGTTGCAGAAAGTGACACCTTTCGCTCTGTTGACAGCAAACACGATCTGTGGGCTCGAGTTTGCCAGTGTACGATACTTCGCCTCACTAGCTATAGTCTCCTGCTGCTTCGCGAGATTCGCTTCGGCAATGTGTTGTTCGTGGAAGTCCATATTGGTCCCGATCCAGTGCACGATGTTCTGTCGCTTGTCCTTGAGAGGCGCAGCTCGAACATAGAACCAGCGATAGCTGCCATCAAAGCGCTGCAGGCGAAGCTTTTGTTGCAGCTGCTGTCCGGTGCGCAAGGACTGCTTCCAAGTGTCCATGTATACTTGTCGATCGTCGGGATGTATCGCCTGCCACGGCTCACTGAGAACTTGTCGTGAGTCTTGTCCACGATAGATCAAGAACTTCGAATTGACCCAGGTGAGTTTACCGGACTCTTGTTCTGCAGTGAAGACCTGCACTGGTAATGAGTCTATGATGGTCCGTAGCAAGCGTTCTGAGGGTGGCGGCATTGCATCAGCTGACGAGGTAGTGTTTGTGCTACCTCCCATTGTGGACGCCTGCGTGTCGCCTGTTGCAAGGGCGGACAACGAGCCAAAAGAAGATTGAAAATCGGCACCATACGAATGCAAATACTTGTGCTGCTTCTCCGTGTCTTCCGGTACCTGGGGTAGTGCCTGTCGTCCCGCGGACTTCTTCGACGGAAGCTGAAGCTCAATTGAATTTGTTGCGGAGCGGTCCCTGTCACTTGGCCGTTTTGGCGATTTGCCATCCTTGACCTGACTCGTTCGTAGATGCTTGTCTGACCGCGCTAGATCATCTCCAGACTGTGGCTTCGGCTCCTGACTCTGCCGTCTTCGACCTTGTTGTTTCGCAGGTGTCGACTGCACAGATCCACTGCCTTGTGTGCTGACCTTCTTCTTGGAATCGAAATAGTCGTCTACGACTTCGGAGCCAGTATGTGCTGGCGTGCCAGTGACCGATCTGCTTGTCGACCATCCATGTGAAGCAGGGTCCCATCCTGGTGTGCCAACGATTGAGCTGCTGGGACTGTATCTAGATCGCCCGGAGTAGTCCGATGGACTGGTCATACTACCCTCGACTTCCATTCGAGGGTCGTCGAGATCTCGATTGAGCACCTTACTGATTCCGCTGGGATCGATCGACATCGGTAGAGAGCTGACCTGGTGACCAGAGATCGATCTGCGATGACGAAGCACCATATTCTGCGAGGGTGCAGTGGCGAACTGCTGCGCGACAGAGAGCGAAGTAGCCAAATGAGGACCAAGGAGCGTCAGTGACTGGGTCAGGTTAAGCGGATATGGCACGTGAGTCGTCAAGATCGAAAGTATGGCGATCGGCGCTTTCCTATCAGGATCCTCGTCGCGTCGTTGTCGTCTCTCGGACGACAGACGAAGTGACCGCAATGGCTGTGAAAGCATTGGGTGAATCAGAGGAATGTGGATCACAGTACTCGCTTTGTCGATTCCGATAGCTTCCACTTGTGCGAATTGTGAGTAGTCCCTGGGTGTTGTGGTTGTGGGGTTGAATGAGTCCTCGACTTGCTGCTCCTGACTTGCAAAGAACGGATTCTCGTCTTCATCAGTCTGCACTGCAGGCGAAGGCGCAGGTGACTGCGCCCACGGCGACGAAGGATACTGTTCGTACTCCTCATAGCCACGCCTCTGTTCAGGAACATTGTCTGAGGCAAACACTTGGCGATAATTGCCGAAGGCTTGTCCCAACCTGGACGATCTTCGACTTGTATGGGGCGACTGCTCCGTGCTCACATCACTGGTCGCAGTAGTAGCTTGTTGACTTGAATCGTCCGATGAAGACTTATCGGAAACATAGTCGCGTGTCACAGTGACCACCCTGCCACGCTCAAGCATGCGAATCACACCGGCAGACTCCAAAAGAGGGTATGCCTCGTGATCAAGCGCTTTCAGTACAGGAAAGACGTCGATGAAGGGTCCGGCGTCATGAGCACCTGCGACACTGCTGAATTCAGGGTCTGTGAGCGAGTTATGCCGCACGCTGTATGAAGACGGAAAGCGCCGAGTGGGGAAACGACTTGGACCGACAGCAGTGGGCAGACCTGAGGCGTGTGTGACTGTGCGCTGCGGTCCAGTAGGTCTGACATTTTGTCTACTTGGTGGCTCAGCCAGCTGCTCCTTTGCGTCACGCGGATGCCCTGCATATGAGTGCCTCGCTTCCAGTCTGGGTCGCAGTCGCTCCGGGTGCAGCTTTTGAGGTTTCAGATCGTCTACTCCCTCAGTGGAAGGTTCCCTAAACGCAAAAGTCGGACGAAGCGACTGTGCTGCGTAAGATGGCTCGGCAGAGCACTGCACAAACTCCTCGGGACCATTCATACTGAATGTCGCTTTCTGACCCCAAGGCACATTCTCAAAATCGGTGGGATCAGCAGGCATGGACAATGTCACTCTCTCGGCCTTGAAGTCCTGATGCATGATGTGCGTGACTGCACTCCACCAAGTCTCGAAGCCGGGCTCGGCATTCAACTGCAGAACGAGCTCGTACAGGTTCGGCGACGGGAATCGCGGGTCTGCTGGAGCCAATGATCCCATATTGGGCGGCAGAAACACTTCCGTATTTGCAGCCGGTGTGGTGTGGCCGGAGAAGGTGCCCGTGCTCTGTTTGCCAGGCGTCTCCTGCATCCCGCTCGAGAGTCCCATCACTGTAGGCGACAAGGCAGTGAACGGCTGATGAAAAGCTCCTGGCCAACCACGTGGAGTTCCTGGCACGTACGGAAATGGATAAGACGGAGTTCTCATCGGCAGACCGGTGTCTGCCGGCGTGGCAGGTGCGCTGGCTCGGACTGTCCTCCCTGAGCCTGTCGATTCAGTAGACAGAGTTGAAGCAGAAGGCAAGCCTGACACAAGGGCGGCAGCGCCAGGCTTCGGCGAGTTAGACTCCTCCTCCATGATTGGCGAAGGCTGCTTCTTGCCATGACTCGTGCGGCTAGGTTGCTGGAAGAGTATCTTCGCATTCACCGCTGCGGGTATCTTTGCCAGCGCTTCCTCGTCCGGGTTCGCCATCGCGGTTCCGCCGCGACCCGCACTCGCGACATTGGCATTGCTCACAGCAGCAGAACCCTGTGCGGTAACAGCGTCTTCATAACGCTCCTCCTCACTCTCGTCATGTTCTCCCGGGGATATGTTAGACAGTCGAGCCGGTGCCCTGACAAGGTGTGGTCGCGATGTCCCCGTAGTAGCCTCCTGGACTGTTGGTCGTGTTGATCTCTGGGCGGTGTTTGGCTCCTCTAGATCAGACTCTTCTTCACTTGAATCCTGCTGCGACGTGGGCGAGCTCATACTGCCTCCCCCGATCCACCTTCCGCCGCGCACCAGAGATGGCGCAGGCTGTATCGACAGGGAGACGCTTCACGGTATGCCTTCATTGAGTGTTGCCCAGATAGACGAACTCAAAATTACACGAGGTGACAGCGCTGTGTGAGATGCACGGCATGCGGCGCTACGTCATTTACCGATGCTTGAGTTTCGGCAAGACCCTGCCGGACGGAGCAGATCCTTGTCAACCTGCGTGCAACGTGCTTTCCCGACGAAGTTACTGTCGCGGAGGTCGGTGATACTTCACTTGCAAGCCGACTGGTTTCTGATCGATGTGAGCAAACCCACAACAATGACAATGGCAAGACTGGGTTTATATCAGGGTCAACATCGTGATTAATCGTATGCCGGAGTTGGTATCGCGTAGCCGCGTATCACGGAGGCGCCTCATCTGACCCCTGGCGCGCCTTGCTTCATTTATCGCGCGCCAAGTACGCAACGCTAGCGAGACGAACCGACGAACCCGAGTCAGGACGCTGCCCGGCATGCCGGACTGGGCCTATCTTCACTGACTACGTTTTGAGAATCACACGTAATGAATTGTTCGACCGACGACAATACGAGATTACGATGGCGCCCTCGAGGCAACAAGACACGCTCTTGTGCTGTCTCACATGGGTGGGGACGTTAGCAAGACATTGCGATGCGAAGTTGGGATCGGCATGGAGCCATTAATTGATACTCTCAGTGAGCACGGCACTTGCAGGCCATGGGGCAGACAGCGTTGACAAGCGTTAGGCTGCGCGATGCTGTTATTGGATTTATGCGATGCGTCGACGACCTACCTTGTCTCTAGCTGACGACCTGACCCATTACTCACTGTAGGTAGCGCCCAGTCTCTGTGGTGCTGGCAGTCCGTGCTGTAGCGTCACGGTCATAATGACCTCGCCTTTCACTTCGAGTGATTCGCCTTATAGACTTGATGGCGGATCGTTTCGAACTCAGCTACAACTCAACGTCCCCTAGCCGAACCCCCGATACTCGGCCACATCATCGACAAATTTCGAAAGCTCCTCCAGTGACCGTTCGGTCTCTGATGACACTTCTGGACGATACCACTCGTGATGCCACAGGAGATCCGATAATCTAATATATGTCCGACGCGCACGTTCCACGGCAGGCAGGTTCAGTCCATGCAGCCAGCGAGGGCGAGCAGTTCGTAGCTTCTCGTTCACTGTCAGAGACTGAAGCAACCCGGGCAGAGCAGCTACATCACAGACCTGCATTGGATAGAAAACTCCGCATTCGCACAACAAGGATGCCGCCGTCAGGATTTGCGACATGTCTTCGATGATCTCGAACACGCGAGAGGCAATGTTGATCTGCTTCGCCCTCTTTTCTGTAGACGCCTCGAGCGGAGGGTCCAGGACCTTCCCGACGCCAGGGAACGCGGACGTTGCCATGATACTCGCATGAATTCGGCCCATGTAATACTCATCAGTGCCAGCGTGGGAGAAGTGCAGTCTTTGACATGCCTTTGCGACAGCGCCAAGGCTCAGAAGCAGCTGTTCTACGTAGACATGCGGTGATGCTCCATGGTATATGGACCCCGCTACACCCTCCCTACGATCCACGCTGATGCTGAGCTTCTCCGCCCTGCGCATCCAGAGTGGCCATATATCCCACACCTCCAGGACATGCATGTCCGTGACATTGCAGTGGTGAACGAGCGCGCCTGCAATCAAGATGCAGACCGTAAGCGTACGCTTTTCGTATGTCTGCCCGTAGATATACACCGGTGGACGAGGGCCAGCTTGCGTGTGGACCGGAACCGTCATGGTCACGAGTGGTATGCCTGTAACTCCGGGAGGAGGTGCAAGCTGCCAGACACCTGGCCAGTGGGGAACTAAGAACGAGCTAGGCCAGGTAGTGGAGGAAATCTCGATTTCGATCTGATTCGCCTTTGCTATGATGTCCCTCGCCTCAGTATACACCCACTTCAAAGTTTGCAACATCTGTGGCTAGCAGTGGCCAGCACCGGGCTCAAATGTCAGGAGATTGTCGTGGATCTGCTGCCTGAGTTCCGGGGGCAGCTTAGCGAACTGGAAGATCGCGTTCAGATCGAGGGCCTCGACGTGGGCGACGAGATTCAATCTGGTCGTATCAACGTCATCTGGATATTGCGCTATGCCGCCAGCTTTCGCATACGCGCACTTTGTGGGCTCGCTCTTTGTACGGTGACGGTAACGCAGCTGCATTACATCTGCGTGTGAATGCGAAGGAACGCTTTCGTGCTGCATCTTGCCTCGAATGCCCTTAGCCGTGTTGGGTTCTTGATCGGTGTCTTGATAATTCAATAGTGCCGCTGAGCGACGAGCAACAGCTGGCTTCTAATTCACGGCATCTTGGACGTTCGGAGCAGTCCAGTGAAGACGAAAAAAGCAGGCAGTGCTTGCTTGCGGAATATTCGAGTCTGGGTGAGAAATTGTGCAAGTGAAGACGACTAGAAAAGTATACTAACTTCAAGAGAGTCCAACAAGGCGAGCGTCGCTGGCTACGGAAGTAATGTCCTGCGTTTTGCGTGGTGCGGATGTTCTTCATCCTCGCCTATAATGGGCAACCCATTGGTTGTGGTCAGCAGTAAGTCTCGAACTGCGTTAGCTGACGAGAGTCGGCCACAACTTGACCTTCAGCTCCGTAGCCATTGGCCATGGTATGGCGGTCTTCTGCAACACAACATGCGATTCGCTCATCGATCAGCTCGTGACTCTATTCGAGATTTTGGCCCACAACCTGATGTCGCGTGACCGGCAAGACTCTCGCCATCGTCCCGTCGTGGTGCTGGGCATTCCCACCATGTTGCAGTGCAACATGCGTGGTAGAACAAGCAGATCTGCCGTCGGCTTCAACATTGTCATGCTTTCACCGCAGACATTGCCGTCCCAGTACAGGATACGTATGGGTGTCCAAGTCGTACACTGCATCATGCACCTCGTGGAGCTGATGACGCGCGTAGAAGAACGTCTTGACATTGCTCGCGAGGCAGTATCTTTTGCCAATTCCTGATGTCCATATCTCCTGGTCGTCACCTCCATTCACCTTCGAGCTGGTGCTCAAGGCTTGGTGGAGGTCTATTTGGAGCAAGGGGGGGCCTGCGGGTGTGGCTTTTTGATCGCCCTTAGCGTGTTCCGATGGCCTGGAGTTCCGTATCAACGATTCCACGCGTGCGACAACATCCCCTCAGCTTCGATCTCAGACTCCTGTGAGACTTCCGATATCTGCAAGTCCTGTCGCAGTCGCGATGTACACTCTTTTCGTCACCTCATTACTGACCCTCCTTTTCTCGCGATGCACCTTGGCCCAAGACACCCCGATCGTCTATCCCACTACAGAGGCATCGAGCGCGAGAGCTTTGCCAACTGGATCCGGATACACGTATGCTGGCTGCTGGGATGAGACCACGGGCATATCTGATGGATCCTGAGCGTTGATCGGAGTGACAGTGAGAACTGACGACCAGATCATGTACTTATCGAGGTGACACTGAAACATCGTAGTCCGCTAACAACACCATGACCATCTCTTCGTGCCTCGAGTATTGCTCGACAGCAGCCAATGGAAGTCACACTAAATTCGCTGGTCTCGAGTACGGTGGGTCCATGCCTCAGGTCCCGTTTGCAAGTTCCCCAGGATCTAACATGTTGCAAGGCCGTGAATGCTACTGTGGGCGATCGCTCTCGCTTGCCTCGGGGTCCTTGGACGCAACTCGTTGTAATTACGCCTGCGATGGCAATGCGTCGGAAATCTGCGGCGGTGTCCTCGCGATCTCATTGTACAACCTCACGGCTGACGCAAAGACTGGCGTGGCAAGGAGTATCGGTGGAGGCTCAGCTTGGTATGGCACAGCAGCTATCGCTACGCTGCTGTTTGCTGCATTGCTGTGAGCCCTGTCTAACTGATTTGTCTGATCATCGGGATCGTGTTTCAACTTTCTATGCGCGCTACGACAGCGTAGGTAACGTATAGAGTGAATGTGATACCTAAACTTCAACTCGACAGGCTGAGTCGCACCACTCGAGATTTCCGGTGAAGGCAGAGAACTCGTGACTGAAGTCTTTACCGCTAATTTACTAGGGCTGATCGCAGCGTCCATCCTGCAAAAGTCATCTTGGAAGCATCCTAGGTGTTGAGATCCATCAAGAGGTAGCCCTCTCCCCACTCCCACTCGCCACATTCCACACTGTGGACCCAGCTGCTCTCTTCCAAGTCGCCCGTCCTCCAACCTCGATCTGCACAGCCTTAGGTCTCCGATAAGTATACCCAAAGAACGCCTTCTGCTTTCTGATCTCCATGACTTTCCTTCCCATTTTCGGATCTCGCAACATCTTGTCTCTGGGCCGCTTCTTCTCCTTCCTCGCCTTAGGCACAGAGTACGCTGGTGGTTCGTCTTTCTCCATGCGCTCGGCAAAGACACAGGCAATACGCTCAGACTTCCAGCCTAGGTACGAGGAGCCGTAGTGCTCCTTGATCGCCTGCAACTCCTCGTCAGTGATCTCTTCGAAGCCGAGGTCACGTTTCTCTTCAGCGAGGCGGTCCGCTTTCCAGCGAGAGAAATATGCCGGTCCGAGCATGGCTGCGACTTTGGTGTCTCCGGACTCATCGGCGATTTTCTCTCGCAGACAGGTGTATGTAGAGGACTCATCGCTGACAATGTCCTTCTCGTCCTCGAAATACTTCGTGATACTCTGCTTCTCGCGGATTCGTGGAATGAATGGCGGCTGCATGCGATGCTGATGCGCCCATGGCACGCCTCGGAAGAAGGGGTGGGCTTTGATCTCCTCGGCATCATTGGGGTAGACATGCTTCGTCTGCGAGCTTGATGCATTCGAGGCGCGGCGACCGAGGCGAGGCTCCTGCTGTCGATATTGTCTGGAGCTCAGTCGGGAGTCTCGATCTGTGATCATGCCCTGCATCAGGTCCACGACATCATCGCCCAGCGGCGAAAGCTGGACCCGTGCTTCTGAAGTCGGACGAGCCCAGCGCTCGATGACCGGGAACATCAACGTGGAGCGATGCGAGACAATGTTCTCCTTAGTCCTTTGCCTGTTGTTGTCGTAGAACGGCGTCCGGCCGTACAGACACTCGTACAGGACGACTCCGATGCTCCACCAATCGCATCGTCCGTCATAAGGCTGGCCGAGGATGACCTCTGGTGCCATATACTGGCTGGTACCGACAACACTTCTGGCAAGCTTTCGTCGCTCGTTTCGATTCCGCCAAGTCAGCAGACCTTCCCGCTTGGCGTGCTCCAATGGATCTCGCTTCCCGCCCTGCGACTGAGGACTCCGACGGAATGGGGCTCCATTGTGACCATCGCCATGCATCGCGAGCTCATCAGCGAGGTCCTCGTCGTCGCCAGCGACCGTGATACCCAGCTTGTCCATCAGATAGTGCCGCTGATTGGAGTAATAGGACTGGCTATGCGACCAGTGCCCATCGAACGCAAGCCCAAAGTCCGAGATCTTCAGATGTCCAGAAGCGGAGATGAGGAAGTTGTCCGGCTTGACGTCTCGGTGTATCCACTGCATCTTGTGCGCTTCTTCGATGCAGAGGATCATCTCCACCATGTACTACTTGGCGACTTGCTCATCGAGGACGTCTTCACGCAGGAGTAGACCCAGGAAGTCGCCGCCGATCATGTACTCCATCACGAGGTATAGGTTTGTGTTGTCTTGGAAGCTGGCGATCAACGGCACCACCCAGCGGGAGCCTTCAGCATTGACAAGGAAGTCTCGCTCAGCGCGGAGATGGCCTTCCTGACAGCTCCGCAGCATCTCAGACTTGCGTATGACTTTCATGGCATAGACATCGGAGAGTGGCTTGCCAGTAGGAAGGCCATACTCGATAGTCCCATCTTTGCCGTCGAGACGACCGGCTACCGCATGCTTACTCGTGGCCGACTTGACTTGATTGCGTTCTGTGACGAGCCGGACGATTCCGAAGCTGCCCTTCCCCAGCACGCGGACGACATCGTAGCCTGCAATCGCAATGCCTTTGACGCTATGCCGATCAATGGAGCTGGTCTTCAGCGCACGCATCTGCCGCAGATGATCGGACTCAGAACGTAGCCATCCTCTGCGCGCACGTATGCGATCCTCGTGGGAGACGCGGAGTTCACACAGCTCACGCTCGAGTCTCCGCCTTCTTAAACTGCGAGGCGAAGCTGGCTCCATTACTAGTCCATTGAAGTGCATTTCCAGATAGCTCTTTGCAGCCGCTGCAGCCTCGACAGTAGCTACCGTAGGCTCTCTTTCGACATTTGCTTCCTGCTGAGGGATCACAAGGAATTTGCCTGTGTCTTCCTCGATCGGCGGCAGGGCGGTCTCTTCAATGATGGGTAATGCTTTGCTCTGGAACATGCTATCGTCCGCAGTGTTTCGCTTGGCAGACGATGCAGATCTTGGCGAGGAGCCAAACGAAGTCGCCGCCGTTGACGCTGTACCCGCTGGCGAAGCGCCGGTGTACTGTGCCGAGTCTCCTCGTGTCGATGCTGGGCTCGGAGATCTCACTCCTCTGCTGGCCAACGCCACTGGCTTTGTATCGATAAGCGGTACCAGTGGCCTTGCATGGCTCTTCTTGCGGTACAGCACAGTATCGTTCCCACTCGTCAGACTCAGCTTCCCATTGAGTGTCTCGAAACACTCCGAGAGGCGATGCGAGAGCTTACTGCGACCAGAATCCTCGGAGTCAGGGCCACAAGATATATCCACACCGTCACTGGAGGCGCCATCGAGTTGCCCGCCACCACCGCTGGAATTGACGCCGGCGAACCGGACAGAGCGCTTACGGGCTAAACGCGAGGATGAGTGCTCATCGCTGGAGATGCGGTTGCATGATTGTGAGCTGCGAGGTGATCGTACTCGAAGGATGTCGGAAGGCGTGCGATGGGGTTGGTGCCTAGTTGGGGCAGGGAGAGTCACACGGCGCTGTGTTGGTAACTGCGCGGTAGTCTTACGCGATGCTGTCGGTTCTTGGGTGAGGAGTCAGTGACAGCAACGCGATCACTGGCCTATGGGCCAGTAGACTCACTGCGCTGTAGGCCCATCTTGACCAGGAAAGGCTTCAGTCGACCGCTCAGACTGGAGCGACGCTTGGATTTTCCGCTCGTAGATTTCGAAATTGATGAGGTGGCTGATCGGAGAGAGAAGGTCGAAGGTGAGCGATGGAATATCCGCGATGCCCGCGCACGCAGTGATGATGGTCTCTCCGACTGAGTAACGCTAGGCGCTCTTCGTCTGCCGTCCGACCAGCGCATCGTTCATCATGCGTTTGCTTCGATATACCTGCTGTGTTAGTAATTCATGACGATGTTGTACGAAGTAGCGTGGTTGGAGACTGAATTGTACGTGTGCAAAGAAAATGGTTGTTGTCTGCGAAACTTGGGAAGGTGGATGGCAACAATGATACCTGCCTGATCAACAGTGAAACCTCTTCATCGGAAAGGGTGACATCTTTGATGTGAGCCTGCGGGGTCTGCAGCTACATGTAATACTGCCTCCATCGATGTTTCCGTAAGCTCATTACTTTTGCTTGTGCGGCCGTATGCTATTATTGCCTTCACTTCTTATCTGGTTTCACCGACCAGCATTTAGTCGTGTCTAGAAGATCTTCACGCTCGCCTTCTTCGTCAATGGCACATCAACATGAAGGACCAACTTCTAGTTGGCCTCGTCGAAGTCCGCTTCAACTCCGTCCGGCTTACTCGTAGCACCCAGCACAGTGATGGCTTCCACATTGACTCCAGCATCATAATCAAAGGACCCAGTCATGCTAAGCGTCCCATCCTTGTACTCGAAGTCGATCTCCGAGACAGTGTTTTGCATGAGCGACACACCGTCGTCGAGGTAAAGCAAGCCTTTAGCGGTGCCGTCGAGGCCAGTCGCAATGACGATGTTGAAGCCCTTCGTGCGTAGCGCGGTAGTGGTGTTGGCGCTCTCGATCCTGAGCGGGTAGACGATGCCGCCGCGGTAGTGGACCAGAATCTCAGTGAGCTCGACCTCGGCGGAGCGGTATGCGCCCTCACCACGGACTGGCTCACCAGTCTTGAAGTCGTAGAAGATATCGTCTGGTAAGTAGAAATCAACGCGAGTGGCGTTCTCTTCGGTGACGGGGCTGACCAGGATGCCATCGCCGTAAAAGAATTGGAGATCGATGGGGTATGTGTTCGCATCATTCGGGTAGTTGAAGAATAGCGGATTGAGCGATGGGAGACCGGTCTGATTCTGCTGGTAGATGGCAGTGTAGATGTAATCGACTACGAGCTATTAGCTTCCGCTGACATCATATTCAGATTCCGACTTACGGAGCTGGTATCTAATCGAGATACCGTTCTGAGCTGCCTTAGTGACAGATGCCCATCGGTAGAACTCTTGGTCATTCGCAGAGATCTCGGCGTGGTTGCGATAGAATGTGTAGAAGGCTCCGAGAGTTGCCCACCTGATCTGCATTAGTGGGACTGCGAAGGAAGTGACAGTGACATGCAACACACCTAGCACACAGTGTCTCCGTGACATTCCCACCGAAACCACAAACATCAGAACCGACGACTGGGATCTGGTAGAGAGATGCAAACTGCAAAATCTGCGAGATCGAGAAACGGTACTGGAACCATTCGGAAAGATTGTCTGTCACCTGCTGTCAGCTCTTGCGAGTGGTTTCGGGCATTAACCAGAAACCTACCACCAAGCCAGTGCGAGACATCCTTGCCAGAGCCAGCGAAGGTGCTGCGGGTGATGATGAGCGGGCGAACATCTGGGCGTCTGGCAAGCATAGCCTGCTGAGACTGCGAAGACATCATAGCACCGTATAGATTGTGCGTGTCGTATTGCGTCAAACCACCGTACTGTACGAGGTCGGTGTCCGTAGTACCGTCAGCGAGCGTTGCGCCGGCGCCATTTTGGATCATGTACTGTGGACTATGTCAGCGGATGGTGCTCTTGCGTATATTCGTGAGCCAGGAGTAAACCCACAGGTGGCTGAATCAGCTCACGGTTGGGCGAGCCGAGACACTGGTTCGGACCACATCCACTCCCAGCCTGCTTGCCGCCTTGCCAGCCAGATCCGCGATTTCCACGCCCACCCTGGCCCCACTGGTGGCGAGTCGATCTCCATCTGCCTGCACCGCGTCCGCCACGTCCTCCTTGACGCTTTACGATAGCGTCGCGCTTATTGACTGCAGCATCAGCTTCGAAGCCCGGCTGCAGACTAGCGGGAAAGCCAGGAATGGGGGCATCTGGCCCACTTCGTACTGGCGGAGGTTGAGGTGGTTGTCCGTCGTTGATGGCAAATTGCTCAGGGGTGGTGTTGTTGCCAGGGTATGGACGGTTGTAGAAGTTGGCGGGCTCATCTGTTACAGTAAGTCAGTGTGGGCTTATTCACTAACAATCTGCAGGCTTACTCATGTCGATCCAAAGCGCATCGATGTCTGGACCGTTCACGCCGTCGAAGAATGTAAGGAATCGCTCAGTCCAGTATTTCTGACTGTTGGGATGGAACCAATCCGGGAAGTGAGTTGGCCCAGGCCAGACCACGCCAGTGTACGGCTCGGTGTCATTGTCCTTGATGAAGATGTCATATGCAAGCCCAGTATCGAGAGCTATGTTGGGTCCAGCGGACCACACTGCAGGGTCGACCATCACGACGTAGTGCTGGTCACGGGCGTGAATTGTGTCCACAAGATCCTTGACAAGAGCTGCGGGGAAACGTTCCGGATCGAGAGTGAAGATACGGCGAAGCTCCATATAGTCAATGTCGGTCCACATTGTTTCGAGCGGTATTCCAGCAGTGGAATAGTTGGCCACGACAGCTGCGACATTGTACAGATCTTGGTAGCCATATCTGCACTGGTGAAATCCTAAGCCCCAGTAGGGAGTCATCTGAGGAAGCTGGGTGATCTCGGCGTACTGCTGGGCAACATCCTTGGGTCCAGGTCCAGCAATGAAGTACAAATCAATCACGCCACCAATCAGGTTGTATTCAAGATGTCCGTTATCGATGTAGATGTCCATGCCGTTGGAGTTGAGCAGGAAGACTCCGTGGGTGGCATCTCCTCGGTGGTCGAAGTAAATCGGGTGTGCGCCATAGAGATTCTGGCCTTGGGGCGTGCCATATGCGTCGCGAGTATAGATCGTGCGAGTGTAGTTGGTGCTGTTCAGCATAAATTTGTCGCTGTGCTCGCCTAGAGTCACACACATGTCAGCTTCCAACGGTGGTGCTGAAACATAAGCTGTACTCACCAAGACCATACAAGTGCGATTTCTCCGAGAGCTTCGTATTCAGGTGAATGTATTGGTTCTCGAACACTAGTTTGCTGCCACTTGTGTCGAACAGCAATTCGCCTGTATCGGTCCTTGACACGGAGAAGGAGAACGGGTCCGCCACGAAGTCAAACTTCAATTTAGAGTTCTTCGGCGAGCACCATTGCCCATAGCCAGGCCGAGGGAAGATCCCATCTGGTACTTGATAGACGGTATTGTTCGTGTCCTTGATCTTGACATGAAGGCGATCTTCGGTCTGGTACTCGACCTCTAGCTTCAGATCCTGCAGGTCAATACCGAAAATATTGCAAGCCGGACCTGCGAGCGAAAGGTCGGCGTAGAAGCCTGATCTTGTCTGCCAGTGGTTCGTAGCAACATAGCCAGGGCAGGTAGTGAGATTCTTTGCGTAGAGGTCGTCTTGCGGAGTCGCAAGCGGGTCAACCCCAGCTTCGCTTTGCGCGATGACCGTGGCGATCAGCGCTGTGGCAAGCGCGAGAAACTTGGTGAAAGCCATAATTACGGCTCTGGAGGAATGAGGCAGTGGAAAGATACTCACAGGGGCCGATGCCCTCGTCTTTATGCCTGGAGGACATCCTTCGCCAAGCGATATCACGACTCGGCGGCATCATTGCCCGTCACATGGCAACCAGGCACTGCGATGGAAGAGCACTCCACTCCCAGTACGACGTTTGCGGGTCCACACGCCCAAAGCTGGTCGCGTCAGGTTGATCTGTTGTTGTTGCATGCAGCTTGACGCAGTGATACCAAGAGGAGAGGGATGTGGGGAGTGGAGTTTGCCAATCCTGTTCCTGGCTTGGCAAAGGGGCGGCGTGATCTGATGTGCAATCCCTCCGCTGGTCAATCAGTCCGACAGTACGGCCGGGCTCCACGCCTGTGCCTCGTGGTACCTCTTGATGAGCATAGAATTGTCCGTGAGCCGTTTGCCGTTACGGTGTACCCGACTCAACTCACTCAACTGAATAGCAGCACTATCGAGAATTCGTAGCCAGCCGCGGGTCCAAAGAGATTGTGTTCTCTGTTTCGGTACTCATCAGGAACCTTCGTGTGCGATCTGTGATCATAGCGGGTGTTAATCCGAAGCAAGGTGTCTCTAGTTGAAGGGAGTCCTTGGACGTGTTGATGCTGCGGCTTTGCGAACTCACGAGTCATGAGTGGTTGGAATCCACCGTTAGTGGTAGGATGCTACGCAGGACAGCGACCGACACACTGGACGCCGCGACGTCTTCAGAATTCACGACTAAGAAAGAATTGGTATGCCAACTCATCGATCGTTTGCTCTGGGATAGTAGCCGGTAGCATGCGCCAATGGCACAATCATACGCATGCGTATTGAACTCCATGGTTGATGTAGCCAAATCAACGCTCGCAGGAACTCGCTCAATCGCCATAACCACCCAGTCTATCCCATGTCCCGCCGTCTACTGCTCCTTCTTGCCCTTGCGAGTGAGCCACTGCATCCCCTTTTGCACCCTTTCGCCAATCCCCGGGCCCTTGCTCTTTTTCGACTTCCTGACCCGGAAGAACCAGTACAGGAACGTGGCCATGAAGATGTTGAACGCGATGTACGCGAACATGAGCCCAAGATTCCTCCATCTTGTTGTCCACGAGATACCAACACTGGCTAGGTATTGATCCGCAACGGTCAGAGCGCAGTAAGAACACTCGGTGGTCGAGCCAGGATCCGAAAGCTTGCCACCCGCTGCAGAGATGTACGCTCCCATATACTGCTGGCAAGTTTGACCAGCTGGCGGCGGGAAGATGCTCAACTCCGCTTGAGCGCACTCGACTGCTCGTCCGTGAAGTAAGGCTGCTGCGATTCCTCCTACCCAGTACGTGAGTGGCGAGACGCGGTACATGAAGACCCAGAACCCAGGAAGTGCGGCCGGAGACTGCATGACACCGTTGAAGATCAATGTCA
The DNA here is from genome assembly GCA_002077065.1 of Cryoendolithus antarcticus. NCBI lineage: Eukaryota > Fungi > Ascomycota > Dothideomycetes > Cladosporiales > Cladosporiaceae > Cryoendolithus > Cryoendolithus antarcticus. The sequence goes on along the minus strand of NAJO01000041.1, from coordinate 191,694 downwards.
TGGAGAAGAGTAGTGTAAGGATGGCGGACGCAGTCTGCGCGTCTGGCAAAGCTGCGATGCACATCTGGCCGAAGGTCGACGCGAAGATCATGAAGACGATGAGGAAGAAGAGGACCAGTCCCTGACGTTCCGAGGATTGGATCCCGACGACGGGGTAGTAGAAGCAGGCCCATGTAAAGATGGCGGCCATGATCTGGTAGGGGATCTATATGCGTTTTTAGTAAGCGAATCAAGGCCTCGATCACTGGGATGGCTTACTTCGACGATGATGTTGGCGATGAAGAAAGCCTTCCAGCTGTAAGCTTTGCTAGGCTTCTCGCGGACCTCATACAGCTCGCGCTGGCTGACGAACATGGGCATGATCTGCTGCACCAGCGAGGTGAAGATCGTCGTCACCATAAAGATGCTGAAGAGTACGTTTTGCATTCCCTGTCTCTTGTCAGTATATGCACGAGCATTATGCCACCAGTATGGGACTACACACCTGCTGACTAGTGTCGGCAGCGTAGAAGCTGAAGCCAATGAAAAGACCGGCCACAATACTGAGCATGAACTTTGCCATGATGTAGCTCGGCATCCTCCAGTATTGCTGGAAGACTCGGATCGTGACCTCGATGAGTTGTTGGCTGAAGGGCATAGCAAACTCTGCATGCGCAGAGGTATCGTTGTCAGTCTCCTCGACTTGTGCTCTCTCCTTATGGATGTTGTCGATGCCTTCTTGCACACCTTGTGCTTCAGGGCTAGCTTTCCAGGTCTCATGCCAGTCGTGGTCCTTATCTCCGGCAACTTCGAGCATGAATTCCGCAGGATTCTCCTCGTCGTCACACTTCCTGGAGCCATTGGACTCAAAGTAGTTCAGGAGGGTCTGGGAGTTCTTGCCGATCGGCCCAAAGTACACTGTCTGGCCGCCTTTGCGCAGAAACAAGAGTCGATCAAATTGTTGGAAGAGTACAGCAGACGGCTGATGAATAGTACACAGCACGGCCTGGCCGTTATCCGCAAGCTTACGCAGGAATGCGCAGATCGCCCACGACGACTGAGAATCGAGTCCGCTAATCGCATGGTCAGTATGCGGCAAGAAGTGGAGACTAATCGTCGAGGTAACCGGGCAGCCTACCTTGTGGGTTCGTCGAGGAAGAGCAGTAACTTAGGCTTGGCTGCGAGCTCCACGCCAATGGTGAGAAGCTTCCTTTGCTCTGCCAAGTTTTATAAGCTTTCACTCTGCGCAGAGCGAGAAAATGCTGAATTCAAACGTACCAACGTTCAAGCCCTCGCCAGGAACACCCACGACAGCTTCAGCGAAATCTTCCATGTTGAGCATCTTGATGACTGCGATGAGAAGTCAGTATGATGCTAGAGCGAAATCTGGACCTCATCACGTACCATCCTCGACGTAGTCGTACTTCTCCTGTTTTGGGACTGATTTGGGTTGCCGTAGCATCGCCGAGAACCTCAACGACTCGCGGACCGTAGCTGTAGCAAGGTGGAGATCTTGTTGTTGCACGTACCCAGTCTTCCGTTGGAAGCTGGAATCTAGAGCCTTGCCGTTGACGAACATGTCACCCGTGATGACGCCCATGCTAGTGCGCTGCGCCAATACGTCCAAGAGCGTTGTTTTACCAGCGCCAGATGTGCCCATCAAGGCTGTCAGAGTCCCAGGCTTGACCCAACCAGAGACATTGTCGAGCAGTCGTCGGGGGTTGCCCTTGATCTCGATGTCATAGACCACGTTGCGCCAGGTGAACAAATCGCGGACTGGTGGAATAGCGTTCATAGTCTCTTCTTTGTCACTGACTTCAGCAGACTTCTCCGATACACCATGCTCCTCATCGTTGGCTTGCGCCTTATCAAGCTCCTTGAGGTGTGCTGGTACGTGGCCGCGACGGAAGACCAAAACCTCGGCGGTGGACGTGGTGGAAGAATTCAATTCAACGGCGACGAAGTACACCGTCATGAAGAAGAACAGGAACCCTAGCAAAATTCCGAAGTTACGCCATACGTGGGAGTAATACTGCCCTCGTCGTCAGCCGAAGGATGGGACGGAGACCGGGAGGCCCGGGGGGGGGGGGAGGGGTTGACCGGCAGACACTTACATAGCTGTACTGGCTCGCGATAAACGCATCCCCAGAGACTGTGCGCTCGCCTGCGACAGCTCCACGGACGCTGCAGACAAAGCTGTCTCCATTCAGGACTGGGTACCCTGGTACAAATGCTGAGCAGGTGAATTCGCGGCCATGGAACTCGTTGGCAACCAAAATTTCGAAAGCGTAGTAAATTGGATTGATCCCTGTCCTACGTCAGTATCATTTCATCCAGCCTCTCAGGTGATCCGAAGTGCTTACAGCGAATCCAACTGAACCAGACCTTCATGTAGGTTGGCGGTACGACGAATCCCGTATAAACGACGATGGCCAAGATGAGCACACCAGAGAGAGCCATAGCTTGGGAAACGGTCTTTGTCAATGCAGCCATAGTTCTGAACATCGCTGACATGACGAAGATCGAGATATACGCAATGAGGAAGAAGATGAAAAATTGCGATGGCTCTCGTCTCAGCCCAGCCATGAAGTATAGCGTCAGATTGAAGGCCACAGCTGTGGCAAACTTGACTGGGATATCAGCAATGATGCCTGCGATGGCTTCGGTCTAGTGGCCACAGGGTCAGTTCAATCAATCCAGTGAGTTGCGAAAGCTTCAAGTGTAGTGCGTACTACGAATTCGTTAGCACACCCAGCATACCAACACATCATTGAACAACTCTAGAACTCACCAGAAGGATGGTAGAAGGCGTAGGCTTTGTGCTTCTCGACGATAGGACGTTGATCGTAAAGCGAGTTGATCTCAGAAATGGCTGACAGGGCGTTGAGGAGGATGGCGAAGAATAGTACCGAGCCTTTCGCAAAAAAGCCAGCACTGGCATCCGGCGTACCATAGAACACGCTCCCGACAATCAGTGCCATGATGCAATTGACCAGCACTGGTGTAAAGGTGCTGGCTTTGTCATTCCAGATACGCTGGTAGGCGCGCTTGATGTTGAGCTTGACTTGCATGGCTGTACTGACAACGTACGGCGATTTGGGCCGAACATGAGCCGCCTGGGCATCGTTCTTTTTCTCCCGTAGCTGCTGAAGCATACCTTGGCCGTCCACTGGGTACGTCTGCTCGTGCTCAGAGATGTTCCGCTGCAGCTGGGCGAAATCTGGGCTGTTGCGCCAATAAGCTTCGAAATCGTCCGGAGTCCTTGGCACTTTGTCGTCGTAACCGTCTTTCGTCTGTCGCTCCGTGGAATTGGTGACACTGGTCAGGAAATCTCCCGTCGTCTGGCGCGAAGGACAAAACCAGCCCATCTCTTCGAAGTACGCCTTCGCACGATGGCAAGGTCCAAAGAAGATCTCCCGGCCTTCATATAGGACAATCGTATTGTCAAAGAGGTCGTAGATGGCTTGGCTGGCCTGGTAGATTGCGACTGCGTGAGAGGTGCCGGTAAGATTGGCTGTAGTGCGAAGCGACTTCGTGAACGTCAAGGCCGATGCCGAGTCGAGTCCACGAGTACTATTGTCCCAGGCTGCTAGAGGAGCTGCTGCGAGAGCCATCTCTGCAATGGAGACACGTTTGCGTTCTGTAATAAAGTCAGTACTCAGCCAAAAGTGCTCCGAAGTCGTAGGAAGCTCGAACCTCCACCTGTGAACATGTCAGTAAACGTACGAGCACCTCTAAAACCGCCCTACACACCTGAAACACCCCTGACAAAATCGTTGCCAACGCGTGTATTGTATGTATGAGAGAGGCCGAAGACAGCCATGATGACCTGGGTGATGTGCTTGATGTGCTCCTTCCGGCTCATGCCAAGAACGCGATGTTGCGGTGTCCGCATGGCCGCAGCGTGCTCCAAGGTCTCGCCGACGGTGAGATGCTATGATTCCGTCAGATAATGCTGTCAGGGTACGTAGTGGTGATGATAGCTTACGGGAAAGTGCTTGTCGACTTCCTGATTGTAAATGACCTCACCCTTGAACTCCTTCATCATACGCTTCTGCGAGATGCCATTGTAGTGCACAACAGAGTCCTTGCTCAATTCCAGTCCTGCCAGCTCACCGCACATCGTCTTGAGGAAAGTCGAACATCCGGAGCCAGGTCGACCAAGTACAATCAGCATCTCGCCACTCTTCATGACTGCGTCAAAGCTGCGCAAAATCGTCTTGCTGGGCTTGCTGCCGAAGCTGAAGTTCTCCTTGAATCGCAATGGTGCGAGTAAGATACTTCCAAGATTCTTCTGCAGATTCAATGCCGATCCTGAACCGCTCACAGTAGCATTCTTCACAACGATGCCTGCGCGAGCCTGCTTGACACCATCTTCGTCGACCTTGCTCATCATCAAGCGGATCCATTTGTATAGATCAAATTTGGGCGAGCTCGGATCGAGCACTTCGTCACCTGGTTTTAGTCCAGTCAAGGTGTTTTGGCGTTCGAGATCGTTGCTTTGGGCCACACTACCTGTGTATGACTTGGACCGAGACAGCTGAGTTGCGAGTCGAGTCAATGTCTGCCGGTCGCCAGCATTGATTGGTTCGAACTCGCGACTCTTGACTCTCGCGAGTGGGTCCTCTTCTATAGGGTCCTCGACTTCCTCTTTGCCCAGTTCAGTGAGATATCCCGCTCCATGCTGCTTGTAAGGCGTTTCGCCTGCCAAAGTCCCGCTAGTGTCGCTTGATTCCGCATTACTGCGTGTGCGTGTGGCAGCTGCAGATATTGGGCCGTCCTCGATAAGTCCATCAGGTGCATATGTTTGGCGACCAGACTCGGTGCGCACAATGCCGCCTGGAGTCGACATGGTTCAGGTCGTGGACGCGGATTCGAGCAGCTCACCCCGTCACACACAAAAGTAGGACAGAACACAAGTGAAAAGGTGGACGAGCTACAGCGAACCTACAGGGGATTGGAAAGATAAGGCATTGTCAATCACTGCCAACGCGGTGCACGGAATCCTCCTACCCGGCTCAAAGACGATATGCGTTCCCTAGCTCCGCTGGGCACGTGAAAAACACTACCGATCGAATCCAGACACCAATGGAGAATTATCCCGAGCTCTGCACAGGTACATCGCGTTCGCGTAAGCAATGGCGCTTCAGTGAGGTTCCGCCACGCTCAAAACACGGGCCAAGCTTTAATGATCGTCATTGCGGCTTGCATGGACATCCGCGAGCTACCGCGCCAGCAAAACGGCTCGGGAGCTGTGGTGTGATGCGCAGCCGCCCAGTAGGTCGAAGCGGAGGATCTTGTGCAAATGCTCGGATGGCGAGACTTACTTCCGGTCATTGGTCGAGCCCTGAGGTGATCCTCGGCGGGTCCACGATGGAGGTGAGAATAAGGTTCAGTGACGTGAGGATCGTGTTTGGGTGTGCTGGTGGCCTGACTCCCAAAATGTTCAACTCATGGTGCCTGAGGGCCAGCAGATTTGTTTTGGTCGAAGGATTCGATGGCCTCGACATCTTGCCGCGGGCAATCTATCTTGCATTGGTCGCTTGGCTGAGTCACCGCGGGCTTGCCTCAGCTCTACTTACACACCACATGTCCGCAAACAACGAGGTGGAGTCAGTTCCGTCCGGCCCCGGTAACTTTTACATCCGCGCTGCCGCCAACCGACAGTCAGCAGAGCACAAATTCGCAATGCCAAAGGCTATGTAAACCCACACTCCGCACTACAACTCGTTGAGCCCCAGCTCCATCAGCGGGACGATGTGGACGAAAGTTGCAAATGACATCCGCCAAGAGACACACTCAAACTTCACGTCCGACACGTGGCGATTATGACGACGGAGTCGCATCTGCGGAGGCTATTGCTGTTTGATTTCATTCGCCTGACTCGGGGTCGGGACATACTGTACACTCTCGCGCCGGCCATACCGGCGGACCTATACTATCACGGGGTCGATGATGCCCCGTCCTGCTCGAGGTGATGGGCAGCGAGCGCAAACAGAGTCGATACCTTGAACACAAAAGATTTGGTAGGTCAAGCAGCCTAGAAGAGCGTGAGCCGTGCCTGGACAATGCGCCGTTTCTTGGACCAGGGTACGTCGTAGTAGCCCTCATCGGCAGCAGTGACAAGGCTTGCAGACTTCGCAGTGTGTCTACGATGCGGTACCAAACGTATATCATCGGCGGAAGGAGTCGACACTACTGGCTACTGTCTGCCTATCGCGTTATTCGAATGGCTGGAACGAATTGAATCCACGCTGCCGGACTTCTTCGCAACGCACTTGGTGGCGTCGAACGCTTGCCATTTTGAAGCTGTGTACATGCCGCCAATTCTCATCGGCTGAATGATGATGAACAGGCACTGTACGATCCCTCGCATGACTCCTCGTACTTTCTCCACGCCCTTTCTGGAGATCCCCCGAGCTTCAGGCGCGGCATGAGTAATGTGGCAGTCTAAACGATAAGCACCCAGAATTACAGGACGTGGTTCCTCCTCCCTTCAACCATGGGCAAATCTCCTTCCAAATTCTCTCTTCGTTCCGTTGCAACGAGGAAAGCTTGATGATCTTCGCGGCAGCGGCCATGTATGTCTAAACAGTCTGCTACAACGTGACTTGATAGACGATAGCTTCTCAATGGAGATGCCATGAGGATATCGATTATGCACAAGAACTTGCGGGCGAAGCCGCGCTGATACGGCAAGGGGTACTGACAGCGTCCAGCAGTGGTCCCATGATCGTCATCGATGACGATGTCGACGATGCGGAGCCGGCGGCACATGCAAGCGATGAGATTAATGAACAGTCCCGGGAGGGGAGGCCATAGCTGGGGAGAACACGACGCGACACAGCACGGGAGTGAGCAAAGCGAGAGCTAAAGCTCAATAGTCGGATCGCAGAAGAGACACGCAAGCGATCACTGGTGATATGGCTCACCTCGCGCAGATGGACCGTATCATCTCTGGGATGTTTGTGGCAGAGTTGGAAGGCGATGACAGCCTAGATCGCTGCTTGGAAAACAAACAGATTGCCGACAGATTGAACTGGGCCAAATTGTCGTCTGGACCTCACATAGCCGTTAGCCACGATATTCACCCTTTCCAGACCCCGATGAAGCGTATGATGGCTTCCGACATTCTTACGGTGCACGATCATTACGGCTCGAGACTGACTAGACGAGACCGTGGCACCAAGATCCAGCCACTTGCGGAGCGAGAAGCACTTGCACACTGACCCCTGTGTGACCCCACCATCGAGATATAATGATCCGAATGAGGTTCCTCATCGATGCAGTGAAGGGAAGTGAGCGAGGAGCTCACAAATTGCCGAGACCGTGAAGAGTGGCTGTATTATTAGTGGGCCTTCTGGAAAGACAGGTCTAAATTTGCGTCCAAATTGCCAGCAAATGGCGCAGCGTGAAGAGGGGCAATCGTTAGCATGCGTGCTTCCATCTCGCGTCGAACGAGACACGAAAGCGGCAGTGCATTGAAGCAAGCGCTGCTGATTGTGATAGTAATCGCAGAGCAATAAACCTCGCAGCAATCAAGCAAGATGTCAGATTCAGTCGGGCTCTGGGTGTGAAATGCCTGATCAGGAACATGGCCTGGGCAGCTGAGCCGCTGAAGCGTGAATCACCAGTCCACACGACTCGAAGAATTTGTTGAGTCCGTCCAAACAACGCACACTGGTTGCATGAGCGCCGGTCAACAAAGCCTTGGCGATTGCTCGATGAAATCCTAGAGAGACTCTTACGCCGAACAGAGTACAAAGAGGAAGCAAAAGTGAACAAAGACATAGTGATAAGGACCACCTCCAAGGATAGAGCGAAGTTTAGAAGGTCATCCCTCTCTCCAAGCGCTGCACGAGCTACTTCCAGTGGAGCTTCTGGGATTGCGCGATGAAGTCGCGCACCACCGCACGTTACGAATTGCCATCGACCCCCTGTTACCAAATGGAGGGCACGCAGCTGCTCCATTGGTTGACTCATCGGCCATGGGTCAGACTGGCGAAAGTTCCAGGCACAGGTCGGTATGCAATCTGATATACTCCCAAATCTAAGTAAAAGTTTCCCGGATTGCGCTTGAGGATAGTCACTAAGACCGACGACGAGTACAGGACGATAGCAATCTGCCCCGTGAATGTTGATACTAATCGCGCGCTCCCACCTTTCCCTCTGAATGTCGTATACTTGGGACGAAGCAAGACGAACGAGTCTGCAGATGAGCGGATGAGCACCTGCCCAAGGACTTCCATGGAGCGGCGCTCGAGCAACACAAGGCCATGATACACTTCACGACTTGGCCTGCTATGCGTATTTCTCAGTCGGGTTTGAAGAGCATAATGGTGTTTGGAACATACGCGGAGCATGTCACTACCCAGGCTCTTGGTCCCCGATTGTTGCGTATTGTGTGCCTCTGATGTTGACTACTCGTATTCACTCACTAGCACGACTTCAGGTACGAATTTTGGGCTTCGGCGAAGGCTAGAAATTGGTCAATATTGAACATTACCATCGCGAGACCCGTCAAAATCACACGCACCCCGTCAGTCCGGTCAGAATTCACAAGGACTGGAGCAAGTCAGATGCCCGCAAACTTACGATCGACGTAAAAATTTGAGCACGGAAGCAAGGTCGTCCGCTCAGGACGTGTTTGAGACCACATCCACAACCTCCTCTCGTTCAAAAGTCTGAAGGTCCTGAGGCTATTTTCGAATGCGCTGTAAGTATCACCCTCTACTCTCTCAGGACCTTTGAAAGACCAATATTTTGCTGTGATTGAGACACGCGCTTCGACTGTATCTCTCATAGGCATCGCATTCACGGATTCCATGGTTGCGGCGTGTCGGATCGACCCACAAGGAAGCATTACTCGCAATCGAGACCTCCAAGCTCGTGTAGAATTGGAGGAAGCGACAGCATGAGGAAAGACTCCCTCCTAGCTGCGGCGGTGATCTTGAATCGTATCAATGCTGGCATCACGCGGGCGCAGAAGCTGCAAACTGTGTGCGACTATGGTGGCGCCTCTAGTGACGCGAGGGAAGGATGCTGCGGCTGTGGCATCTGATGCGAGCGTACCGGGCTATCAATCGAAGACTAAATGACGTGGTGATCTTGAGATAGCCGGTCAGTAGACGCTCCAACGGTTAGAGATATGCGCGTTTCGATGTAGACTGACTCGAGAGTCGTCAAGCTGTACAAAGAGCCAGCTGGGATTTTCGCCTCGTGCGCGACAGTATAGGAGAGGTCGCCGACAGCCTGTTGGTCTCGAGAGTGGCAAGGACAGCGCCGCCAATTGTCATGCGTCAGATCAACAGTACCTTGATAGCTGATCTCGGTGGAGACGATCAAAACAATCTACTGCATGAGGCTTGTGCTGTAGTGTCCGAGGGCATAGTCTTTGGGCTGACTTTGACCTTGTCACCACCGCTTGCCATCCACGACGGTCAGCTGTGTCGAAGCGTGTTCATTGTCAGCAGATGCGCGGCCTTTCAACGGATTGGCTCAAGGCAATTCTGGCCAGCATCGACGACAGTCTTCCGAACCTCAAGTACCCGACGGCATTTGAGAATCATGGCGAATTCATATTCGTCATCAACATCCCGGAAGCCGACTGGAATACGGCATGGCAAAGCCTCCCTTCACGAGTAGCATCAACTGGAGCTCGAACTACGCAGACGAAGACGAGGCTGTTGCCAAGTCTCAGACGATGGGCTACGGCGACATCGAGTTCGATGGGACCGGGGAGGGCGACGTCGACGACGAGGACGAAGGAGAGGGAGCAGCTGAGACGAAGAGCAAGCCGAGCAAGGCAATGGGTTGTAAAGCGAAGGGCGCTAATCTGCAGGCGCAGCTCGCGCAGCTCGAGGCGGCCCACTTCGTGAGGTTTACGATGTTTCCCAAGACTCGCGATCTGCATAACGCCTGCAAGCAGGCCGTTAAGAATGATGACGAGGAGTCGTTCGACGACTAGGCAAAACTCCTCGAGGAGTTCGGCGCCGACGAGATTGCGCAGCTTCCCTCCGATGCTGAGGGTGGTGAGAAGGAGGGGATGGAAGGAGAACAAGGGGAAGATGACGAGGAGGATGATGATGATGATGAGGAGGAGGGCAAGGAGAAAGAGGGCGAAGAGCCCAAGAGTATGACTGCCCGGCTCGATGCTTTGCTAGTCAAGCACTCCGCTAGGATGCCAACGACCAGCAGATCCAGAACTGGGTCGCGGCCTGCCAGTGGGCCATCGATGACGGAGACGAGCAGAGCTTCGAGCAATACTACAACGCGATCTCGGGATCCGCGCCCGGCGAGGGGTTGGAGTCAGAGCGGGAGCAAGCGGGCGAGCCCGAGAGCCTGGAAATCGAAGTCGTACGGGTAGAGCGCGACCACGGCGAGGAGATCGCTGGGAATGACGAGCTTGGGGCGGGGGCAGGGGCTGATGAATACCGCCAAGAAGGCTGCGTTGACCGGCTAGCATGACACGGTTGGCGCGATCTTGGAGTACGTCTCCCACTACGGCAACGCCCTCTCGAGTCAGCCGCTAGTAACCGATGACGATGGGGAAGATGCGGCCGATGAGGTGGACTGAGATGATGAGGATACTGGGGCAGAGACCGAGGCTGTCTCTGCGGAGCTCTGTCGTCAATATGTGCTTTTCGAGACCGGGTAGACCTTCTCAAACTGCCGCTGGCGCCTGACCACCCGGAGCATCCTTCGTCTGCGCCGCCTTCAGCGCGGCTGCAACATCAACTCCCTGGAAGATAACTCTCCCCTCGTCCTCAGCCTTCCCCTGCATAGTCCTCATCTCAGCCACTTTCGCCTCAACATCCACGTTCAACCCCGCCTGCAGTCGTCTGGTGGTGAACTCTACCTCATCCAAGATCCTCTTCAACTTATACCTCTCCACAGCCTTCTTCTCAGGCAACCCCAGACCTTTTAACGTCGCAATCCCAGCTGCCACGAGCGTGTTGATGCCGGCTGTAATGCTGATGGCGTTGCGAGGTAGGTTTAGTTGTGCTCCGATGGCGATGATGAGGCAAAAGATCATCTGCAGGGCTATCAAGCACGCGAAGAGGAGGCCCGTGACCCAGTACAAGCGGTGAGTCTTACGTTCGAGGTTCTGGACTGAGTGATAGAGGTGAGGATGGCGAGAAGGAGGGCTGTCGACGTTGCCTACGAGGGCTTGGTAGAGCTGGAGAGGTGGGAGTTTGGATGAAGGGGAGGCATCTGATTCGGCAACTGGGGCTGTGGTGATGAGGGGTTCCTTGTCTTCAGCGTTGGCTTCAACGTCGAAGGGCATGACTTCGGGTGGTGTAGGTGTCGCCTGAGATGTAGCTTGCTTTTCGAATATAAAAATGTCAAGTATTTATACTCCTCGAACACCACCGACCGAGAAGTCGAGCAATGGACATCTCTCTCTTTAATAGTCCAAGCTGCGAAAAGACTGTCACCAGCAAGCGCGTGGTGTGCATCCATTTTGCGCCCTCATCAGGCCATCGCTGGAGTGCATGACCGATAAGACCGCAGCATCAGCGAGTCGCGAGGCTTGTCGCGAACTTTCGAGCTTGCACCGTCGGCGAAGGCGTGGTTGTGGCGTGCGTGAAGCAGTCCAGCCAGCCATGCAAGTCATCCGCCAAGCGTGGCTGAGAAAGTGCTTCTCAATTGGCTACAACACCAGGCTCTGCCCTGTTGAACGTTAATCCCAGAAAGCTAAGGTCCGGCCGATGTGCTGCAGTGGCGTGACACCAAAGTCCTCAGTCCTGCTGTGCAAATCGCTTCGTACACCAGATGGACTCCGTCTCGTGATTGCATAGGCTTTTCATGTCAGACTGTGGAGCGACAGATCGCGCGCGTATCCTTTGGGAACTCGGAATGCTTCAATGTATCACTACGTCCTTGACGATAGCCCTAGCCCTCTTCCTCTCCTCAACATCAAGCCTCCACACAACCCCAGTCTCCCTCTCAAGCTGCGGCTCGCTCAGCTTCGCGATGTCTTCCCATTCATCGTCTTCCATGTTCATGACCAATGTCATCTGTACGCTTCTTGCGAACAAGTCGCGAAGCTCATATCTGCCACCCTTGACAGCCGTTGCAACGATGCTAGCAACATCGCGCTCGAGTCTGACGGCGCCGAGCTCGTCGACACGGCCATGATAGGACCAGAGCCGCTTCTCCAGTGTGCGAGCAAGGTGGCCGACTGTGACTGTGAGTAATTTGTCGTAGTTTCCGGGCGTCAAGATGCGCTTGATCGGTAAGGTGAACGCGTACCACCCACGCTCGAAGCGTTTGGCGACAAGATCGTCGGGCTCTGCGTCTTCGTTCCCATCCCTGCCGTGCTCTGATTGTACAACATACTCCACATCCCGGAAAGTTTCCAATAGGACTGGTCTTAGACGTGGGCGCATGACTTGCTTCAGCATGACCTCGATCGCTTCGGCTACGAGCTCTGAGGTTTTTGCTTCGAAATTGCTTTCGATGTGTTTGATGGTGCGCTCTACAAACACCGCTTCGTGGCCGAAGGGGAAAGCATCCATAAGGGTGGGATTAGAATGCGTTAAGGCGCCTGCGCTCGCGCTGTTCCCAAGGCAGGTCCTTACGATCCTGCGAACGTAGTCGATCGAGACGTCTAGGTTGTTGATAAGTACTAAGAATGAGATGATCGTGCTTTCTGGCGGTAATGCTCCTTGTATCACCGGCTTTGGGTAGCTCTCGTCACGCATCTTGCGCTGTATCATACCGAAGAAGTCTGAGCCCAGCACTCGGCTGACTGATGGGAGTACGCCGGCCACCACCGTGCGCTGAGAGGTCGACAATGTTCGTTGCAATACTTGATTGACGATATACATCACGTCGTCCACTGCTGACGTGATGAACGGCGGGTTCGAACCAAGTGGCTTGTTTGGGTTCAGGGTTAGATCAGATGGCGACTCATCAAGCTGGAACGACTTCTCGACCGATCGACGGAAGAAGAACGCAGCCATGACGTTGAAAGGCTCGATCAGCAGACCGTGCACTTTTTTATGAAGATTGCTGTGTAGTAGCAGATCTGGCATGTTGAGCATAGTGCTAGCATCAGCTTCTGTAGCCCGCGCTGTCTTGTTGGCCAAAAAGCGCGAGTAGAGAGACCATCGCCCGAGCATCGTGGCACTCTCATTCAGCAATGCATCTACTTCTCTCATGTCAACAACCTCATCTTCACTCACGCGAGGTGAACCCTGTGCAGGTGATCCAGTCCTGGGGGGCACCATGCTCGGCTTTTGAGCTCGCAAGAAGCTTTGCACCAGGAAGTTGAACGGATAGCTTTTGACTTCGGTCAGCTTTCTCGCCACCTTCCGCTCCTCCGACCACGTATCGAGGATGATGCTGCCCTGCACATCTGCCTCCACTTGAATGCGCTGAATGACTTTAGTCATACTGCCTTCGCCGTAGTGCCTCTCGACAAGCGGCTGATGACCTTCGACAATCTGTGCGATATGCTCGAACAGTTTCGTCAGGACGCTAGCGTAGAACATACCGTCCTTGCGCTGAGTAGAGCCCATGTTCGTCCTCGCTCGAGCAGCGATGCCACCACAGACATACCTGCCATAGGCTTCAAGTCCCACATCGGAACGATTGATGAGTGGGAACAACTTGAAGAAGCGAGTGACGCCTGCTCCATTCCCTGCCTGAGCTGCCTTGTCAAACTCTCGCAAGAAGAGCCCGCACAAGCTCTCAGCGGCATTGTTGAGCGTCTGTCGTGGCAGATCGGGGACTTCTGCTGTAGGTACTATCTGTTCAGCGAAAGCTCCATCAATGACAGAGTCTGGAATTTGCGACGCTCGATGGATGTAAGTTGCTGCAGTCTCCCAGTCCTGAGGTGCGCCCATGGATCCAGTGACACCCAGGATGCATGACTTGAGCTCCGCTACTTGCTCGACAACGTCCAATGTGGCTTTGACGTTGGCCTGCTCCTGGTCCAGCTTCATCACTGCGCCGGAGATGCGATGAGCAGTAGCGGCCGCTGATGAAAGCATGCTATTACTGATGGCTCGTGTCGCTACGGCTAGTGAGCCTAGCTGTGCCCTGGCGAAGTCTAGACGGCCGAGCTGGCGATTGAGATCTCGTTGTGAGGCAAGCAGACTGTCTAAGCGAGCTGTCACTTTGGCTTCACGGGCGCCCAGGTGAGCCAGACCGGCGCGGATCTCTTCAACCGTCGTGGCATGGGCGATACTGCTCGCGTTCGGCGCGTCTTCCTCGCTCAGCTCGTCAGTGGCCATGTCGTTGATTTCTCCTACTGATAGCAGGATAGCGCTTGTTGTTGGCTGAGACTCAACGCGTTGATGTTATCGGTGCACACATATAGGAGATGAGTCAGGAGAGTTCTTCTACGAGGAATCCTGACTTCGTGGTTGCCACGAGGCGTCTCGGCCAAGTCAACAGGGACAATGCTTAAGACGTTGATGCGAGCTTAGTATGACATCTGCATCGCTCTAACCTACTCAATATGTGCTAACAACAGTAATTATTGAAGCATCGTCTTCCTACACATCCTGGCCATCCTCCCGTCTGGACCCCTTAGCGCGCCACAATCGTCCAACGCGACCTCTCCTGCTCAGCCACACCACTGCGTCGCGCTCGCTTTGACGACGATAACCTCCACCAGCATCGAAGCGCAACATTCGGAACAGACACGACCACAAGACCAGCGTGAGATTATAGATCGAAGGAAGCACTGAATCACAACTCCCAGCAAGTGTACAAACTGCGCAAACCGGTTGACCTAGCACTCCTAGCCTTATCTGCGCGCAGCCGTCTGGATTCCCTCGAGCACTTCTGGAAAGACGTAAGGGCTCGCTCTGGATCAGACGAACCAATAGCCAAGTGTATCTGATCTATCGCCGACAAAACAACAAGAGGCTGAGTCCAGGTATCCCTTACTATCCTCCACACATGCTGTCTTCTACAGCACGATAAGCGCCAACCCCCCAGATCTCCCTCTCAGACCTTCCCATGGACTTCGCGGGGCGGGCGGTGCTTGAGACAACGCGGGTCGTTATCAGAGCCGACAGTGCGACCAGCAGCGCTGCCGCTACCACATCCGGAAGCGCGGCAACCGCAGAACGACCACCAATCTACAAAGTCGTGGGAATCGTACTGGCCATTACTTCTGGAGTCTTCATAGGCATATCTTTTGTGTTGAAAAAAATTGACCTGCTCAAGAGTAACGACAAGTACAATGAAGCGGCTGGCGAAGGCTATGGCTATCTCAAGAATGCATACTGGTGGGGTGGCATGACGCTCATGATCATCGGAGAGATATGCAATTTCGCCGCCTACATGTTTGTGGACGCTATCATGGTGACGCCACTGGGTGCGCTGTCTGTGGTAATCACGACGATCTTGAGTGCGATCTTTCTCAAGGAACGGCTCAGCTTCGTGGGCAAGGTCTCCTGCTTTCTTTGCATCATTGGATCGGTGATCATTGTGCTCAATGCGCCGGAGCAAAGTGCTGTTGCGAACATAGAGCAGATGCAGCACTATGTCATCGCTCCCGGATTCCTAGTCTACGCCGGTCTTATCATTATCGGAGCTGCGTTCACAGCGTTCTGGGCTGGGCCGCGATACGGCAAGAAGTCCATGTTAGTGTATCTGAGCATCTGCAGCACCATTGGTGGCCTATCGGTTGTCGCGACACAAGGACTTGGTTCTGCGATCATTGCGCAGATACGAGGAGAGGCACAGTTCAACAAGTGGTTTACTTATGTGTTGTTGGTATTCGTGATTGCAACATTACTGACCGAGATAATCTACCTGAACGTAAGTTTTGTAGGTCACGTGCTGGTCACGTGACACCAACACAACCTTACCCAGTGCATACTGACACCCAACAGAAAGCACTCAATCTCTTCAACGCTGCCCTGGTCACGCCGACCTACTACGTCTACTTCACGAGTGCGACGATCGTCACGTCTGCCATCCTCTTCCGAGGATTCCACGGCACGGCAGTGTCGATCACTACGGTCGTCATGGGCTTTCTCGTCATCTGTGCAGGCGTTGTGCTCCTCCAGCTTGCAAAGAGTTCCAAGGATGTGCCAGATTCAGCAGTCTTCCAAGGCGAGCTAGATCAAGTCCGGACAATGGCCGAACAAGAGGAGCCAGAGTCCGAGCCGCGAGCAGACACGATACGTGGAGGTGCTGCGATAGTACGCGCAATGAGCAAAATCCGAACGAAACGGCAGGCAGAGGAGCTTCACCGGATGACGGAAGAGCGCATGGAGCCTATCGGCGAGAACGAGACAGTGGAGTGGGACGGCCTGAGGAGACGAAAGACCACTAGTACTGGTTCGGGATCACTCGTTAGGCGGAAGACAGTCCATCCACCCCTTGGAATGTCTCGCTTCCCTGATGATGTGAGTGAGCCTGATAGCGAAGTTCATCCTGGCTTCTTCGGCAGGATAGGTCGCAAGAGCGTGCAGAGCGGCAGCCGAAGTCGACGGCCAGGTCACAGCCCCGTGCCTCTGGGAGAAGTCAATGTCGGTCCCAATAAGACCGATTCAGACCTCGAAGCAGGCCGAGAACACGTCTATGGTCTACCCGCAGGATTGCGGAAGCTTCATGACGGCCACGACGAAGACACGAGCTATCAGGGCGCATCCGGTGGCCAGCACCTCCACTGGGCGAACGACGCGGACAATCGGGAACGGGCATCTTCTCGTGGCTCCAGTCTTGCCCCGCCTCGACCTCCGCCTCATGTTCAAGGCAAATCAGACGGTACCGCGAAGCGTCAATTCTCGTTCCAGAATGTCTTTCATCGGAATAGGTTCAGCATCACGGAAGACAATCCCAGTGTCCGGCCCGTTAGCCGCGGTGCTTTGAGCTTCATCGGCCGGGCGAAGGACGAGCGAACGCATGTCATCACCGAGGAGGAACGCCTAGGACTCGTGACTGGCGACTCCCACAAGCAAGTGCCTAAGCACGACGAGGCTGCTGAGGACGGAAACGGCAGCGACGAGTGGCAAGTCACTTCAGGGACGACGTCGAGTCCTGAAGTAGTGGGGTCCGGCAGTGAATCAGATGGTAAGAGGAGAAGACGGGATACTTACGATGATGAGGATGATGATGAGTTCTATGATCAGCCACTACGAAGTCCGGAAACGTATCAGGGTGGTGGTGGGCATAGCGCTTTGCGCTGAGGGATGTTGTGATTTCTGCAGCGTAGGGCGTTTGGGGATCGAAGCATTGTAGCATCGCATGATGTCGGACATATATATGTACACTTGTACACATGATCTCATGCTGGTCTCGATATTCTTTCATGGCTATGCGAAATCCACCTTAAGTACCTCGCCTGCGGGCTCGGACATATCATAGCAGCCATTGCCCCAAATACGACAAACGGCATAGCGCCCGCTACCGTCGTGCATTAGCGCACTTTGCCTCTACCTCAACTCCACATCATCCTTCCGCACCATCCCTCCTTTCGCACAACAAAACAATGTAGGCTCCCGTTCGTATGGGCCTAACGGCTCCTGCATCTACTCCGACTTATCATGGCGCCACTCGCATCGTCGACGATTACGATCGTCAAGCCAAGGGAACGGCGTGCACACAAGAAGTCCCGCAGAGGATGCGGCAACTGTAAACTCCGTCGAGTCAAATGTGGTGAGGAGGCACCATCGTGTAAACAGTGCAAAGCATTCGGCGTGGACTGTAGCTACGATGGCAAGGTCACTGGGTTGCGATTCGCGGGCGAAAGCACTTTCTCTCTGGCCGACCTAGTGATCGAGATCCCCAAGCCCAGGCATGGTGCCAATCACGATGGCTACAGGACTAGCTGGACGCCACCGAAACCGAGATATGCAGATCAGCTGCAGGTTGCTCTCGGTGTGATGAACCGACATGCTGGCCTGGAAGGCGAGACTCGGGATCTGAACGCTTACCGGATCGGGCTTGCGGATGTGGAGATGCTGCAGAAGTTCCGGGATCGGACTGTGATGACTGTCGGGACGAAGCAGTCGTCAGTGGTGTATCAGAAGGAGATATTCCAGCTTGCACATACAGTGAGTCTTCGTCAGTTCTAGCTGTCGGGTCCAAGCAAAACACTGACAGCATCCAAGTACGACTTCCTCAAACACATCGTCCTAACTCTCACATCCCTTCACGACCAATACCTCCATGGCATCCGCAAAATCGACATCTCCACCGCCCAGCACTGGGTGAAAGGCACGCAACTCTTCCAATCAGCGCTCCGCTCCAAAATTCCAGAAGAATCCAAGGACGCTCTCTGGGCCACCGCAGCCCTCTTAGGCGCAATCCAATTCGCCTCCTTCGAAGCCTCTTGCCCCCAAGAAGCTTGGCCTCTCAAGTCCTACGAAGCCTCAGACCTCGACTGGCTGAAGATGAGCGATGGCAAGAAAGCTGTGTACCGCATTGCTGATCCCACGCGGCCGGAAAGTGCGTTCAGTAAGCTCAAGATTGACCACTCTTGGTTGTATCGAGCGGTAGACTACTCACATGCTCCGAGCATAGCGCTGTCACGCGACTACGTCGATATCTTTGGTCTTGGACCGAGCTCGACGGGCGAGAATAATCCGTACCACAGTGCTGCTATGGCGCAAGCTCGTTGTCTGAATATTGCCTGCACGCCGGAGACGCTCATCGAGTTCTTGTCCTTTCTTGGAAACGTCAATCCAGAGTTGTTCAAGCTCATCGACCGCAAGGAGCCGAAGGCTTTACTATTAATCGCATGCTGGTATGCGAAGGTGTTCAAATATCAGTGGTGGATCCAACGCAGAGGGCTGATCGAGGGGAGGGCGCTGTGCATCTACCTGGAACACGCCAGCCGGCAAGACGCAAGAATTGAGAGACTGTTGCGATGGCCGAGACGAGAGTTCGGACTAACTGTCGAAGACCACCCAAGCGACATACCGACAGGCATTTGGACCCCATGTGCAAGTGCCGGATCGATCTTATGCGTAGTTTGATATCATCCAATAGACTCGTACAACACACTAGATCTCCACTCTATCCAACTCTCCACCTCCGCACTCCATTTCAATCTAGCTCCCAACCCCCCTCCCCCCTCCGTTCCCTCAACCCCTGCACCCTAACCGGGCTCCTCAACGGCATCCCAAAATCATCCTCCTCCTCCCACTCCCCCACATCCTCATCCTCCAACTCATCCAAGTGAAAACTCCCCGGCACTTTGCCCCGTTGCCCCTCCGGAGATTCCACAAGAAACACACTCCCGAACCGTCCTCTCGCAAACCTCGACGCAATCCTCAGCATCATAGCCACCAAATGCGCCGGCGGGCCAAGGAACATCGAGTAGGCTTTACTGACCAGCGCTGTGGTCATGGACTTGTTGCGGGCGAGGGAGGCTGTGGAGGTGCGCGAGGCTGTGGAGCGCAGGGAGAGGGTGGAGGAGTTTGAGGTTGTGGAGGTTGGGGATCGGGTGCGGGGCAGGAAGGAGGTTGTGCCTCCGATTGAGCGGCGGGCTTGGATGCGGGCTTGGATCTGGGCGAAGGGGTCTTCTGAGGGTTTGGGCGGGGAGGTAGAGAGGGTTTGGGGTGGCGCGGGGTCACCTACTGGTCCTTGATTGGGGTCTTTTGTAGGAGGTGGTGCGGGCTTTTGTAGAGAAGCCGAGGAGGAGCGGGTGGAGATTGAGAGGTCCGCGATGCTTCGGATCAGGGACTTGGAGTCGTAGGCTGTGATATTGGCTGCTGAGGGGCCTGCTGCTGGGTGATCGAGGTCGGCAGTAGTTTCGTCTGTATCTGTCGGGCTAGGTGTCGGCAGCTGCTCGTCCGTGCCGTTTTGCATGTTGGTTGCTGGTGTCTCGGGTGTGGAGTCCAGCGTTGTGTCTACTTCGCTAGCTGATGCATCCTCAGCGACGATATGGAAGTCTGACATCTCGGCACCAGCACTGGAGTCTGGTGGTGAAGGTGGCATGTCGGTGGGTATAGCCTGATATGTTCTTGTTCGTCCAGAAACCTGGCCATCGTCCTGCTGGCGTCTTACAGGCTCAGTCACCGTCACAGTGCCGTCTGGCTCGAATCGCGAGCGCAGTCTAGATAATGTTGGTGGCCTTGCACCAAGCTGCATAGGCGCTGTCACGGATCGCGCCGACACAGCAGGCCGCAGCGGTACCTTCGTAGGCGTCTCCAGCACTGTAAGCGGGTTCGGCACATCATCCAGTACATCCTCCTCTTGACTGCCTTCTTCACTGTCTTCATCCACATCACTCTCACCCGATGAACTCCCGCCAAGCTCCTCCGGTCTCTTCCGCTCAATCCCATCCTCCGGCTTCCATCTATACCCCCTCTCCAACCTCCACTTCTTCGCCGGCCCGCTGCTCTTCCTCCGTCCCTTCCTCACCTTCACCCCCTCATCTCCAAACGGCAACTCCACCTCAAATCCCCTCGCGAACGGGCAAGCAGTCCTCTCATAGAACAGCACCTTCCCAAGCACAGCCTTCAATCCCTCCACGGCTTCCAAGTCCTCAGCCGTTTCCCCGGGAAGCTCAATCCGGTAGTAAGTGTCTGGCAATACGCGGAAGGCGAATTTGCTCACGCCGTCCACGCACCAGCACTGACTACGCGGCATTATCGCGTGGAGTAGCGCGCCGGAATGCAGGAAGGACACGGAGCCAGGTACGCGGTAGATCTCCATTGGTCCTGCCGCGAGTGTAGTCTCGGACGAAGACCGCCATGGTGCTGTGCCAGCTGTATTTGGCGGTGGATTTTGAGGAGAGCCTGGGGAGCTGCTCGGCCGCGAGGAGCTGGAGGTGGTGAATTTGATTATGTTGGCGCGGGGGTGGACGTAGAGCGTCTCGATGCCGTCCGCCGCACCGATCTCGGGCGTTGGGAGGGTGCGAGCTGACATTGCGAGTTTGGGGGGGACGGTGACGGAGCGGGACATGGCTATGCGGCGGGGTGTTTGGGGTTGGATGGGCGTGGAGGGTAGGCTGGAGGGGGCCATGATCGCGGTGGATGGCGCGTGCTGTATACCGCGTTCAATGAGACCTTCTGATGCCTTCCCGAACGAGTGTCTTGCAGGTTGAAGGAGAGATGATGAAATGCACGCGAGCATGTGACCCGGCAACGTCGGTGGAATGCAGGGATCGAGGGGGACCTGGGGAGGAGGCTCCACTCTGACACGTGAGATCGGCGACTGGGGTCACTAGCGCCCTCGGAACTCATATCTTTGGTCGCATGATACAGTACTTCGACATGCAGTCAATAAGCACACTATCGACCGATAGCACAATATCGAGACACTCGTCGCGAGCGCAGAAGTAGCCTCTCCAACCCCCTTCAACCGCATAAGCGCGATAGGTCATCTCCACGATGGCGTACCAACACAACCCCAATCAGTATGCCTACCCACCCGGGTCCACCCCTTCATATGCTCAACAGCAACAGCAAGCGCAATACCCACAGCAACAGCAGCCATATGCTCAGCCCACACCACCCACGATCCGCAACCCTTTCGCGCCACCACCACCCGCGCAACCCACATACGGCGCACCAAATGCCTACGACCCCGAGTATGAAGCCCAGGTAGCCGCCTGGCAGTCCGCGTATGCACCCCAGCAAGACCTACAAAGCGACAAGAAAGCCGTAAGACTCGGCGTTGCGAAAGGCGACAACCCCAACATGACACAGCTCGGCCAGCGTCCCACAGCATCAACAACCACATCAACCCTCGAGACAAAGACACCCGCCGCCGCGCTGCCCAACCCCAACGCCCCCGAGAAGAAGCTCACCGTCCTTCGCCAAGGCGGCGGCCAAACCTGGGCCGACGCAACCCTCACAGACTGGGACCCAACGCAATTCCGCATCATGGTCGGCAACCTCGCGGGCGAAGTAACCGACGACTCACTCGCAAAGGCTTTCGCAGCCTACGGCGTCTCCAAAGCGCGCGTTGTGAGGGACAAGAGGACGACGAAGAGCAAAGGGTATGGCTTTGTGGCTTTTGAGGACGGGGAGAGGGGATTTCAGGCGGCGAGGGAGATGGTGGGGAAGTATATTGGGAGTCATCCGGTGACTGTCAAGAGGAGTAAGGTTGATTTGAGGGTTGTTGAGGAGAAGGAGAGGGGGAGGGGTGGGAAGCATGATAAGAAGAATCGCGGGAGGGAGAAGGGCAAGGGGAATGGGAACGGGGAGGATGTGCTTGGGGCGAAGACTGGGGCTGGGGTTGAGAAGGCGGGCGTGAAGGGGCCAGCAGGAGCGTATAAGGTGATTGGGTGAGCTTCCGACATCAGGACTGTGGATTTAAGAAATGGCAATCGATCGGGCAAGCGTGCTCGCACAGTGGGAGGTTCAACCGGAGTGGCGGACACGAAAACGTTGACCATTCGACGCCACGCGAAGATCGTCGAGGGCTTGAATCTGTCGACGACCACTGGCATCTGGATGCTTGGTAGCTGCCCGCAGCCAATGGACCGTTGCGACTCGCTGCTGCGGTGTCCATGGCTTGCGGTACAACTGAGTGGACGCTCGCCCGGTAGGCTGCAGCTACAGCTACAGCTGCGCGAGCGAGAAGCGGCAAGTAGTGTGCAGAAAATGATGGGCTGGACCATGATATAAATGAAACGAAGTCTGCACATACCTTATCTCATCCCACGACTTCCCAAATCTCGTGACTACTTGAACAAGGTGGACCCTGTACGTGAAGCTCTCCAGAGCTCCCGTCATGTCATCCAGTCCTTCTCGTTCCATTCTCTCTCCTCCCAACTATACTTTCACGCATCCAACAATGAGCTGCTTTATATCAGCACTATCAACATTCTCCGCTATTGTTCAACACACGCACCGGCGACAATGAAGCCGATATGGTGGGGGTACGATGAGGGGTGGTGGCTGGGGTTGCCCACTGCGCGCTTCCATGAGAGTACCCATTTCAATACCTCAATTCCTTTGCAGTCGATTGCTTCGCTTTCTCATTATTACTTGGAAATACTTGTGAATAGATCAGAGGATACTATGGCACCATTGGACATTCCGTGAGAGAATGCGATTGAGTGCATGAGAAGCGTGCGCCGTGGAGGTGCGAGTGAGGCGAGGAGGAGTCGCTCGGATCAACATGCCGCCTACACGCCAGCGTCGACAGAGCGCGAAGGCTGCTGAAGCGGCGATATCACAAGAGGTAGAGGATCGACCGTGGAAGAGAAGAAAGATCACTCGTGGAGATGGTGTCGGGCCTCTCGAACGGCCGACTGGTGTTGTGCGCCCACAACGCTCCATTGTGATCGACCTGGACAGTGACGACGACTCTGCATCGCCAGCGCCAGCGCCAGCGCCAGCACATAATTCGAGTTGCGAGAGTCAAGCTGTTGACGATGCTCCGCCTGATCGAGCCATTGTGCGCACATATCCGCCAGCACAGCCTTCATCTTGGTTCTCCGGATGGGAAGCGCCTAAAGATGTCCAACAGTCGTCTGAAGCGGATGCGCTGGATGATTTGCTCTCATGCCCGCAGGGACTTGAACAGCCGGAGGAGTTCAACTACATTGAGCTCAGCGGCTTCACTATATATCGCCCACCAGACGTCCGACTGCATCATGATATGTGTGCTCTGAGCCGCTTACAGGTGCTTGGTATCGATAAGCTACTGTTCAACGGCGTTTGCTCGGTCGGCGATCAAAAGCACTTTGTTCAAGGCGTGCCCTTCGGCATCCTTACGATTGACTACGACGAAAATGTACGATTTGACACGCGCAAGCGGGCTTGCATACAGAGCTTCAGAGGTCACAGAGCTGACGTCTGGTATCGATTGGGCGAGCCTGCGGATGAGTATAGACGCTACTACGACCCCTTCAATTGGCTCGCTACTTTTACCGCCTTCTTCCTCGAGTACCTGGAGCAGCACGGGTGCGAGCTTGTTACGCTTGCAGACTTCCGCTCACGCTTCTTCAAGTGGCTACAGGCGACGTATGGATCTTTACCCGAGTTCCCCGCTTGGCATGCACAGTGCAAGCTGAAAGACTTCCGCTCCACCGTTGCCGCAAACTTCGACTATCTGAACAAGGAATGTCACAGCCTGGGACTGGTGCCAGTACAAATCTGGAGAGAAGTCAACCCGGCCGATCTGGGAGCAATCCCGAAGCAGGTGAATCATGAGCTCAGGACAGTAGTCACATACGTTGTGCATCACATGTTCAAACATATGTACTTTGGTACACACTTGAAGCCAACAGTTACCTCGGACAGTCTACTTCGCCGGATGGCATCTCGAAAGCGAAGCATGGCCTTGACGCCGCTTACTTCCAGTCCGACAATGATACCCCATTTCAAAGAGATAGCCACAGTCACGCATCCGTTGGACATACGACCAGGAGACGTCGTAGAGATTCCACGAGACCCAGGCACACCTTGGCGCGGCTTGGACACATGGTTTGTCTACGTGCAGGACGTGCGTGGCAAATATATGGACGTGATCTGGCTGTACCATTCTTCGCACACCACTCTGGATGAGTCGGCATACTACCCGTACCAGAACGAGCTATTCATCTCTGACAATTGCCGCTGCGGCCAAGACGCAGAACCGGTGGATCAAGCTATCCGCAGACTGAACGTCAAGTGGTTTGTGACTGACCCGAATAGCGTGTCGCATACAGAATTCTTTGTCAGGCAAAAGTACCGCAGTGTGCATGAAGATTTCGTAACGCTGCGATCATCGGACTTCACCTGCGAATGTCATTTGGATAACGAGACAGCTCATTGGGAAGAATGCTGTGCAACCTACAGCATCGGCGACTACGTTCTGTTCCGCGAGGGTATTAATGACGACAACATACTCGTTCCGGCTCGAGTAACTGCGTTTGACAGGGTCGAGCGTAAGATCTGTCTTGAGTCGCTACAATGTGCCCTTGGGCACGCAGCTCGACCGAACGAATTGATAGAGACGGGCAATATCTGCGCGGTCAGCCCTACCGCGATCGATCGAAAGTGCAATGTCGCGAAATATCGCAGCCGAAGCGCGGTAAAGTTCCCATATGATCGGGATGGTGGTGGAGATCACTACTACATCATTGACGAGGCTACGAAAGTCGTACCTGGTACCCATATGCCTTCCATAGCTCCGATGCGTGGCCTCGGGATGTTCTGCGGTGGTGGCAATTTCGATCGAGGACTTGAGGAGTGCGGTGCCGTGGAGTTCAAGTATGCCCTTGACTGGGCGGAGCATGCACTACACAGCTATAGAGCGAATGTGGACGATCCTGCAACTGTCTCCTACTTTCTTGGTTCAGTCAACGACTACCTCGCACAAGCGCTGAAGGGCTCGACTAAGGCTGGAATCGCGACGATTGGCGAGGTTGATCTCATCTCAGCCGGCAGTCCGTGTCCTGGGTTCTCGCGCATGCAACCGGACAAACAGAGCCAAAAGGCGTCACACATGTCGTCGCTCGTAGCATCCGTAGTCTCCTATGTCGACTTCTACAGTCCGCGATACCTCGTTCTCGAGAACGTTGTGTCCATGACGAACACGCTCCACTTTGCAAAGGATCAGAACGTTTTCACGCAGATTATCGCAGCATTGGTAGCCCTGGGATACCAGACACAACAGTTTCTAATGGACGCCTGGAGCTATGGCAGCTCACAGCAACGGTCGCGAGTCTTTATCATAGCCTCCGCACCTGGGTTGCCACCACTTGAGGCGCCGCCGCATACTCATGCCCATGCGAAGCAGGTCCAAAAGAAGGGGCTAGGCAGAGCGAGCAACGGCGAGATAATCGGTGTGCGTCGGGACGACTGGACGCCGTTTGCCCACGTCTCTACTACTGCAGCCACCGCTGACCTCCCTAACATTGGCGATGCGACAGTCGGCCTGTGTCCCGCTTTCCCAGACCATCGAACGACAACAGAAGAAAATGCAATGAGTCGGGACTTGCTAGCTCAAGTTCCGATTCGACCTTACGAAATGAGCCTGCAAAGGGCAGTTCACCGAGGTCTTATCACCTCCGGCTCAGCTTATGAGTGGGTCAAGAGCTACGATCCAAATTCCATCCGCGGCAGGCCGGATGGGAAGAGCTATCAACGCGTCTCCCCTAACGATCTGTTCCCTAGCTTGATGACGAAGCTTGCATTGCAGGATGGTAAGAATGGTATCTCGTTGCACTGGGAGCAGCCGCGTGCGCTCACTGTCCAAGAAGTGAGGATTGCGCAAGGATTTCGAGCGCATGAGGTGATCATTGGATCTCCAGGGCAGCAGATGAAGATTGTGGGGAATAGCGTCGACAGATGGGTGGCTTTTGCCCTCGGCCTGGAACTGCGGA
This sequence comes from Cryoendolithus antarcticus, assembly GCA_002077065.1. Classification (NCBI taxonomy): domain Eukaryota; kingdom Fungi; phylum Ascomycota; class Dothideomycetes; order Cladosporiales; family Cladosporiaceae; genus Cryoendolithus; species Cryoendolithus antarcticus. Next base: position 165,473 of record NAJO01000041.1, on the reverse strand, counting down.
AGTCGTGGGATGCACGGCCTAAGGATGAACAGGAGAGAAGTGGACGGGGGATGCAGTCTGTCAACGTCCAACCCAGCCCAGAGCAACTGCAAGCCATCAGCCTCGAGATGGACGAGGTCAGAGCTGGCGGCTTCAGGGCCATCCGACGTCGTCTTCTCACGATCGAGGCGGCGAGCACGGTATCAGGAACGAGCAGCCGGCCGACTTCGACGCCAGTCGATGCCAATGATACAGGCACGCCTTGTGCGATGTGGGAAGCGAAGTCTGCGTCCACAACGCCATCGAGAGGCACATTAGATGGAGCGACGGAGGCGCATGGACTTCTGACGCCGATACAAAGAGAGGGAAGTAACATGGAGAGCGCTATCATGATCGACTAGAGCGTGTGTAGCAGTCAACAGCGCAATCTGGTATGAAGTTCAGCAGACACCGTGAATACCGTGTATGCATTGAACCCTCGATGACCGCGCCAAATTATACATGTGCTACTTCTCCATGCCGTCCACCGTTCATGATCATGCGAGTGCAGCCTTCCTTTCCTTCACGCACCCACAGCAACGCCCTGCCCATTTGCCCGTCCTCCAGCCCTTCGTGCCACAGACGGGCGCCCGGGTCGATTGAGCGTATACTTCGCAAACGCCCTGGCGAGCGCTTTCTTGCAGCTGACTTTCTGGCTGCCCACAAAGCTATCGACGGCTACTGCGATCGCGCGATCCATGTCTGCCGCATTGCAGTATTCGGACAGTCGCATCTTGGCGAAGGATTCGCTGATTCGGAGGATGGACTCGAGATGGCGGACCTGGAGGGTGAGGGTCAGTAAAGGGAAGATGAGGGAGAAGAAAGGAGGGAATGGCTTACGGTGATGGGGTACGCGCCAGTGGCTAACGACTCCCGTCGCATGTCCGCGAAGAGACGCGCAATTTTGTCCTGATCGATCTGGTACAGTTTTGGCCGGCAACGCTCGCGGGCATAGAGGATATACTTCCGCAGCAGCTCCTGCGAGATGCCGCTGTATGGCGCCGCTGAAGGTCCATCAGTAGGCATGTCCACGTGCATACTGTCCTCCTCTTCTCCCACAGCAGTGGCTTGCGTCTGCGAGCCCAGTGCGGAAGAGTACACGGGGTGTGCGCGGCCGTGACTGTTTACGACGAATTTCGCGAGGCGCTCGTCTTCGACCGGATCGACGGTATCGCGTACGACGCACAAGATGTCGAAACGTGAGAGGATTGGCTCGGTGAGCTCGACGTTCTGGCTGAACGGTACTGTGGCGTTATAGCGTCCGCCTATCGGATTGGCAGCGGCGATGACAGCACAGCGAGCTTGTAGCGTTGTGACAATGCCGGCTTTGGAGATGGAAATGGTCTGCTGCTCCATAGCTTCGTGGATCGACGTGCGATCTTGGTCGTTCATCTTGTCGAACTCATCGATCAAGCAGGTACCTTTATCCGCCAGCACGAGCGCGCCGCCTTCGAGCGTCCACTCTGCGGTCAGCGGGTCGCGACGCACAGAGGCTGTGAGACCGACTGCTGAGGCACCTTGACCTGTTGCGAAGACTGCGCGGTGGGCGGTGTGCTCGATGTACTTCAGGACTTGGGATTTAGCTGTTCCTGGGTCGCCAAGGAGGAGAAGGTTGATGTCGCCGCGGATGGAGTGTTTGCCTTGTGCTTCTTTGGAGACGCCGCCGAAGAGCGACAGAGCGACTGCGGTCTTGATGTCGTCGTGGCCGTAGATTGAAGGAGCGATGGATTGCACGATCTTCTCGATGATGTCTGGATCTCTGCTAAGCGCGCGGATCTGTCGCTCATCTTCTTCGGTCAGTCTGAAGCCGGCGAGCTGGTCGTGGCTCTTGACAACGTGGTTTGCTTCGAGGACTGTGGCGAAGACTGGGAAGCCGTTCTTATTGTTCAGCTGGGCGTCGTAGCTGTTGCGGTAGATGCCAGTGATCTCAACTTCCTCGCCTGGCCGAGCAGAGTCAATGAGATCCCACAGCAGGATGACTTCGCGGTGTCTCGGCAGGCGACCGGCCGGAACTGTGCCAGGCGACTCCTGAAGAGTGAGCTTTTGATAGTTGCGGTACACTGTTTTCTCACTGTTGAGCGTGAACGGCCCTCGAGATTGACAATTCTGGCAGAATGACAACTTCACCTCTGCATTGCTGTCCTGAGGGAATGGGCCGAGCGTGATGCCACACTTCGTACAGTCGAATTTGATGTACTTCAGCTGTGGGAACACTCCGGTCCTCCGGGTAACGACACCAGACACTCGCAGGAGTGAGTTCAAGTGGTTCTGCCGGAGCTGTCGCAGGGTGAGTGAGATGGGCAGATCCGTCATCCGCACATGCAATTCCGAGTGAATGCGCTCGTAATCCGGGTAGTGGTAGAGAGTGACGTCCAGCGCCACGGCGTCGAAGATCGGCAGAACAGATGATGGCACTTGAGCGCAGAACAAGGCGAGCACCGGTTTTGAGTCTGACAGATGCATCCAGGAGACCTCCAAAGATTCGGCGTTGACCTCACCGAGCGTTCGGATTCGCACACCATAGACTGAGGTCCCCTTCTCGTCCGTGTACTCTGTGAGGAAGTTCTTGAACTCTCGTGCAACCGTCCGCGAGACTGCTGGCTGAGCTAGCCACTCCACGACCGAAGCAGCCTTGACATCCATAAGTGCATCCAGCGTAAGCTCCTCGTTCATAATGTCCTCGGCAACATCCATATCGTCCTGATCCTCGTCATAGCGATGCCGTCTGCGCCGTGGCTGGCGAGTCAAATCCATGACATCTTCCTCCTCGTCTTGCAGAAAAGCTCTGGGCATCCGTGCCTCTCGCGCAACTTCTCGATCCCGTCGATTGAGCCGTGCTTCCAGTTGCCGGCGCTGCGCCAGGTCCATTTGGTCGTAGTCGCCATCGTCGTCAATGTCTCGTCCAGCGTATCGGTCGTCTTCACGGCGGTTGTAGTCGTTCTCAAAGTTGTCGCCGAACAAATCGATGCCTGCGTCGTCCTCGGCCATCTCATCGGCATCGTCGATGTCGAGTGCGACTTCCTCCTCTGGGTCGAGGATGTCATCGTCGCCGTCGTCGAGCTCGTCTTGCTGTGGGAAGACTGGTGGGGACGATGCGGGAGCTGTGCATTCACATTAGCGAATCGCCGCACTGCAGCCATCATGTCAACGTACGACTGGATGGCGGCGCATTGGAGGGTGTGGGCGCATCGCTATCGACGTCTCTTGTGCGTTTGCGCCCTCCAGGTTGGGTTCGGCTGCGGTTAGGGGCGGACATCTCGTCGTCGAATTGTGAGCAATTGGGTTCCGACCAAGAGTATCTCAATCCGACTACAGTCCTGTATGCTTGCACGTGCGAGGTCTATCTCGACGTAGAGATGACAGGAGGGGTGGAAGTTCACATCCAAACCGGAGGACGCGTAAAGTGGCACGCGAACGTGACACGCTTCTCGGAATCACGCGTTTGGCACCTAGAAGCTCACTCAATGACACTGAGCTGCCTAGTATCACCTCTCCATTATCTCACCGCCACCATGGAGCCCTCCGAGCCTTCCCAAACAGCGTCCGACTACATCACCTCGCAACTCCGCCTCGAAGCCGACGCCCGCGAAGCCCTCCCCTACCAATTCGACACCTGCACCAAACCTCTCGGCCCACTCCGACAGTCTGTCTTCGCCTGCCTGACTTGCTCACCGCCACCCGCATCGATACATCAACGGTTCACCCCAGCAGGTGTCTGCTATAGCTGTAGCATCAGCTGCCATGGCGAGCACAACCTTGTCGAGCTCTTCACGAAGCGCGACTTCGTGTGCGACTGTGGGACTACGCGCATGGCCAACAGTGGGACGAGCTGTAGCCTGCGCGTAGATACTGAGACTGGCCGGAAGGGCGGGGTAGTCCGGGAGGAGGCAAGGTCGGGCAATACGTACAATCAGAACTATCAGGGAAAGTTCTGTGCGTGTGGGGACGAGTATGACCCCGAGAAGGAGAAGGGGACGATGTTCCAGTGTCTTGGCCTTGCGACGGAGGAGGGTGGAGGATGTGGCGAGGATTGGTGGCACCCGGAGTGCTTGATGGGGTTGCCCAGGCAGCAGCACGTGAAGCCGGCGGAGTCTGCAAATGGTGTGCTCGAGCCTGTCAGGGAGGAGGATGAGGCAGCGATTGAGGAGGCTACGAACGGCACAGGGACGAACGAGGAGGCTGCCAGCGGTGAGCCACCGCATGCAGAAGCAGGAGATGTACACCACCATGAGGAACTACCTTTGCCGGATGGTTTCCCCGCCGAAGATGATTTCGACCACATGATCTGCTATAAGTGTGTGGGAACGCAGCCATGGATCAAGCAGTACGCAGGTACAGAGGGTTTCTTGCAAGCGCTCCCGGCTTACGCGAACGCAAAAGTGGCGGAAATTGCTGTGCCCGCACATGCTAACGGAAGCACCCCGGACATCAAGAAGCGCAAAGCCGAAGATGAGCTGGACAATCAAGCCGATGCTAAGAGATCGCGATCAGGCGCAGAGTCTTCTGTGGTACTCCCGTCGACAACAGCATCCAGCGAGCCAGTGAACGGCACTTCGCCACGCCATGCCTCATTACCGCAAGCACCAACCGGCCAGCTCAGTCTATTCGTGAAAGATGACTTCCGCGCCCACCTCTGCCGCTGTAGCACCTGCTTCCCCCGTCTCGCCGCTCTTCCCCACCTCCTCGAAGAAGAAGACTCCTACGAACCCCCAGTCTCCGAATCCGATCACCAGAGCGCCGCCGGCCGAAGCGTGAACTCCGGCTCGATCCTCGAGCGGGGTGAGGCCGCGTTGTCGGGGATGGATCGTGTCAAGGCGATTGAGGGCGTGATGGCTTACAATCATGTGAGGGATAAGGTGAAGGATTTCTTGAAGCCGTTTGCGGAGAGTGGGCAGGCTGTTGGGGCGGAGGATATCAAGGCGTATTTCGCGAAGTTGAGGGGTGATGAGATGGCGTTGAGGGAGGCTGCTATGGGAGCTGGGGGCAGCTGATTTAGTATCAACGCCATCTGGTACCAGACGTTGACCTCATTCGACATGTGCCATCACGCGTTCTGAAGATCTTGGCGCTTCCTTCGCGCAGAGATCTACGAGAGCCCAAATTAGACAGTATCAAACGGCGATGGCCCCTCAAGTAGGTGGCAGAAGTACTTCCATCCTGGCGGCTCGTGGACAGTAGCACAGGGAGGACCGCAGAGGCGTGGAGAGGCGTGGAGAGGCCTTCGCAAGTAAGTGTGTCGCGTACAGGCAGGTCTGCAACTTCCAAACTGCAGTCCACCTGCTCCTTCCTCCTCTCTGCACACACGCGCACCTTCGCTTCTCACTTTGATGCGCTCACATCTCAACAAACATGGCGCACAGCAGCATCACCACTGTTCCAAGACTTCTTGAACACACATCCATATCATGAGCACAGCGCATTGCAGGCGCCACACACACGACCAGATACCGCTCGATCGCAAAAACACCTTATTCATCAAGCTAAATACCCTACGCATTGAGTCCTCGTCCTCCTTTCGTCAGTCACGCGAAGCGTTAATCGAAGAGAGCACGCCAAACGCTTCTCGACCGGTGGTCAGACTACCTCCCGGTGTCGCATCGACACTCAAGGCGCTGTTCAAGATGCCCAGCGTAACGGCGAGTGACCAGAACGCGACCGTCTTCGGCGTGGCGGCGATGTGCCCACAGAGTGGCTTCACGGGCTTTGGCTCTCAGGGTGATAGCACGCCGAGGGTTGTTATGCCGACGGCGCCTATGACTGCGGAGACTGCGAAAAGTGCTTTCGGGAGAGCGTGTCCTGCGCAGACTGGTGCAGAAGGGATTGTTGAGAGTGTCGTGGTACTGGGGCTCAGGCGATCCTGCAGCGTTTGTTCGATGATGGCCAGTACAAGGATATTACACTGGAGGCGAGCGACGCGACAGTGTTTACTGCGCACAAACCTATGTGCGTATGACTCTCCGTGGACTACTGACGGAAGACCTGACAGAGACGACAGTATCTTCCAAAGTTCGGACTGGATGAAATCGAAGTGGGAGGCGGAGGAGACACTGAAGCTCGATTACCCTACCGATGTGATCGAGTCCCTTCTGCGCCACGCGTATGGCTTATATGTCGGGATGCTGCACGATCCGCTGCCAGCTTTGACGTCTGAAGCCGCGCATGGCTCAGATGCAAAGCAAGACTCCATAGCGGCCCAGAACATTGAGACGGTCCAACAGCTGCTCGCTGCCGCAAGTAAAGTGAGTAAAAGCACTCTCCTGGGCACACTGGCCGTACTGATTCGGCGCACAGTACGGCATGAAGGACCTCACTACAGCTGCAGGTCAGCGACTGTTGCAATTACTCGACTGCTGCGATGATCGCCCGGGGCTGATAATCACGGTCGCGAGCAGTATCTGTAGTAGCGGCAGCGACGAGCAGACCCGACAACATGCTGCGAAAGCTGTGGTTCGGGTTCTTCAGGATGTGATGAGCGAAGAGAAGAACGAGGCTGTTCCCATGGCCAATGCAAAGCTGGCTCGCGATGTGATGTTCTACGCTGGGCAAAACCTCAAAGCCACCACCGCATCGAGGAGAGCGCCGAAGTCCGATTTTGGCGTGAGCTTCGCTTCGACGACCGGTGCTTCAAGCGGATCTCCATTCTCGACCATGGACAACATGGCCGCGAAGGCAAAGACCAAGACAGCAGCTGGCGGAGTATTCGATCTGCCTCCCGATACTGCTCTACCACAATTCGGTTCCGCCGCCAGCTTCGGCTTCCGGGTAGGTAACACGCAAGAACCATCCCCAGCGAACGCGGAGAACAGCGCTATAGACTTCCAGTGGGCTCGTCGCGAGCCTGGTCTACAGTTTGGCCAACTTGGAAGCTCCATGTCGTTCACACCACCTGCATTCTGGGGTGCAACGGGACCGAATGTGCTCGGTGTCCCGCAAAAAAATAAGACCGCGCCTGCGCAGATTTTCAGACATCCCTTATGCACTGCGCAGTCGCAGGCAATGTCCGTACCACCAATGGACACCTCAGGAAAGCCGGTGGGAGAGTATTTCGGCGGGATGTCGCAGGCTAGGCTCAAGCGGCTTGCCGAGACTGACGGTGCGGAGGACGTTGAGAAGAAGAAGCCAAAGATGGATGGCCCGTAGGCAGGGCACGTGAAGATCGAGAAGGAAGTTACGGCAAAAGGCGGCCTGGAGCCGAGGTTTGGTAACCCGTCAGTACCTCTGAAGGAGCTGTGATCAGCTCAGCGCAACAACAGCAATCCTCAGCGCATCAACGCTCGCACGTTGAAGCCCTCAGGGGACGTTCGCAAAGCGCCCTGGTCATACAGGTCAGTGGGCCGGAAATGCGTTCAAGGCATGTGGACTGGGTGAGCTATAGGCGATGCCTAGAACGAAGGAGATGCCCAGTCTATGCATAGCTCGTGACCGATGCTATCAACGCTTATGTATGATACAAGTCGCAGCTTCTCTACGCCACCTTGCTCTTCTTCCCGATCCTCACATCAAGATTGCCGATCACGTAGCTCGCGATGTAGACGACGAACAGTCCCAGCGTGATAACCACCGGCTTCCTGAAGCGCGCCGAGAAGGGATACTCGTACGTGACAATCAACTCGCGGTCCCTCAGCTCATCAACGAGATTAATGCTCGTGAGCGTGAGTGTCGTGCGGCCGACCGTATCCATGAATGTCCTGTGGAGCGAGGTCGTATTCGAGATGACGGGTACAGTCGTATCCCAGGTAAGAATCCTGCATCGCAAAGTCAGTACATCCCCCTAATCAGCAGCAGCTCAAGCAACTCACTTGGCGCCCTCGGGCAAGATAACCCTCACAACAGCCCTCTCGTACTCCATGCCCTCGCTCAACTTTGGGCCCTCGAAGAAAGGCACCTTGAGCACGAATTCATCGCTCTTGCCCTTTAGTGCTCTCACCACGGAGCTCAGATCGCTGTTCCAGCCCGTCTTGAAACTGTAGTTCCAGCCGCCGAACATCGGGTATCTAGGCTTCAATTCCAGGTTCGCTTCTCGCAGATTAGACCTAAAGCGAGAGGTAGAGACGTTGCCGATGTCGTCGATGAAGTACGCGTCCTGGCTTCCGATGGCGAGAGGGTATCGGAGTTCTTTGAGGGCGGTGGAAGGCGGGTTGTAGTAAGCTGCTTGCTGGTAGGCGACGCGGCTGAATTGGTTTTTGAGCGTTGCGGCGCGGTTGGAGAGCCAGTGGCGTTCTTCGAAGGCCGCGTTGCCGCCCCAGTGGCTGATCTCAACGTCCCTCTCAAGTAAGGAGGAGTGCGGCAGCGGGTGCGTGTACTCGTACCGGACATGGGTGTCTTGCGTAGCGCCTGCTGGCACGTCGGCGTAGGGACCGTAGGTGTATGTTGAGCCCTGCTTTTGGGGGTCGGTCTTGCCTTCGCTGTTCAGCGAGGAGGGGAGGATGGGCGCATCAGGCACGTCTGTCGTGGAGAGTTTGAGTTTGGTCTTCTGATTTGCGGTGGCGTACGCAGAGGGTGCGTAGGCGGAGAAAGCGTAGTGGAGGTATTGCTTATCGTTCTGGGAGTCTAGCCGGGAGGGTTTCGGGGTGAGGGCGGAGAGGGCGTAGTAGGATATTGCGAGGGTGATCTGGGCTTTGGGTGCTAGTGGTGTGGGAAAGGTGATTTTGTAGTATTCGGTCGCGCTGGGAAGTTTCAGTATATATGGGTCTGACCCTCCTCTGCGATCTACGAACCTGTACGGATCGATCTCGACAACCTCCGCCGCGAATGGACCAGTCGTAGCATCCTTCTTGTCCCTCACTTCCAATGCACCTATTCTCGCAATGTCGCCAGCGACGAATGGAATGTAGTACTCCGACTGAGCTTTGGCATCGATGTTTTCGACAATGACATTGATCGTCTCACGTGGATAGCTCTTGTCCAGATTGATATTCCTGACGAGGTTTGTGTTGCGGAACACCTGAGGTGGCTTGAAGGTGGACGGAAGGATGTTGCGCGACTTCTCGGTGAGGTTCGAGTCTGCTGATACGGCCGCTATGAGGGCAGCGAGAGCCCATTGAAGTGATCTCATATTGGCGGCATGTGTGGGTGAGCTACCATGTCCGGTTCCAATGCTGTCTGGTCGTTGAAGGTGTCCTTCGGGGAAGCAAGCGGAACCGTTCCGACGTGGACTTCACTCACATTTGCTTAATGGAGACCGAGTAACATGCGGACTCATATGTCATATGCTAAACTTGCCACCGACCCTTGAGTGGCAGTAGTCTCCACCAGCTATCGAAATATGGAGCTGTAATTCACCTTCTTTGACGCCCTGACAAAGTTGCCATTGCCGCGCTCGTGGTGACAGAGTCATTGAGATGACACCTCCGAGATGTCTATTCCGATCGCACGCTTCAAGGCACGCCACGCAGAGCCACTTGTGGTTCGGAGTGCAGAGGAGAGCCATTGCATCAAATTCACGGCTCTTCAAAATCTCTGAAGAAGTACGACAAGCCCTTCATGAGAGGCGACCTGTTGTTGCTTTGGAGACTACGATTTACACTCATGGCTGGCCTTATCCGGACAATCTGGCGCTGGCCTCGCGTCTGGAGTCCGTCGTGCGACTCCACGGCGGTGTACCTGCTACCATCGGTATCCTGGAAGGTGTAGCACATGTCGGACTCGCTGCGGACGAGCTGGTGCGGCTTGCATCGAGTAAGCATGCTCTCAAGATCTCACGCCGGGACTTGGGCTTCGCACTTGGCCTCAAGGATGCCGAAGGGAACTTCTTCAATGGCGGCACCACGATCGCCGGCACGATGGTGCTCGCCCACCTTGCTGGCATCAAGGTCTTTGCCACTGGCGGACTGGGTGGCGTGCATCGCGGCGCCGAGCAGACGATGGACATCAGTGCAGATCTCACCGAACTTGGTCGGACGCCTGTGGCCGTTATCAGCTCCGGGTGTAAGTCGTTTCTTGACATCCCGCGCACGATAGAGTACCTCGAAACGCAGGGTGTGGCCGTGGCAACATTCGCAGATGGTCGCAAAGGCAATGTCCACTTCCCTGCTTTCTACAGTCGCGATAGCGTGGTGGAATCGCCAAAGGTACTGCAGGATGCTCAGGAAGCGGCAAGTGTCATCCACGCTCACTCGATGCTGGGTCTGCGGTCTGGTCTGCACTTTGCCAATCCTATACCACTCGAGCATGAGATTCCGTTCGCGGAGATGGAAGTCGCGATTGCGCAAGCAAATGCAGAAGGAATCAATGCCGGGGCTACAGGTGCTGCCATTACGCCTTTCATACTTGACAAGATCAAGCAGCTCACTGGAAGTCGCAGCCTGACAGCGAACAAGGCATTGGTCGAGTCAAATGTAGTCATGGGCGCGAAAGTTGCCAAAGCGTTGATCGACCTGCAAAACAAGGATGATCTGGGCCCTCAGTAAGTTACGGCAGATGCTTGATGCAACATCAACATGCTTACAGCACAGGTCGAAGACTTGACCTGCCAAGTCAGCGCGTAGTGTCACGTCGGCCGCAAGATCCGCAGTCGAGGCAGCGTTTCAACGAGGAAACGAGTGTCGTTGTGACCAGTTCGACATTGACAGAAGTATCTCCCGTCGCCCCGATCGACTCTCTCGTGGCAACGCATGACGCGAACGTCTTTGTAGCGGGCACACTCGCTCTAGACTATGCGTGCGATCACAAGCCACGATCTGGCAGTCCCTCCACTGGCTTGGAAATGCACACGTCAAACCCAGCTCAAATTTCGCAATCACTAGGTGGCGTTGGTCACAACGTCGCTCGAGCAGCACATCTGATGGGCGCTGGAGTACACTTCTGCAGCGCTGTCGGGGATGACTTAAGTGGTCGAGCAGCTCTTGTAGCGCTGACCGATGAGGGACTGAGCAGCGAAGCGGTGGAGGCATTAGCAGCGGATTCGGGCAAACGCACAGCACAGTATGTTGCTGTGAACGAGCAAAGCAAGGATCTTGCTGTTGCTGTCGCCGACATGGCCATACTCGATACTCCGCGGAAGGGTGAGCCGGACACGATAGGTACTGCATTCGATAACAACTGGCTGCCACGAATACACAGTGCACGTCCGTCACATCTCGTGCTCGACGCGAATTGGCCGCCGATTTACCTGGCTCGCTGGCTCAAAGCAGGCTCTGAAATCGATGCACACATAACATTCGAGCCGGTCAGCAACGCCAAATCTGCCATACCGTTCCAGCTCCCGCCAAAGTCATCACTTTTAGTCTTCCCCAAGCCCACCATCAGCCTTATCACCCCGAATGCCACCGAGCTGGCAGCTATGTACACCGCTGCCCGCGCTGGAAGTTTCTTCGACCGTGCCGACTGGTGGGCTGTGATCGATGCACTGGGCATACCTTCGACGGGTGCAAGAACCGCAATGTCACTCGCCACCTCGCCTGCGCTGGCCGACCAGGGCATACCACAGCAGAGTGTGCAGCTTCTGCCTTTCTTTCCATCAATCTGCACGAAGCTCGGCGCTCGCGGCGTTCTGGTCACGCAAATCTTGCCAGCTGGTGACCCTCGATTGTCAAGCGCAGAGTATGCACCATACATTCTCTCACGCTGCAACAACGACACGGAAGACTCGCTCGGCGTGGGCGGAGTGTACATGCGGCTCTTCCCCGCCATCGAAGACGTCGCAGAAGAGGACGTGGTCAGTGTGAACGGCGCGGGTGATACGTTTTGCGGTGTGCTTGTTGCTGGGCTGGCGAAGGCAAAGCAGGAAGGGAGGGAAGGGAGATTGGAAGAGTGGGTTGATATTGCGCAGAGAGCTGCGGTGTTGACGCTTAAGAGCGAGCAGGCTGTTAGTCCGGGGTTGGGGACGTTGAGGATGTTGATGTAGCATCCGATGTGAGTCCGATATGTGTCTCTGGGCACTTCTCTCGCCCTTTCCTGCTTTCTGTCAGTACTGAACAATTGACACGAAGGCTCATGTAGACCTAGGGCTCGAATCTGCCTTGATTAGCGTCCCGACGTGCCTGCAGACTTACTCTCCTCAAGAGCGTCTTCGCAGATCCGCTTGAGTGACCTAGCGCCCCGTCTATGAAACTCCCTCTCCTCTTTCAGGCACTTTGCATCGCTATCGCGAAGGATACCATCGGTCGACCACTTATGGCCCTCGGGTTGCATCGCTGCTGGCGCCTCATCGCACTCTGCCGAATCCTGATGCTTCGCTACCAACTCCTCGCTCAGCACCAGCTTGATCTGCTGGAGAGCGCCCGACAGCTCGTCCAAGTTGCTGTCAAGCCTTGTGTCTTGACCTTCGGAATTCACACGGCGTTCGACATGCCACAGAGTCTCGGCTTCCTGGCGCATGTCCCAGGCTTCATCAACAAGGGCGACGATCGTGGCGAGGAGGAGAAGAGTCTTGATATGGTGAATTCGAGGGAGGTTCTTGTCGTCAAGTAGGGCTCGGGCGCCGTCCTCGCACGCGTGGAGCTTTTCGCCTCCTTTCTCGCAGAGCGCATGGAGATCATTGTACCGCTGATTATAGTTGTGACTGAGACCATTCCCGGAAGACATCTTAAGAGATTCGAAGGCCAGTGTTGTGTGTGAGGAGGCTGTAATATGCGATTGTCGACTGTACAGATGTTGCGAAAGTATCAGTGGACTTGGATAAGTGCAGGTAAGTCAGTGTAGTGTGTGTAGATGAGCTATGCAAGTGAGTGTGAACAAGCTGCACAAGTGAGGAGTTCAATGAATGCTGCAACAACTCAAAGTGAAGTAGTAACACTCGTCCCAGCCCACGATACAGTATTGTGCCCCTACCTCGCAATGCCTAGCTCTCACTCTCACTTTTAGTGCTGGAATCTGATGTCCATTGCAGCACTTAGCTGGTCGAGCAGCCACTGTGACACATCGAAGCGCTCGACCGCGCTCGTGTATAGCTTTACATAGCACAACTCTGCAAGGCTACTGTAAGTTCACGCGAACAAGCTATGGAAGGCATGACAGTGTAGTCATCCTTCCAAGTGTGCTCGGCGTACAATCCCCGGTCCCCAAATGCGATGCGTTGGCATCACTCAGCAGTCGTCCCGTCCGCTATCATCTACCCGTCATTCGCCGGATTCACCATGCAGTAGTCGATGTTGTGGAGACCGCTGTCCGGATTGCCAGCCCAGGTCGGGAACGGTACAGCTTTGCCTGATCCGCCAGCAACTGCGAAAGTAAGGATGAAGACGAGCACTTGCGTGCCGCCGTCGAGCGCTGCTGCCACGAGATAATTGTACTGAGATCCAGATTAGATACATTCCAAGCGATCGTGATCTGAGGGTGGATCTACCTTAATGAAAAGGTCCGGCTTGTACTTGCGCAGGTAGAACTGCGAGAATGTGGCAACAACGAAGAACATGAGGATCGAAGAGTTGATGCTGAGTGACGGTCAGTCCTATAGCTGCCTCCGAGCACGTAGAGGTCTTTGGCTTACCCAACAAAGAGATTTCCCATGAACCAGACTGATTAATTAATTAGCCGTTACTCATGAAGGAGAATATCTTTGTAGCCGCAGGATTCTCTAGCAGCAGCGTAGATGAAGCGCTGACTTCTGCGACTAGTCTTACGCGGCGGCGAAAGTGAGTCCACTTACGGATGATAGAACAGTTGATGTAGCTGAATCCGCGCCAGCCTGTGAGCTTGTGGCCGATATAGAACGGCAGTGGGACAAGAAAGCCGATCAAGAAGGACAGCGTCACCTGCGATATGTCAGTGAAAGATCGTGGCTTGCCGGAATTATGGTGGCCGTACCCATTGATACCTTGCTCCAACCGAGAACATGTCTTTCGCCATCGACCACGCCCTGTTCGATGTCAGCGTACATTCAACAGACCGGTAAGTATCCAAGGACGGACACAGCGAGTGTATTAAATTGTTGGATATTCTGGCCCGACCAGATATTGCTCCCTTGGATGCTGAGGAGTAAGGGTGCCTGATTTTGCACGATAGACACCTACACATCAATTAGTCGAGTCAGACGCGTGATCCATGGGTAATACGAGCCATCATGACCCAGTTCATAAGTGCTCCTATCGCTGCGCCTCCAACTTGCACCATGAAGGTGCATTTGGGTGGCAAATGTACATATTGTGCTAGCTTGATATCTTTGGCGAGAAGCTGGCCCTGCTGGAGAGCATTGTAGGTATAGCAGGTACTATAGCGTCTGTAAGTATTGCGATCTCATGAGGTAGATAAGGGAGGTGTACAAGTAGAAGTTTGCAAGCGGACGTCCGGGAAACAGGTATCCAGCCAGCATTTGACAGACTGCAACTTTGTCAGCGATGTAGCAACTCAAATGAGGCAAGGAACCAGTCAATACTAGGTTGAATATTGAACTGAAAACCGGTGATGCCTGCCTGGGGGTTAGCTAGAGCTTGGAGGGTCATTCGGGGGGTATGGGAGAGGTTTTGTACCCATTTGGGCGCCGAAAAACAGCATGAACACCGTAGTCAGCAGCGCAGACACTACGAAGCCCCACCTGGATCCTCTATTAGCCGATATGTCTTGTGTGTCCGTCATATACATTGACCTGCCAAGGTAGAGTAGACTTCATCACATAAAGACAGACCAGCCCCACAACGAAGCTAGCAGCCAATACAGCACCCCACCACCACATCGGAGTCTCCTCATATCCGTTGCGAAGCATCAGCTTGTAGTGCGGGTCGATCGCTGGATCAGCGAGCTTGCGTGCCATCCTGTCCTCAGTCGACTCCGTCTTCTGCCAGAATTTGCCGCCGGTCCCGCTGAAGAGCCTCTTCATGTTTGCTGGCGATGCCCATTGCCAGCCGGTCTTGATGTCATCCCAGTTCCAGAGCAGCATGTGTGTGAACGTGGCTGTTAAACCAGCGTTGGAGGTGATCAAGTATGAAATGTAGGTTCCAGTAAGGTATGGCAAACTCTCGGAGGCTAATTTCGTCTGGTCGATCTCAAGTTGATCGTTCAGGATCAAGGTCTGGTTGTAGACAACGTAGTTGGTCGAGTTGCTGGTGCCGTTGTACAGGAATTGCGACAGGAATGGGAAATCCTGCGATCGCCATGTGTTGGAGTAGTACCTTACGACAGTCAGCAAGAACAGCTGTGGAGGCCTTCTTGCCAAGGGCACCTCCGACATCTACTCACACTCCCATGAAGAGGCAATAGCAGCCGATCAGACCTGTACAATTAATCAGCTTGCAGACCATGTTTGTGGTGAACCGAACAACCACGCACCCAAACCCTGATTCACAGTTGACTGCCAAGGATACCAAAGAGGGGACCAAAGACCAGCGATATAGTTCCAGTCAAAACACACAGACAAAAACCCGAGTCCCTCATTGCCAGAAGCGCCGCCGAAAAGATTCGTGAATACTAGATTGTCCTGCTTTGCCAGACAGAAGACCGACACTCCGGTGAGAACCGTGAACATGTACTCCGGCAGTACCTCCCAGACGAAGATCAGCCCAAAGACGATGTAGAATACCTTCAGTCGACGCTTCGTCTCATGCTTGTCACGGTGCAAGGTCTCTAACAGAGTCGCTGTCGGCAAAGTGATCGGCCATAGCATCTTAGTCGGGTAGATCAGAACGTCTCGAAGGAGGCCAGCGATGCCGAAGCCGATCAACTGCGAAGATAGAGTGACGAAGATGCCGGCCGCTTTGCTTGGGTAGCCACCGTAGAACAGCTGTTGTGCCGCGAGAGCCTCCGTCGATGTAGCAGTTTGCGCCGCAGCAGATGCCATGATTGCAATCGCCGCGTGCTCCTTCTGGTTAAACGGTCCGGGATTCAGGTGCCTGAAGAAGCCCTTAGTCGGGATCGCAAAGGCCATGAACTCCCCAAGTACGTATGCTATGACGGTCAGGAATACCACGGAGACAAGAATGGTCTGTGGCGGCTGTTAGAAAGCTGACGGAGGTACGCATCACCGCTGCTTTACTTCCCTGCGGCTTGAAATAGAAAATCTCCTGAAGTACAGAGCCGAAGATGGACAGCCCAGTACCAAGAAAAAACACCCGGAAAGTGTACGGCGACAGCGAGGGATCGTCGTCAACGTGTAACACCTGTGTCGTGAGATCCTGCGCTGTCTCAACGGGTTTGGTAAAGTGCTCGTCCTCATCGTCGGCATAGTCCGGAAGCTCATTGCCAATATCATCGTTCTTCTTGTCGTCCGAGCCCTCTTCGGTAATACCGACATTTGTGCCATCCTTGGCGCCCCGATCCTGGTAATCGTAACCTTGTGCCTTCGAAGACGAGGGCAGATCACTGAGTGGTATGCCGTCCGTGTCCTTGCGGGCGAAGCCAGGTCGTGAGGTAGCCATGCTTGCGGATCGACTGTCAGAGGACTATGGAAGGGTTCGACCTACATGCAACTTTGGGCGGGGTCGCATATTGTAGTACGGCCCTGTACTACCTTCGTACCTAGATAGGGAAGTCCACAGCCGCGCTGCTTCGCTAGTGCATCACTTTTACAATGCACGTTGACGTCGCGTGGCTGCGAAACATTGTTGATAGATAGCCCCCGCCCAATCCATTGGCTCGCCCTGCACATACCGGCAATACGCTCGCCGCATCATGCGCCAGACCTCACCCACAAGGTCGGTCTAGCGTGATCGTACTAATCACGGCTATCGGAAAGGTGGCCGTGGCATGGAAGGCGTCGTTGGTGAGGGTGTTGTGCATACCTCCCAAAGCTTGGGTGAAGCTTGACAGAGCTTGGCCAATGCTTCCCAGCTGCCATTGGCGATAGACGGGTTGTGATTGATATCGGATTGCATCGTCTCGAAAGCCACGTTGCCTTCTGACGAAACCAGTCGTTGACACACTGTGCTGATGGCCTGACGTAAAAGGTGATTGTCAAGGTACGCATGTTTCGCAATACCACCTTCCTAGTACGGCATCAAGCCCCAAGCGACTCGTGCCTTGCAAACTTCGGCCCATTTTCCGGTCGCAATATCGAATTGGTCTCGACCCTTTGCATCCGACGAAGAAAATTTCCGTGGACTCCAAAACATAGCGCTACTCGGTATGTGTGTGGCCGACGCTTCTCAGATGTTGGGCTATATTGAAAGCTGTCGGACGAGCACATGACCTCACGGTGGGAAATCGAGCTTGCCGGTGCGATGTCAGCCCACTTCAATAGCATTGTAACGCGGGCGCCTCAGGCTCCTTCACCCGGGTGAACACGATCCGGTGCGAGCAAATATTGCACCGGTAGGACGTCGGACTGGTCGCTGTAGCTGTCCTCAAGCTGCCGCCACTGTGGTGCTGCTACGCTTCAGAACATGTCCAGTCTTCAGCACTATCAACCCGGCCTGCCGAACAAGGTACAAACCTGAGCTAGAGTTCCCACCCAACAAGATAAGGAGAAAGAATAGAACGCGAGAAGTATTGGATCGTGGAGCCTAGCTCCAATTAGAGAGCTAGCTTGCAAACGCACAACTA
Organism: Cryoendolithus antarcticus; assembly: GCA_002077065.1. Lineage (NCBI taxonomy): Eukaryota > Fungi > Ascomycota > Dothideomycetes > Cladosporiales > Cladosporiaceae > Cryoendolithus > Cryoendolithus antarcticus. Next base: position 148,043 of record NAJO01000041.1, on the reverse strand, counting down.
CCAAGCTCCCTCTTGCCCGTAGGCGCCTCAGGTCTGATGTCGAAGTCGAAGATGTCCATCGGTAGCCCAATAGTCGTACACGAGTTCGGAACCTTGGTATAGTGTCAGCTTCGTCGGACGATGGCACTGCTTCGTCACACTTACATCGACAATTCCGGCAACATGTCCCTGGATCGGCGCGCAAGACAACAGGAGATAGATCTGGTAGTCATCGTAGCCTGCATATGGGTCAGCGAATCGGCCGCATGCATCAAGAAAGTATGCAGCCTACCGTATCTCTTCAGATACTCAATGACCCTGAAGCAAGTCTGCCGATATGCCACAGTAGTATCCAAGTAGTACTGCTTGCCATGCTCATCGACGCTGAAGCCCTCGAAGTAGATGTACCTGCCCGGCCCGAATTGTGGCTCGACAGGACCAGGGATGTAGATCGGGCTCTTCATGCCCAAGTGCGCCACGCCGCCCTTCATGACGCTGAACTTGATGGTAATCACACCAGCCATCTCGATCGCGCCACAGAAGGAGATCTCGCCATCACCCTGCGAGAAGTGCAGATCACCAACACTGAACTTAGCGCCCTTGACGTGGACAGGGAGGTAAACCTTGGAGCCGCGTGAAAGATTCTTGATATCACAGTTTCCACCATGCTCTGGGCGACCAGGTACGGTGCGAGCTCCTTCGCGACCAACCTTCTCCTTAATGTCTCCCTCGGTGCTACCTACGTGGACGCTCTTGGGCTCTGGAGGTAGAGCCACTACCTTGTCCATGTGAGAGCACTCGGTGATGAGCTGGCCCTCACGGTCGTTCCATGTCTTGAGCACTTCGGCCGAAGGGGCACAGCCGAGGATACCGGGGTGAATCAGGCCTGCAAAGCGGACTCCGGGAATGTGGCGGGACGAACAGTTGATGCCCTCGAAGTCCCAGATGGCTTTTGCTCTGCATCAAACGTTAGCTGCGCCTGTCAACTGGCCGACATGTTGCGGGAGGCCGCACGGCTTCGGGTATGTATCGTCCAAAAAACCTCCACCGTTCTCTCTGCTAAATATGCCAGTGAACCCCCACGGGTGATCATCCAGCGGCTGCACATCCTGGATGTCGACTACGAGGACATCGCCTGGTTCCGCAGTCTCGATCTCGAAGGGACCAGTGAGGTAATGAATGCGCGTTAGATCAACGTCACGGACGTCATTTGCTGAATCGTCGTTCTTGATTTGCCCTCCCGTCCAGTCAACACACTCGATCTTGACGGTCTCGCCGTTTTTGATTGTGCCGACGGCCGGGACTGGATTTCGTCAGCTAGGACACCCTCACGCGTTTTGTTATGAGTGCCTGACCGTCTGGATGCCAGCGATTCTGACATCTTAGCGTCAGCTGTTGTGCAAGAGCTTTGCCTGGTCGTTACATACGTGTAGATTCTCGTGCTCCCAGGCTGGCTTGTCGAGGTCGACCTTGGCCGCATACCTTAGCGCTGACTTTGGCATTTTGAATCTTGCAGCAATTGAAGTCCTGTTTCTGCTTGGTTCTGTTATTTCCACGACGGCGTGCAAGCAGCGTTTGTAAAGGAGGAGAGACAGAAGATACTACTCAGGAGTCGAGAAGCATCATATACACAGTGCGGCACTTCGACCTCTCTGCCAATTGAGGGGTAAGCTACGCATCATCTCGAGATAAGCATTGGCCGTGAACGACGCTGATGGAATGCCATACGTCGAAGCTATCCAGCGAGTTGTCATCGATGCGGTGCTGTTAGTCAAGAACATTCTCGGTCCAGTTGAGCTCCAAGATAAGAGCAATGTCTTGGACTGCCGCATTGGGCGTTTGTCGCGTACAGCTTCGAGAGACGCGTTGCGGGGTCGGTCATTGGTGGGGGTGGGTATCAGTAGTGAGTGCCGACTACTGCTGTGCGTGTGTATATGATCATATATTGGCCAAATGACCCTCAGTAGGTGGTTTGATACCGCGGCCGATTGTACCTCGCAGCTCTCATTATTGCTCGTACTACTGAAGCGACGACATCTCCGGTTCCAAGTGCATCAGCCGGCCAACGTCTTGAGACGCTGCACAGCCTTTGCGTTCTGCACATGCGTGGGACCGCATCCAATGCGAGGAGGCGTGAGCCGGACTATCGTCGACTGCGATGCTGCCTCATATATACTGCCGACCCTTCGGCATACCAGCCGCTACTGGCTTTGTCTCGCCAACGGAAGACTTCCTGTCGTGCTTGTGAAGAATGTCCAGCTTCTCCAGTGGTAAACTGAGAAACTCATGCTTGTTCTCCCATTTCACATCCCGCTTTTTGAACTCCTCCTTATCAGCAGGCGAAGGAGGCGGTTCCGTGATCTTCGTAATCAGATATGCTGTCGAAGCCTCCGCGATGCCATAAATCAGTACGCCCAGCAGTGGAATCTTTAGGAAGACAAAGAATGCGAAGGCGAAGCCGTAGAGCACTCCAGATCGATCCGAGAACCAGGTCTGGCGCTGTGCGGGCGTGTACTGCATCCTCGAGAAGTACGGCTCAAGCTGTACCTTTCATTAGCAGGAGCCTTCGATTCTCTGCAGCCCAGAGTATTACTTACGAGTTCCCTCATCAACGTCCTACTCGAAAAGTAGCTCTGCAGAAACATGACCAGATACCTCTTGGGCAAGAAGATCCCACTTCCGAACACGACCAACGCCGGCTGCCATCCGACAGCCTTATTGAAGGTATAGAAACTCGCAGCTGGCAGCACAAACCTGCCAACATGCGGTAGCAAAGACAGTAAGTAGACCGCCAAACTCAATGCCGCCTTCCTCCCAAACTTCATCCCCACGGCCAAGACAGCATCTTTCGGCTCTCGCTTCTTCGCCGCCGGGCCATGCGTCAAGTACTGCTTTAGATTTGGGTAGTACATAGCCCTCAAGTCATCGGGGTTTTCGGCAGCGTGCTTCTGCGCATAAGTCTTGTCGACCCATGCGAGCGAATCCATGAACATGTTGTCCAGTGTCGGGGTGATATAACGCATCAGAGTCATCAGGAAGAAGGGTACTTGCAACACGGAGTGCTCAATGAAGGTTGTGACTTCGATGACATCTTCGTCCCATTGCGAGTGCTCCAGATCTGTGAAGAGGCCGATGAATCGCAGGAAGAGCCGGATGCCGACTGTCTACGATGTTTGTCAGTGACTAGTCTTCTGTGATGGTCAAAGGAGAGTTGCTTACCGGTATGGCTACGACAAGACGAATCACTATGCCTGCGATTACTGCCAAGGCTGCTTGTTTGTAGTGTTCATTGGTGAAGATTGAGGGATTCTGCAGTGCTCGCAGAGCTCCGACGACCGTGAGCTGGGCACCCCGAAGGATCGCATTGGGCTCGAAGTGACTCATATCGAAAGTGCCCTGCAAAGGGGATGTGTTGTGAATGGAGGAAGTCGATCATCGAATACTTAATGTTGGACATGTTGCTGCAGAAGCAGTGACGTAGGACGCGTCTTCAACACGGTCCGACCGTGACACGGACGAAACTTTGACAGGACCAAGATACAGGTTGAGGGCGTATGGGCTAAGCTCGCACGGCTGTACAAGTACCTATGTAGTATCAACTATATACACAATCTTTCGCAGCGTGCCCTGCATCACACCCTCGCTCTCGAGACTTTCTCCAGACTACCCTCTCTCAACCCTCCTTCACCACCATAAGCAAAGCGGTACCCAAAGTTGATCGCCACCGCAACCACCAAACCTAAGCACAAGAAGCTAGGTCCCCACTTATCATGATAGCTGACAGCCCTCCGCTTCTTGATATTGTCGACGCGCCAGAGGTAGATGCCTGCTGAGTACAACAGCGCAATCAAAGCAACACCAGTGAAAGCCCATGCCGAAGCGAGCGAGATGGCATCGCCGAAGTTAAGCAGAGTGGCCGCGATGGAGCCGAGGATGATGCTGAATTCGAGCTAGAATTGATCTGTCAGCAAAGGCAGCAACTTGTCAGGACACGGTATGATGGACTTACCCAGGCAAGGAATGTCCGCTCAGCAGCGAACGACACCTTCGGCTCCACACGCACGGGAACATGGATCTTCTTCCCCTTCGGCGCCTTGAAGCGCTTCCCGCTCATCACAGCACCAGCTGGCACACCCATCCTGCCCTCTCTCGACGGTATCTCAATGGGTCGGGGCACAGGCTTTGCCTGCTTGAGCACATCGAGGATCTTATCACCGGCCAGAGTAGCATGACGCTTGACTAGTAGCCAGCGATACCGCAAGCCACCGACGCGCTTCGCTTCTTCGAGCTCCTCTTCTTCGTCTTGGGAGTCGTAGATCGGGTAGTCGTCGTCTGCGGACGCGATAGGCTTGTGAGCTAGACGCTCTTCTTCGTCCATCACGTTGCTGTCATGGCCGTTGACGTAGTCCATAGCACGCTCTTCTTCGTGACGTTCGAGCGCATCGCGGGCAGCTCGAAGACGGCGAGTATTCTCATCATCGTCCTCCCTGCCAACAACAGTGTCCTCCTCATCGTCGTCAAGGTCGTCATCACTGTCATCGTCCTCGAGCGTTGTACTGACGTCCGTACTATGGCCAGGACGGTCAAGCCCAAAGTTATGACTGACTGGCTTACGGATATCAACATCCATCTGAGGCATCCAGAAGGGCAACAGATCAATTCGCTTCGGGAACATTGTTGCTGTGCCGTGGATGAACTTCGAGAACTTTGGCACAGCCTCGACAAGATGCGATGCAGTGAGCTCGCGAATCCATGGCGGAGGCTCTTGCCCAGCTGCAGTCTGGAGCTTGACCTCAAGCACGCCGTAAGGGAACAGCTCGACATCTTCCTTCGGCAGCTGGCTAAACGGCCAATCAATGCCGATGTCCATCCGTCGCCAGTTGTTCTTCGACCGCTGTCGACCGTCCAGGTTGTCCTCTCGCACCATCGTAAGCTCCGTATCAAGAGAGACACGCACGCGCGCATCTCCAGGTAGCTGGAAGGCAGTCCGGTTGTAGAAGGATCGACACACGGGCTCCAGCTTGCGGTCAATGACGCGGAACTGGACCTCCTTCGCCAGGGCTTCCAAGTCGTCGATCTCTTTTTCGCTTTTCTTCCCATCGCGACGCATTTTCTCGAACACTTGTTTCGTGGTCATGTCACCCTTCATGAAAGCATTCACGTTCTTCTCCTTAAGCGAGAAACGCGCTTTCACAGACTTCTCTCCAGTCCAGTCCTCACGATGTGTCTTGCGCTCCACAAAGATCGTGTCGACCTCCATGCCGCCGTACCAACGCAATCGCACAGCTTCGGCACCTTCGGTCTTCTTCAGTCGACCTTCATACAGCTCCCAGGTTGCAGGGTTGTCGTAGTAGATCGACGAGATCGCCGAGTCCTTCCGCTCGAATTCCTTACTAGGGTTGAAGACCAGCACAGGCAAGTGCTTCATGATAATGAGCTTGAGCTCGGTGAGATTGTCCGGATGCACCCAGTACTTCGTCGTCTGGCGAATGAAGTTCTGCTGTTTCCCACCAGCCGAGGAGTCTCCCGCAGCCGGCGCACCACGCGTGCGGACCTTGTCATATAGCCTCGACAGCACCACAATCGTACCTGCGTCCCAATTAGATATTGCGCAATTGCCTGTAGCATTGTTCAGCACACTAACCATCGTAGTCGTCCTTGAAGAACGGCCGCGCCTTCAGCCTCGCCGCAAACACAGGCTTCAAATGCCAACTCGTCTGCTTGTCATGCTTCTTGATGATCTTCTGGAACCCCGTATAATTCAACTGCGTGAACTTGGCCAAGTCATGCACATCCGCGATAACATCGCTTAGGTCCTCCTCGAGCAACAGGAACTCCTCCTCCGTCACTGCCTCACTCGCCGCCCCACCCGCGGCAGCAGCAGCATTCCGCTCAATAGCATCAGTCACCTCCTTCTCACTCGCCTTGATTCTCCTTATGATCTCCTGCGATTTGACTTTCTGGAACGTGAAGACTTTATCCAACTCCTGCTCGAGCTGGTTCACGAATTGCTGCTCATCGTCCTCCCCCCAGGGCTTCCGCTTCTGTTGGCGGCCGGTGGAGATAGCGGGAATGTGCTCGAAGTCTGCGCGCAGGGACGCCTTGAGGTCGTCGTAGGAGATGTAGTAGTAGTACCAGTCCTTGATAAGGGAGGAGCGGAGTTGCTGGCCGAACCTGGATGCCGATTGTTAAAATGCTGCTTGCTCTGCAGAGGCTTAGAGCAAGCCATTGGGAGCTCTTGGTTTGCGGGGTGCATGGCGAGGGATCTTCTTACCTCATTCTGTGGGTTGCCGGAATGCGATGAAGTCGGGAAAGGAGGATGTCACTGGTCTGAAAGCACCTCAAAAGACTGTGAATATCACAGAATGAAGAGAGCTCAAGGCTGTCCCAGCCCTGCTCCAATGCACATCAGTGCTTTCTCACAAGCAAAGTAAACGCTCTCGCTTCCATGAACAAGGTGGAGTCGGGCAATAATTGGCGAATCACAGAACGGCTTCAGGTGAGCACGTGGGCTTCACTTGCATGCGTCGAGAAGAGGCATATTCGAAATGTACATTACAACTTATATACCTTCTTAAGATGTACGAAAGCCGTGGTTCCCCGATCACAAGTAGGATGAGCGAGACTCGAGCTTCGCCAGTGCCATGTCTCACATCCGCCAGCAGCCGCAACACCGAAACGCCATCGCTTTCTGAATTTGGGGAAGCCGTCGTTTTCTGCACCGAGCCACTCGCACCCTCAACATGTCTTCTGTCACAGCGCTGGTAGCCAGAGCATACCGTTCATCTGCTTCCTTTACTCATCAACATTACACAACCCTCCAGTCCATCCCTCCAAGTACTCCCTCGCCTGCCTCTCGTACACTCGTTTCAGCTCCTCCTCGCTTACTCGAGCCCTCATCCTTTGCCACCTTTCCTGCTCCGCCCGGATATCCCTCAGACTGCTATATCTAGGCGACACCATCCGCCTCAGCGATGGTGTACGCTCGAAATTCGCGGAACTGCATCGCGTGCGGATAGATGTCTCGGGTGATGTGAGGTCGGTATCTGCGTAGGAGATGATGCTTGAACGATTTGTGGCAGACGAGGTAGTGCGAGATGGTACCCACGATACTGTCGAAGTAGGAGAGCGTGGTGGCGTGGGCGTCTGTGATGTTGTTCTTCGGTCAGATGCCCGAGCAGCTTCTGTGTGTTTGCTAAAATCTGTGCGGGCTGTGTGGAAGCTACGGATTGAGTGTGAGGGTGAGGTCTGCGGTGACTCTTCTGGTATGGGACGGAAGTGGAAGCAAAAGCTCTCGGGAACGTTCAAGTAGGTGCAGAGGTTGCAAGGTTGGTCCGTTTCGTCTCGAGTTCCGGTTGAGATCCGAGTAAGTCGAGGCCGAAGCTGTCGTTTGAGGTCCAACGGTCGAGGCATTGCGTGAATGTAAAAGTCCTGGTCAGAGTATCATGTGTGCCATGAATTGGTGAAGCTCGTCGTCCTAGTCAGTGGCAATGTAACAAACATCCTTTTCATCCCGGCAATGAGATGACTAGAGCATCACGATCAAAGGAACGCGCAAAGGAAGACACCCTCACCTACCTCTTAGATCTCGGTCAGGTCTCAGCCACGCACGTTAGGCCATTCCGAAAGATCTTACAAACAGGCCTGGACACCACATTAGACTTCGCCCCGCGACAGAGTGAACCACGGGTCTCAGCTCATGGCGTCGACTCGAAGCTCGCCCAGCCACCTCTAACAAACCCTGCAACGTCTAGTCTAGATCTCGGAATCATCTGCGCGAAAGCTGAGTGAGCTGCAGGGATGTGCGGAGCAAAGTCAAAGACGAGAAGCCTTATTCTCGACCTGAGTCTGTCCTTCTACCACAGCAATGGCGTACGCAATATTGCTTGCACATCAATCCCATCGTGAAGTTGTCATGGTTCATGACCGTTTCTGTGAGCGTTAGGCGTACCCAGTACGGACAACATCGGTGCACACGCTTCCCCTCTTCAACCCAAAACGGTGCCGTTGCGCCTTCAGACTAGGATCATAGCATCTGCAAAGCATCAGCAGTCAAGGATTGCGGTGTGCCGGCATTGCCGAATGCTGTGCAGTAAGATACGACGCATACATGTAGTAATTGATGTAACGATGTATCTAGAGTGGTGTGAAGCTGACGTGAGAAGCTATCGGGGACTTTTTGAGCGATGCCAAGACCCAACGAAGGATCCACGGGAAGGCACGAGCAAGGGGAAGATTGGATGAGCATGAGGAAGGTACAGCGGCTGGTGGCATTTCATGTTCTGTTCGTCCATCTGATGGTCTATCAGCTTCCTGGCCTCAATTGCAGGTTGACGACATCGTCCTCCATGTCGCATCACTCAAGGCCGCAAAGCCATTGCTAGGCAAGCTCAGAGTGATCTGAACCCCGACGCAGGGAATCTTAGTCGATACGCATCTTTGCAGTGTCGACAGAATTGATTTCGCAGGAGCACGCCTTGCAATACTCTGCGCACGTGCAAGTGCTCAATACCAACAGCCAGCTATTACTGCACTCTTGGCCAACGGTGAAGCGTCCCTCGCCTGGTGTACCTTAACAGTCAGTCCTCACTACTGAGACCCGGTGAACGGCCGAGAACCGTAAGTCCTTCAAGCTTTGTGTCGTAGATTAAAGGAGCTTCGACACATCTGAGGGAGGCTGGGAAGCCTCCTGTTCCGGACGTTGGTCATCAAGGATGCTAGGGTCGGAGCTATCGATCTCGAAATCGTGTCCATTGTATTCATCCGAGGAACTTGCAGGTAGGCAGTCGGTAAGGATTGACGTTGTCCCAATACTTGTGCCGCACGTCCTTCCACTCCTCCTTCGTGAAGACCTGCTCCGGCACCTTGATGTCCAGCCACTCGGTGTCTAGGCCACAGTTGAAGAGATCCATCTCGACGATCTGGCACGTAAGTCAGCTCTTTTCTCCTATCCTGAACTCGGCACAGATCCACTCACCCTCGTATACACATCATAGCACACCTGCCGGTCCGCTCCAAGCCCGTTGTAGAACCCGAACGACCCATCCGAGTCCAGCAGCCCAATCACGTAGTCCTGGAAGAAAATCTTCAGATCCTTGTAGTCCTCGGCGTAGGTGTCAAAGTAGATGGCGTCCAACACCACCCCCTGCTCCAATAACTTCGGCAACACATCTTGCCACTTCCCCTCATGCACATGCACATTCTCCTTATCATACCACCCCTTCTCCTTCATCCTCTGATGCACTTGCGGATGCGCCTCAATGATATGATGCATCTGCGGGTCCTTCGCCAAGAAAGCACCGTCCACAATCCCCATGCCGAAGCCCACGTTCATCGTGCGAAGGCCGGACTTGGGCACGAGGCGCTCGACAGACTTGTACATTATTTCTGTCTCCCAGTCCATCATCACGGCGTTCTTGTCGGAGTCTAGGAGGCGGTCGCCGGAGTAGGAGAGCTCGGACGTGAGGTAGTCTTCGCTATTGACATTTGGGTTGCGGACGTTGGCTTCGATGGGTTCGGTGGTGTGGCCGTTCTCGTCTGTTTGGACGAGCTCGGGGACGCTGCTGTCGCCGTTCTGAGGTGCACCGGCGGATGTGGGTGATTTGCTTGGATTGGGCATCGGCTCGAAGCCTTCTACGGAATCGTGGACTGCGCCGTTGCTGGAAGCGACCGCGGGACCATTACCAGTAGATGGTGAAGGCTCGAAGCCGTGGATTTGCTCGTCGTCATCATCTTCCTCTTCGCTCTCCTCGTCGTCATCGCCTAATGCTGTGTACTCGTCTAGCCGGTTGAAGAGCATCTCTGCCCTCACGCCGGCACGCACAATCTCCTCGTACACCTTCTCCAGCCCAAGCCTCTTCGCAATACATCCGGGCGTCTCATCGTTTACATCAAGCTCGTTCCAGATCGCACCGTTCTCGAACAGAAATTTGACAGTCTCGACTGCACCCTCCTCGCTCAACGCAGCATTGTGAACGGCGTCGCCTTCGCCGTTGGTCTCACTCGGCTCCTCGTCGGCTTCACAAGCAGCTACAGCAGCATGTAGTGGAGCGTAGCCGGTGTCTGGGTCCTGCACGTTCGCAGCACCTGGCTCTTGTAGCAACTTTGTGAGGGTGTCAGTGTCGTGATTCGTGGCTGCTAGCAGGATCTCATCGGTGGTCGTGTCGGTGTCTACCTCGTTGGACATTGTTACGGTGGGGTCGAGAGCTGCCGTGCGAGGACAAGAAGATCGGCGTCTGGAGCGGTTATTCTAGCATTGGGATTTGTCCCGCTTCTACATCTTTTTCTCGGGCTCGACCCCTCCCCCACTCATGTTTCATCTTGCCGCTAGTCACGTGTATCGGGACTCCGGAGCCGCGCCACATGGCGGCACACGTTGTCGCATCGTCGACTGTGACATGCTCACAGCGACATGCTGCATGACTTGGGTTCATGAACTGACTGCCAACGAGCTGCCATGCGAAGATGATAGGTGCAGATCACCCCACGCATCCTGCGCAAGGCTCCCACGCGCTCGGCATCTCCAGAGTTTGCGGTCCGAGGCGCTCGCTTTCGTCATACCTGAGCTCGGCGCGCGAACTTTTGGATGCAGGCGCCAGCTGGGCTAGAAGGTAGCGCTTGATCCTCGGCCGACAGGTTGCTGAGAGCACTGTCGCTTGTCATTCGGGGCCGATAATGAATAATCCTGCTCGTATACCGTGAGGCCGCCGTGGTCCCTGATAGCACGCGCACCTTCCCCTCAACCGGAATACGGCGCATCCGCTTGCTCCGGCCATGAAGTCCCACGACACCTCTAAAGGAGCACAGGTCACGGGTAGCCTCGGACAGGATGGCATAGCGACTCTGAAGTCAGGCGCCCAGGATCTGATCGTGGATGGAGTCAGAGCACATGATTCCGCTTCGCGTTCGCGCTCAGAATCCGCACTGCATGACGACGAGGACTCCGACGATTCCGTAGAGGACTATGATGATATAAGGCTAGATCCCGACACGCTGGTCGCGAATACAATGCCCAGTGTGGACAACACTCTGCGACCATCTGGGAAGAAAGTCATGAAGGACGATTACACACGCAGACAGTCGGAGCCGGGCGTAGATCTTAAGACAGCGCGGAAAGGCATACAGATCAAGCTCGAGAAGACAGACCGCAAGGGTCGATATGTGCTCACTGCAGATGACCCCGAAATCAGGGAGATTCTACGTAAAGGTCTGGAGCGCGAAGAGCGGGAAGCAGCTGGCAAGAGGCCACGAACGCGCATACGAGATCTGGTGTTCACCCGCCAGTTCACTACGTTCGATCGCCAGAATCCAACATCAGCTGAAAGTCCATTCTTCGGTTTTTTCACGCTCTTCTGGCTAGCCATGGTCCTTATCTTCGTGCAGACTGCGCTGAACAATTGGAGGGCGTACGGTAGTATCCTGGGTGACAACCAGATCGCGAAACTGATGTTCAGTCGTGAGCTGCTCACTTTGGGCATCACAGACGGTGTCATCTGCGCGGCAACATCGGAGGCGCACTTCTTGCAGCTCGCCATAAGCAAAGGATGGATCAATTGGGCAAAGAGTGGCTGGATCATTCAGAATCTGTGGCAGACCGCCTACCTGGGAACGATTCTGTGGTGGACGTGGTTCCGAGATTGGCCTTGGACGCACTCTGTCTTCATTGTACTCCACGCGCTGGTCTTCGTCATGAAGCAGCATAGCTATGCCTTCTACAACGGATATCTGTCAGGTGTATACAGGCGAAGAGCTCTGCTCGAACGCAAGCTCAAGCAGCTTGATGCGATTGAGGCAGTCTCGTCACCGCCTAGCAGTCCACTAGGCATGCCATCGTTCGGTGCTAGATCCGCCAGCGTAGACCTCGGCAAGCCAAACGAAGAGACGGGCAGCACCCTCAAGCCGCGTCGCCCGTTCATCGGCAACCGCACCAGCACCAACCTTGCGATCGAGAAGTCTGACGTCGCAAGCGTAGCCTCAGCCATCGAGTCCGGCAAGCCTCTGGATCTCGACCAACTGCAAGCCTTCCGCCAAGTAATTCAGGAGGAGATCGCGGAGCTCACCACACAGCTCTCAGGCAAGTCGCAATCCCCAACCTCCTCCAACATTTATCCCCACAACCTCCGCCTCGGCAACTTCGCAGAATTCATCTGCCTTCCAACCCTCGTCTACGAACTCGAATATCCTCGCCAAGAACGCATAAACTGGTGGTACGTCGCCGAGAAGACCACCGCGACCTTCGGCGTCCTCTGCGTCATGCAAGTAATTTCACAGGCCTTCATCTACCCGCCCGTCGCCAAGACCGTGGCGATGAAAGAAGCTGGCCTGACCATGGCAGAGCGCTGGGTCGAATTCCCGTTCATCGTTAGCGATATGCTCTTCGCGCTGCTACTTGAGCAGCTACTGACTTGGTACGTAATCTGGGAATGCATCCTCAACGTCCTGGCCGAAGTCACGCGCTTCGCGGACCGAGGCTTCTACGGCGACTGGTGGAATAGTGTGTCATGGGACCAGTACGCGAGAGACTGGAATCGGCCGGTGCATAACTTTTTATTGCGGCATGTTTACCACAGCTCGATATCGACTTTCCATCTTAGTCGACACTCGGCAACTTTCGTGACGTTTTTGCTGAGTGCGCTGGTGCACGAGCTGGTTATGGCGGTTATGTTCAAGAAGGTGAGAGGATATCTGTTTGCGATGCAATTGCTGCAGATGCCATTGGTCAGTCTGTCGAGGACAAAACTGCTCAAAGGAAGGACTATACTGGGCAATGTAATCTTTTGGCTGGGACTTTTTGTTGGGCCTAGTTTTCTGACGAGCTTGTATCTGATATTATGAGGGATGGGGGCAGGTATAGAGTTGATAGATCGGATTAAGCGTCTTCGCTCACTCTGTTGAGCGCGATGCATAGGAAAACTCTGCATGACAATGAACTGGGGTCAGAAGTCCGTTCATCGTCCCCTTTTCAATCTCCTAACATCTCCTGGGTCCGTGCGTTCACGTGATCAATTTCACATCACCAAACTAAATGAACTACTCGTCGGACTACTACCTACTGTACGTACGCATCAATTCAGTGACTCAATGCAATCGATCACAGTCTGACACACATTTTCGAAAGATACTCCCAGTTCTCGAACCGCCAGAGTTCAGCTCGCATCGTCCCACAACCAAAACTCGGTTCATCGAGTTCCACGACAGTAGCCAAGGCACTACCATTCGCCACTTACGGCATTGACTATTGGAGCCTAGCAAACATAGGTCGCAAGCACAAACATCACCGTAACGACGCTGGCGGCGATCGTGACCGTTTCAAGCCCCATCTGAGCAACACTGGCAGCGGGAATCGACACGATCGCAACCCTCAATCATACGACAAACCCCATCAGCCACTCAAGATGGGCCAGGATGAGAGCCGGCCAATCTCGCCATCGATCCCGCCTCGACAGCTCAAGTCTCGCTCGATTGAGAGCGTTGCTCACTATATACTGAACCGGCCGGTCTCGAAGGTCGTAGTCCTTACTGGAGCTGGCATCAGCACCTCAGCAGGTATCCCGGACTTTAGATCACCAGAGACAGGGCTCTATGCCAATCTGTCGCGACTCAATTTGCCGTACGCAGAGGCAGTGTTCGACATTGCCTACTTCCGCCAGAATCCAGAACCCTTTTATACTCTAGCTGCAGAGCTTTACCCAGGCAAATTTCGTCCGACCCTAGCCCACTCCTTCATCCGATTACTGGCTGATAAGGGCTTGCTGCTTAAGCTATTCACGCAAAATATCGATTGCCTTGAGCGTGAGGCCGGTGTACCCGGAGATTTGATCGTCGAAGCGCACGGCAGCTTCGCAGAGCAAAGCTGCATCGAATGCAAATTATTCTACGACAAGGATGAGATCAGGAAGCATGTAGCTGCGAAGACTATTCCGCGCTGCCCGTCTTGCGATGGATTGGTCAAGCCTGAGATCGTGTTCTTTGGCGAACAGCTCCCGGCAGCCTTTTTCGCAAATCGGATGTTGCCTGTTGAGGCGGATCTTGTGATTGTGATGGGCACTAGTCTGACTGTGCAGCCGTTTGCGAGTCTACCACAATTGGCTCGCGAAGATGCAGTGAGAGTGCTGATTAACAAGGAAGTCGTCGGCGGGCTAGGGAGCAGGGCCGATGATGTAGTGGTCCTGGAGGACTGCGACGAAGGTGTTCGACAGCTGGCTAAGGCTTTAGGCTGGCTGAATGACTTAGAGGCATTGTGGGCGGAGACGCGACCTGCTCGCGAGCAAGAAGTCAACCAGACGGAGTTTACAAAAGACGAGAAGCTTGAGCGGGAGATCGACAAGTTGACGAAGGAAGTCGATGAGACGCTCAATCTGTCAAAATGGCAGGATGAGAAGGTCAGAGGGGACGTGCTGCCATCTGTGAAGCAGGACACTGCGAAAGGTCCTGCAACTGTCAAGGCTACTGCCGTCAATGATACAGCTATACACGCTGTCGCTGTACCAGGTCAAACGCCGCACGAGGACGAGAAGGGCGACCTAGGACACGTATTCCCAGCATCGAAACCATCAAATACTTCGGACGACAAGCACTGAATCCATTTGGTAAAGCAGTCAAGCTCAAAACCGGCGCTCTGATTGACGGTGGAGTCGGCTACATAGACTTACTTCGCAGGCCGATATTTCTGCAGATCACCGATCAACAGCCTTGGATCACAGCGCGCTGCTCATACCGGCCAACAATGCCTTCTCACAACTCAATCACCGAATCAAGCTGCTACAACCTCGAAACCTTTCCAGCCGTCCATAGTTGCTCGACATTCCTTCTCATAGTTGTTGATCCCGCCAATATACGTCATGCCCTCAGCCTTCTTGCCCGGAATGTTGCTGCCATCCCACCAGGAGCTGGTATATCTACGAAACTGTTAGCTATTCGCCATTCGCGCAGCGATCCATTAAAGACGGGACTCACGGCAGTAAGGTCATGTTCGCCATGTCAGTGAGCGCCTTCTTCCACTGCGCTTCGGCGTCCTTTTTGGCTTCAATGGACTTCACATTCTCTCGCTCCATCTTGGCGATCATATCCACGATCGTCTCGACCTGGGCTTCAATGATTGTGGTGCCGTTTGAGAGAGCCGTGGGCGCCTGTGGTGTATACGACATGAACCTGCAGTATTATCAGTACAGCCAGCTGGGTAGGCGACGGAGGGTTGCTGACATGTTGGGAAATCCACTTATCGTCAAGCCCAAGAAGGTGTGAACGCCATCCTTCCAAAGATCCTTCAAATCCACCCCATCTTTGTTTCTCAGCCCCATTGTCGTCAACGACCCAGTGAAGCTATCGAAACCAGTAGCGAGCACGATTACATCAAATTCATGCAACACTCCGTCATTCATCCGCATGCCGGTCTCTTCGAAGGTCTTCAAGGGACTGGCTTTCAGGTCCACGAGCTGAACATTGCTTTGATTAAGCACCTCATAGTAGTCGTTCTCTAACGGATTGCGCTTCGTCCCAAAGAAGTACGGAGGCTCCATCGGCGCCATAATCGCCTGTTTCTTGGGATCAGTGAGCCTCTCCCGCACCTTCGACGCCCAGAAATCGTACACCACACGGTTCGACTCCTTGTTGATCAGCGTGTCGCTGTAAGCTGACAACTGGTAGTGAAAGCCTCCACGTTTCCACGTGTTCTCGAACCAAGCATTTCGCTCCTCAGCAGATACCTCCAACGCACCCTGCGGCTTTGGATCCGCCGGAAACCCTACTCTCGAGTCCCGTCCGGACGAGAAGAGACTGGGGTAGAAGCTCTTCCACTGTGTCTGCTCTTCTTCAGTCATCTTGCGCTGACCCATAGGGAGACAGTAGCTCGGTCTTCGAAGGAAGACTGTCAGTTCGGCCGCCTCCTTGCCCAGCTCCTGCGTTATTTGCACGGCAGTCGCGCCCGCACCGACCAGGCCGACCCTCTTGCCAGTGCAGTCGAGGTCTTCCGGGTACGACGCTGAGTGCACCAGCTTGCCCTTGTACCTGTCAAGTCCAGGCAAGTCGGGCGTGTACTTCCGATGCAGCAATCCACTTGCCAGCATCAAGTACTTGCACGTCGCCTCGTGGCCCGCGGCAGTCTTCATTGTCCACAAGCCTTTCGCCTCATCGAACGTTGCGCTGATAACCTGTGCGTTGAACGTCACGTCTTGACGCAAGCCGAGTACTTTGTCAATATGCGCCATATACCGGCGCAATTCGACATGCCCAGGAAATCGCTGCGAGAACGTGAAGTCTTGGTAGACTTCCGGGATGTTGAGCTGGTAGAAGGGTGCTTCGGAGTCAACGCGCGCGCCGGGGTAGCGATTCCAGTACCATACACCACCGAAATCTCCACCGGCTTCGAAGCACTTCACCTTGAGACCCAGCTTCCGGAAACGATGGATGGCTGTAATACCACCTAGATGCATAATGTTAGCATCAACGGCGATGAAGTTAGCTTGACGTCAGTATCAACGTACTGAACCCAGCACCAACAACGAGCACATCACACTGGTGCTTGACAGTTTCATTGGTGTGACTATTCTGTACAGACTCGTTCGTTCCATTCGCCACATTGGGTAGTCGCTCAATGTGATCTGTAGCTTTGATATCTCCATCGACCACCTTGACCCCAGGTGCGACATCGAGCATATCGCCCTCGAGCGACGACAAAGGGTCCGAAGTAGCCATAACCGTAATGATCCGAATCAATGAGACCAAAGTAGTGTCGCTACAGCCCTGTTGCAACGATATGCGAGCTCATGTCAAGGTGGAGGTACATCGCTTTTTGTGCTACATTATCCTCGGTACTGCAGTAGGCTTCAAGGCATGCAGGCGGGCAACACACGGCACCAACCTTGATACTTCTCCGAGCTCCGATTATAGAACAATGCACTGCTCTCACGGCGCGGACTAGCCACTATGACTACGGCGTTGTGTACAAATCTGGCAGTTGTATCTGAGTTCCTCACACGAGCGCTCAGCGACGCTTCGAGCCATTTACCCGGACGGTCCACCATCGCAGGCCTAATGTCTATCGGCCGAAAGGTAGCTGGTACGCTGACCAATTCTCTGATGATCAAACGATCAGTACATCCCCATACTGGCATTTTGCCCACTCGGCACAGCATAGGGCCCATACCCAGGACGAGGGAACTTAGGCGACCCATCTTCATTCCAAGTGAACTTCTGCGTCCTAATAGTGCGCCCTCCCCATCCAGGACTGGTTGTTTCGAGACCGTGGTAAACGATCCAATCTTCACTCCCGTCAGGACTAGTAGTGAAGCTGGCATGTCCCACGCCGTACGCATGCTCTAGAGGGTTCTGGTAGAAGACACAGCCGTCGTTGTTCTTGCGCCAGTCTTGTGGGTTCATGGGATCGTTGCCGATGAGCTCGAGTTGGCCGAGACAGTAGTTGCGATTGTCACTGCGAGCGGCGGAATAAATGATGAAAGTCTGGTTGGTCTTTTTGTTGGTAAGCTGCTGAGGCCCTTCGTTCGATGCGAGGCGGTGGTTCACTGCTCTGCCGTACGGCGTTTGTTCCCAGGGGTTCGTTGGGGCGGAAATGACCTGGCGTTCTGTTACGTTGGAAGCTACTGTCCACGGGTCGTCTAAACGAGTGATGCAGAGCATAGCAGGCCAGGAAGAAAACGCATCGTACCAGCAACTGTATACGTGGTACAATCCGGACGAGTGTTGGAAGTACGTGCCATCAATTGCGAACTGATCGAAGGTGTTGAGTTCGCCCTTCATGGTATAGTTGCTTGTGAAAGGGTCGCTGCCGCTGCCCTCGAGGACGAACATCCGGTGGTACACTGCGGGACAGTTGAAGGGGCAAAATGCATCGATCTCCGGCGGCGGACTGTCTGCACTTCGTATCAGTGGCTGTTTTAATAAATGGCAGGCCCTGGAGAGAGACGCACCGTAGTTTGGGTCAGCAGTAAATATAATCAGCCACTTTCCGTCGATCTTATGCAACTGTATGACAGTCATGACTCCGTACTCGAGTTGGGAGAAGCCTCGGAGATACCACGCTTACCTCAGGAGCCCATAGATCGGTCGAGTATGGGAAGCCGTACTGTATCGGAATACTCAGCGAGTGGAGATCGAGCAGCATCTAACTTGGCCTACGGGAGGAGCGAACGCCAGCGCAGCATCAGCATTGTTCCAGTCTGTCAGGCTGTTGCTCCTGAGTATAGTAATGTTCGTGCTTGTGGTGTAGGTCATGTAGTAAATCTGCTTGTGTGAGCATTTACTCCGCAGACGGCGTCCAGTACCACGCTCACGTTGCCATCTTTGATCACCCACGGATCAGCTCCGACTCCGTCCAAGATCGGATTCGTGTAGGTGGCGGCATTGCTCGATTGAGCAAGGGCGGAAGACGCCAGACTCGCCAGACCGAAGTAGATATAAGAGTTGAGCATACTGGAGGAATCGCGAATAGCCCTTACGATAGAGCAGAAGAGAGAAGTTGATCTGAGTCCTTGAGACTCACCGTTCTTATACTACATTGCAGGTCCTTGCTACTCCGCGATGCTCCCAGTCATAGCATCGTGGACCTCACCGGATAGGATGTCATGGGCAGTCAAAGTGCGGAGAAACACTGGGGGAGGGCAGCGGGGTGAAGTGACATCAACTCTGTCTTGGCAGGTACTCCCGATGTGGGGAGCAGACCCGCTTTTCACGTGGCAGATCATCACTCTAAAGTAGTCACTGCAGTCAATACGGATCAACACTCTCGACTTGAACACCAAGATTTGTAACGATGGTATCGTCGCGTGCATGATGCACGATAGAGCGATCTCGTGCAAGGTATGCTGATTGAGCGATCGCGATCATCATGAACAACCAGGAGTTCCGCAAGCTGCTGGCGAGCAAATCGGCTGAGCAAGATGGGTCTGCGGCCTCTCCATCGAGCAGAACGAATGGCGGTGCTCTTGGTGGGAAAAAGTCCAGCTTTGTGCCCATGACCCCACGAAACCTCTCCAACGGGAGTGCAGGCGTGGACTTTGCCCGCCAAGTCCGCGAGCGCAATGCAGCTCTGCGACCCACGAAGAAGTTCAAGTCGTCTGCTCCTCGAGGTACAAAGTTCGGCGCCGACTACACCGACCGCGCGAAGGCACGCGCCGAGGAAACGACAGTGGATGACAAGGCGGAGAGGCTGAAGGCGCTAGAGGAGCAGATGAAACTGGACCAGATCAGTCCTGAGGTCTACTTCGCATTACGGGATGAGATCACTGGTGGCAACGTGGAGAATACGCATTTGATCAAGGGACTAGATCGAAAGCTGTTGGAAAGGGTGAAGGCTGGGGAGGATGTGATGGGCTTAGGCAAGAAGGAGGAGGAGGAAGCTGACCGTGCTGGAGAGGAGGATCTCGAAGATGAGCTGGAGAAGGCTGCCGAGAAATTCGTCGAGCCGGTGAAGAAGGAGAAGGTGGAGAAGAAGGGCGTGGTTGCAGTGACGGGTGCTGGTAAGAAGAGGACAAGGGACGATCTGCTGGCGGAACTCAAGGCGCAGAGGAGGGCAGCTGCGGAGGCGCGAGATGCAGCTGCACCAAAGTTGAACGACCGCTGGGCGAAGGTGGACGGTAAGAAGAAGTCGAGGGTGGAGACCGATTCGAGGGGCCGCGAAATACTAGTATCGGTAGATGAGGATGGCAAAGTGAAGAGGAGAGTGCGCAAAGCTCCGACTGCGGGGGAGCAGGCGGTACTACACGCTCCGGACGCTAGTAAGGCGGTGCTCGGTGCTGATGTGGTAGTACCTGCACTCACCGCGGTGACCGAGGTCGACGGACAGGCTTTAGACGATGAGGAAGAAGACATCTTCGAGGGCGTGGGTGCGGACTACAATCCACTTCCTGATGCCAATGATGACGACGACAGCGACGAGAGCGATGCTGCTGCAGTGCCTATGCGCGACAAGCCACCGGCGCCAGCAGCGGACGATCTGAGCTCCGATGAAGATGGCGAAATCGTCCCAGCAGTACCACCGCGGACCGCTTCACCGGCAGCATTGCCAGCTGTCTCCTCAGCACCACCGAAACGCAATTACTTCGGCGACACCAGCTCAGCACCTGAAGAAGACGTCCAAGCTCGAATGGCAGGCATCCAGGATGTCATCAAGAAAGCCGCGAAACTCGATCCTCTCCGCTCCGGCGCCAATCCAGAAGCCGATGCAGCAACCGCAGAAGAAGCGACGAAGCGCAAGAAGCGCGCTCAGATGCTCGCCAACGATGATCGTGACCTTCAGGACATGGACATGGGCTTCGGGAGCAGTCGGCTGGACGACGAGGCTGATGCGGATGGCGACGGCACGAAGATCAAGCTATCTGAGTGGAAGGATGCCGGTGGAGAGGGCTCTGAGAGCGAAGGTGGTAAGGGAGGCGGGAAGGAGAAGCAGCGAAAGCCGAAGAAGCGGAAGGGCGATGCTAATTCAATGGGAGATATCATGAAGGTGCTGGAGGGGAGGAGGGAGGGTGGGAAGAAGTAGAAGAGTGGGAGTCGTCATCCATTTTCGCTGCGCTCGTTCGTGATAGAGCGGTTGGCCCTTGATTACACGTCCCTTCGAAGCGAACAATGTTAGCTCCTCTGTCGAGGCGCTGAACTGGACATGCACTAAGTCGCCATGCGGCTGCCACACATCTAGTCGGGAGACATGCCGTACCGTGCTCAATCGTGTCGTCTGCATAGAATCCGACCCATATCACTTCCAGTGGCGTCGCTATGCTGTGGAGCGAGTCCTGTCGCGGAATATAGCTGCCCAGGAGACTTGAGGCGTTCCGCCGAGAGTGCGATTGTCGTTTGTTGGACACATACCCCATTACGCTCTCGCTATCGCCGCTTTACCTGTCGACCAGTCGCGGTGCAATTGATACATACAGGGGAAGGGATGAAGCATCCCACCGAGACAGCGATCCGTTCGCTGTCGTCCACCTTCTCGAGTTCATCGCCTGGGAAACCATTGCCCTTTTCTGCCATCAAACACCAGACTTCTTCCCTTCCTATCCCTGTCATGCACCCGAGCAGCCTCGGTCGGAACAGCTGGGACTGCAGGCACCTCGAACACGCTCGGCCATTCCTCATGCTGCGTCTCTACAGGACTTTGAGGCTGCAGATACGGGTTCTCCGGCTCGACGTACAGGCATCCGTTGTACTGACTAGAGAACGAGGTGTCGACTTCTTTGCGTATCGTTGATATGCGATTGACGTATCGGGACTTCCTGCCTTGGTCGCGAGCGCTCTTATCGCGCTTCCTTCGATTATGTTCGCGTAACGCTATGATGGCCAGCGCAGTGAGGGATAGCAGAGTGATGAGGACGCAAGTCGTGAGAGCGGCGATGAAAGTGGATCTCTCGAGGGTGATATAGTTTGGACTGAGGACGTCGCAGGTGATGCTGGATGAGGTGATGGGAGCGGGTGACATGCTGCACTCTGGGTCACTTTAGGATTGCGTTGACCATGGAGCAGTGCCTTCGCGAAGCAACATAAACCCCGTGTTTGGCTCATCGTCGTTACTGAATCATTCTACATACATGGACCAGCTCACCAAGAGACGCACATATGCGGCGTCAATGTCTCGAAATACTTTGAAACACTACCTGAATGTCTCTATGCGTCAACATCTTACTCGCCCTCAAGATAGCAGAGATCTCGTAGACAATGTGAGCTCTCAGTGCATGCCGGCGCCCTCGAAGCGCTCTCGCAGGCGCTTAAGCCCTGCTCATTGGCTGAGATTTCTTGACGGACCTCAGTCCGGCGCCAACTGAAACATGAGCATCTCTACCTCTCAATCCAAGGTCGAAGGAACGCCATAATGCCTGGCATCGCCACCGATTCACCATCACTACACCCCGAAGAGCCATCTGGTATGCTCCTCACACCGTGTCCACACACGGTGCTTCCATGCATCTACCCGCCTTGAAGTCGTTACAGATTACACACATCCCCGCACGGCAGCGCACCGCGCTCCGAGCATCCCAGTGCGATCTCAAGCCGAGGATGCATATACTTTACGTGACAAGCCACATAGCGCAGAATCCAATCCTGCGTTAGTTAATCATTTCGCAATATCTGTGACCGAGATATTATATCGTATCCAGCCGTTTAAGCGTCTAAGATGGCGATTCCAGGGACCAGGCGCCCGGGATTAACGTTCGAGTGTTTTCTGGGTCAGGGCGTTTCACTACCAGTGCTCGTGCATGGGACATGACGTGTTTGAAAGGAAGTCGGTACCAAGGCCTGTCATTACTCGGGCCGTATGCCTTTTCTAACGTGCCGATGCCGATGTATTGGTTCGGCACGCGGTGTTGCTCTCCGTGACCGAACTTCGCCATAGACGCACCAGCGCACGATATTCACAGAGGTTCAGTGGCGAGGAATGACTTGCTCGAGAGACGGCAATGTAGGCGAGGCGTCACCGTTACGAACGCGAGATGAGGTCTGGATTTTGGGATCGGCGTCTGCGATCAGCGTCTGCACACGTGTAGATCGCGCGACGAACAACCCCGTGGGCAGCACGAGCACGCACGCGTGACATGCGGAATGACAGATAGCGATGCTTACTCGTGCACAATACCATTTGGGCACTGTTCCGCTATGCTACTGACTCGCCACTACTATACACATGTACCTATGCGGCGTACATTGACCCACGCAACTCCGTGCTGTCAAATGAAAGGACCTCATGGCCGGCCCATCATGCGTGCGCAAACGATCAGGTTTCGCCGCCTCAGCCGTGGTGACATTTGCGCCCTCGCAGATCTGCAAAACTTTGCAATCAAATGACAACGCTCGAGCCGCCCACGCATGTAACGCCAGTAGAATCCGAAAATCAGAGAGGTTGGATGTGATGATCTGGGAAGGTGGTGTATGATAGTGAGGCGAGGCGTTTGCCTCCGATGGTCCGCGGAGCCGTAATGTGCTATAATACCGCCTGTGGACCGATCATAGAGTTTGCAGAGAGTTTCTTGAAAGGCGACTTAGCGGTGTGCGGCATGTTGGAGATACCCAGCAACGTGACCGTGAGGCGGCTCCCTGGCGCTTCGTGGCAATCGTGAGGCGGCTGTCACACCGGTTTGTCATATTGTGTGCTGCCGGTCATCGAATCAATGCTAGCGATTGACGCCCATTCTCAATCTCTGCGATAGACTATTTCGACCACTCAGGTGGTGAACGAGTTTGATGCCGAGACCGACTCCACTATACCTTCGTTGCGATACACCGCCTTGACGTCGTCCTTCACAGGGAACAGGTGTCGACTGAGTTTCTCCAGAATTCCGCAGTCCTGCTTGCAGGTCGACGAGATTGGTGAGAGTCGTCGCAGAAATCGTATAGTGCGCTCGAGTAATTCTGAAAAGCGGTCCGCTGGTACAAGCTGGCGCAGTACCTGATGATTGTACGCCGCTGCCAACACGAGCATGTTGCCGAATTGCCTGCCACATGTTAGTTGCAATACACTCAGTAGACCCAAGGAAGAGAGAGTACTTACGCATGTGCCGTACCGTGAATGTTAGTCACGATCAAGCGGTCTGGTACCCCGTCAAAGGCCACCGTACTGTGCATCGCAGCCTTGATGCATTCCTGCGAAGCTTGCCAGACATGAGGTTCGCCCATGTTTTGTATTGCTTTGAACAGATGCACTTCTGCTGGGTCTCGTGGCTGATTCCGCACGTCCAACGCGACGTCTTCGACCCGTCGTTTCTCTGCAACATGCGACATGATGTGTAGAGCATAGTCCAGGAAGACGCGATTGACGACGTACTTGGCGCCCCAGTATTTCGCTCTCAGTCGGGCATGTAGGATCTCCTTTGGTGGTGGGTCGTCATCTTTCCACTGCAATGGCGGTGGAAGCCTTTTTCGCCATTCTTCGATCACCGTCACGTGGCCGATCAAGATCTGCTTGACCTCAGGCAAAGTCTGCTCCATGCATTCCGGTCCGTACATCTCTCGATGTATCTGATTCAGACGCCTGCGCAAGAACATCTGTGCTGTGTAGAAGATCAAAACCATTTGATCATTCACATCTTGCAGCTCGGTGTATGCTTCGGAGTCGTCCTCGTCTCGCAAGTTGAGCGGCATGACTAACAGATTCTCGATGCTTTGTATTCCACTGGATGGAAATCGCAACTCTGCCAGGATGTCACTTTCGAGCTGTAAACATGTCCATGCAGCAAGTACGATGCGGCCTTGTCGATTATTCTTGATCCTCTCTCGATCGCTTTTGTGGATGGTTTTGATGTCGCCATAGGCAGTCCAGTAGTTGTGGTTGTACAGCTTGTATCTGTCGAGTAGAATCTGGATAACTCTGCCCGCCATCGTGATCCAGCTCATGCTCTCAATGACACGTGCCAGCTGTCCCTTGTAGAGCCCTGCAAGCAAGAACATCTGTGCGTGAATGAGATCGTTGCCGTCAGCCTGATCACCTAGAATCTCTGCAGCCTTGGCATAGTACGCCATACCGGGTATGACATCCATGTTCCGCGGCGACGTCGATGAGGGCGCACCATCGATCGAAGAACGTCGACTGCGTGCTTCTGCCCGCGCACCATTCTCGTGCGCCGGTGGTGTCGCTAGGTTGTTTGGCGTGAGATTCGGGGAGGAAGGCGAAGGCTTGATGTTCATGGACATCGGAGAGCTGTCTGCAAAGCCCGACATACCAGTGATCGAGTGTGCCAGCACCTGGTTCGACTCAAGCACTCTGTCCTGCACCACGCCAGGCAGTTGCTCTTTGTGCGAGCAGATCTTGCCGAGTGCCAGTACCAGGTACACAATCGCGTTGCCAGGTGATCGCTCAGTCTGCACAACTCGAGTCGGATAAGACTCCGAGGGGGCAATCGGACCATTCGAGCGCTGTCGTTTCAGCGGTCGATCTGATTCGTTGCCGCCGATGCCTCCCACAAATTGACTACCTTGCAGCCGAGATCTGCCAGGGCTATATCGAGCACTGAACTTTCTGACAAGCTCTTTCGTGCCTTTCTCGTCCAAGAAGGGATGCATGATGTGCATGTGCTTGACGTAGCTGTTGTACAGGGCGTCAATAGTGGTAGCATCCAGGTCGAGTGTCCCATCAGGTTTCAGACCACCTGCAGGATAAGGTTGCGATCTGCTTGGGTCCTGGCCAAGATACTGCTGCGAACCAAAGCCGTAGCCCCACTGCCCATCGGGAGGTGTGGGTGGAAACGTCTCGGGCGAACTCTCCTCAGTACGTGCTGGGCTGTGAGTGCCGCCTTGTCGAGTGCCATCTTCTTCGTCGATGCCCTCGCCTCTTCCGTAGATCCGGGGCAGACCACGATCCTCTGCTTCCATCACGTAACCGTCGGTGAGTTTATCCTGTGTTGCCGCGAACAGAGGTCCCAGACTAGGCCAGAGCAAGATCAATTTGTGAGGAGCTGTACGATGGTCGTCGAGATTCTTCTGTCGTTTCGGCTGAGCCAGCTCTTCTGTGTAAACAATTTCGTCCTCTGCACCGCCGACGGTGTTGCCGCGGTTTTCTTCCATGCGTCGCAGGCGCGAATCGAAATCTTGTACAGTCGCAGAAAGTTTCGTCAAGGTCTGCGTATTAGACCTCGCCATTTCCGCGGTTTCTGTAAGCATCTCGATCACTTTCTCCATATTCTTGTCGGTCCTAAGCACTGTCAGCTCCGCAGGCTAGACCACACGCATGGTGACTTACTTTGCAGGAGGTGTGTCGCGATATTGGCAGCTGAGATTGCTCTCTTTGCAGAAAGAACATGGCGTGCCTTCATCGCACTTCTGCTTCCTCTGTCGACATTGTTCGCAGGCCTGCACACGTTAGCAAAGTCCGCCACCGACATTAAAGTGACCTCACCTGTTGGGCACGCATTTGCTTCTTCCGCGCTTGCGTGCTGTAGGAAGCAGCAATAGGTGGTCCGTACTGTGGCGGTGGATACATTTGGTGTTGCGGCGGTGGGTAGGCATAGCCTTGATCTACGCTAGGCGTCATCGGGTGAGGAGGGTGTGGGTCGTAGTGTTGAGGCGGAGGTGGCGGTGGGTGCCCATTGGAGTGGATGCCATTCGTCGGCGGGTAGCCATGTTGCGATCCATGATCCATGTGATGCGGCGGTGGGCCAGCTTCTAGCGCAGAGGTCGGCGGGTAGGCACCTGGTTGCGCCGGCGTGGTGGGAGTATGCTGTTGATGGATCGAGTCGTGGGAATACGACCTGTTCACCGGCGCCGGTGTAGCATGGCCGGATCGGCTTGCTTGTTTGTACTTGTGGTATTCTTGCTGATCTCGACTGTCGTAGTAGCCGTGCGAAGGGTGCCGAACGGGAGGCAATTGGTGAGGTCCCTCCCCGGGCGGTGGGCCAGGTCCTGGAGGGTATGGCGCAGAGTAGCCGTGGATCGGCGGCAGCGTGTGGACTTGGCCTGGCGGCGCGCTCCCTGGTGGACCACTATGCGCTGGATACGGCGACTGCGCGGGTTGTGGCGGCGGGTGAGGGTAGTAGCTGGGTTGTTGCGAGGTATAGTGGGAGGGCGGGGGAGGAGGAGGGCCGCGTGGGTCAATGGGAGGAGGAGGAGCACCTGGAGGCGGAGGGCGTCTGGCAGTTTCCATTATGTCGGGAGCAACGTGTAGCCATGCGGTCAGGGCAGATCAGGACTACCTCTCGGGGGGAGGTGGTCGGGTTTGCGGGGGCAAGGTGCCTGTGCCGGCCCTGACACTCGGAGCGCGACTCTGTCACTAGCCTCTCTCCTGCCGAACTGAGCAAGCTCGCCTTTGCCCAATCTCGCGGCCGGGCTCGAGTAAGCTTCGGCGCTGATGAGACAGCACAAGACGGAACTCGGCGGTAGCGCGAGGAGCAGGGGATGGCAGCGCACTGATGGCAGCAAGCAGGGCAGAGCGAAGAGCAAGGGCCGCGCGAGGTCTGGTCTGCTCTCGTCTCACCCACACCACGGCAAACGACGCTCGACGCAGCACCCTGCGGCACTGTCGATCGCAGTAGCAATCTCGAGTCGAATGACCAGGAACCCTGTCAAGCGCTAGACGTACTGCGCCGCTGTGAGGGGGCCCGCTGGGAATAGCAGAACGTGGGACGATGACACATGCCGGCACGCAGCGATGCTGCTCGGCCTATCTCGATGTCGCAACGGCACTTTGTCATGGGAGCACCGCCTGATCACGCCCACGAAGTCTAATCGCAAGCCGTCCGTACACGGCCCGACGGCGATATTACGCATGGACACACTGTCGTATCGAGCAGACCATTAACTCACACCGCGAGACTCGGCAGCGATCTTCGCCGTATGCAGCCCTGCTGTGAAGACGTTTCTCGCTTGACCCAGTCTCCTGGCGCACTTCTTCTCGAAGCTCGCTTCGCCCGGTCCAATGCCTTCACAGCCTTGTCCAGCGCTGATCAGCATCTCGGCAAGGGCATTAGGAGAAGCATCGGAGGCACATTCTAGCGCAGGATTTGCTGCTGCAGAATGCAACCCTTGTACGACCACGTGTGCGCCCACAGACCGCACCTCGACCCGCGTCCGAATCGCGATGCCAGTCAGTTGGGTGGTGGACACGACATCACCAGCGCATCAACCAGATGTTGCACCGCTATCATGCGGACAGTGCTCACCATTTAGCTGCGACGTTGCGATTCAATGCGCTCGCATTTGGCTCATCCTTACGAGATCTGACCTGTCAAGAGCCTCGTTCGCATAGCGGCTGACTGGGTACCCGATAGTGTGGTACAAGATTTGCGACGCATAATATTCGCCGGCTAAAGGCCTTTAAGGTCGCTGGAGTCTCATGCTGAGAAGCTCAAGCTTTGCATGTCATCAGTGTTATTTATGACCAACGATTGGCGCGAAGTGTCTGCGTGGACCATGGCATCGTATACGGCTCTTGCTCCGTGGCGTGACGAGTGAAGTGGAAATGCCCCCGCTTCGAGCTTCTTCTTCGCAGAGCCTGGTAGCTGGAAACGAGATGTTGAAGTCGTGTTACTCCAATCTGCTGTCAGTCCGCATCTGTCGAGTTGCAGCATTGCTTCAGGTGATCTCCCACATGTGGCCCCACTTTCGCCTTGCATCGCACCGCACGATAGATTATAGCTATCGAGTGTTATCGACACTAACGGGGTTAATCTCGGTGTATGACCCAATCACGCGGTTTCACCCTCACCGCTATCAGTTCGCGCTATGATTATGATCTTCGCGGGCTTCCACGTGGTGTGTGGGCGCTTGCTCAGATTGTGACCGGCAGACACACGGACAGGAGAGCCATGGTGAGCTAGCGCGGCTTCTAGAAGGAGTGGATGGATCACCCGTTCTCCTTACCACTGCAGGTTCGAATCATGGCGAAGGTTTCCGTAAGTAGACTTGCCAGCAGGCTATGAGCCGTAGACCTCACCATCTGCGTTTGAAGAAGTCGATTTGAGCATGGTCAGTATGTTCAATGAGGAGATGGATAGAGTCAAGCAGATCGTGGGACGTCCTCACGCTGCGAACGCCGTATCTGCATTGATCACTGTGAACAATCCTGGTTCGACTTGCGCCGATATGATATCGAGATTGTCCTCAATCGTAATGAATTACACCCGAGCGCTGCCCGATTCAGGTCCATCAAATTCAATGCCACAGCTTGCGCTGCAACGTGGCAGTGCCATTCGAACTCACTGGCGGCCACAGGTGACAGGCCAATCGAGCACACATCTCGACATGTTAACCCGCGCGGCGGATCTCCTTCGTTGACTCGTAGCACCGCATGAAGGCGGTCACTAATGTACATCCCATGACGGATAATTGACTGCGAGACGAAATCAAGCTTACCGTTACTTGATCGCATTCTCGTCATCAATTCGGCACATAAACTTCGTGGAACAACAATAGAACCTTCTTCGCTTCGAATCTCCAACACGAACCATCGCGCATCGACTGCTACTGTAGGTGACTTCTCCACCCAAAAGCACTGCAAGGCGAGCAATCAAAGCCTCGCAGTTTTCTCCTTCACCGGCAATCGCGGCAAGGCGATGCCGTCGCGGCACATATCAAGCCGCATCTTGCGCTGGGCGCGGGGTTTGGCGCTCGCTTCACCGCCGCCACATCTAGCATCGCCTTTCGTATTTCATCATATAATTGGTATCGAGATGTCTTCCACGACTCGAGCACATCAGCAGACCGTTTGTCGATCGCAATTCTTGGTCTTTGGCCCGCGGGGACGGGTCGGCAAAAGTCTCCGCACGTGGCCGCCTCACTTCTTTAATTTGGTAGAATTTGTTTCAGATGCGCTAGAGTTCGTGTATGGAGGAGACCTGCGGTAGCATGGCGTGGGATGAGGCATTGACTTTCTAATCGACCACAGCCGAGGCTTGTGTAGCGCAGAGCAGGATTGGAGGCGCTGGTGCGAGTTGCACTTATCCCGGAAGTGTGCATTGCATGATGGTCACGGGACTGCAATTTGCAGGGACAGGCTTTGGTG
Organism: Cryoendolithus antarcticus; assembly: GCA_002077065.1. Lineage (NCBI taxonomy): Eukaryota > Fungi > Ascomycota > Dothideomycetes > Cladosporiales > Cladosporiaceae > Cryoendolithus > Cryoendolithus antarcticus. The sequence continues at coordinate 118,636 of NAJO01000041.1, read as the reverse complement.
CCTAGTAACTTTACATAGGCGCAATTGCGGCGTGACGCCGCATCTCATCATAGCTGCTGGTTACGGTAGACGCGGCTTGGGACCAGAAATGTCAGCAGCTGTGCGGCAGTGTACAAACATTGCGAACTCTCGGCCTACCGATGCACAGGAAGAGCGGCCTGCAATATTCATACACCCAGTCATCGATGCCGGAAGTGAGGGAAGCGATGCTCTCTTTCTCAGCGTGATTTCCCAAGATGCTCAAATCATCTCTCCCTCCCGTTCACTGCCCCATCCATCCTCTCCGCTTGCGCCATCCTCATCCATCAACCGCGCCGCCTCTTCGGCCTGCCTCTGCACCTCAGCCAATCCGCTGACTTCTTCCACAAATCCCTTCTCCCCGATTGCACGCTTCACGAAGTCCCATCCTTCAGACGTGTAGCGCTCTAGTATCCCGGGAGAGCAAGCAGCACAACAGTCGTAAGCCTTGCCAGTAATCTGGATCGTCTGCCATGTGCTCAGGTAGCCGCGCAGGGTGTGTGGAATCGTGCCAAGTGGATGAGAGGTCGGGAAGCCCGGTGTAGTCGGAGGGGCAGGCAGGATGGTGTTGGGACCAGCACCGGCAGGCGGCGCATCGGGTGCAGGTGCGCGGGCGCCGAGGCGGTGTTGGGTCATCGATACCAGCAGCTCGACTGCGAGAGCTGACGCTAGAGGAGCTATACCAGGTCGCGTCACAGTACATTGCTGGTCTAACGTTGCTGACTTCAAGCTATCGGCTGGAGCGACGACATCCGTGCAGAAGTAGCAGCCGAGCTCTGCAGGCTGTTGGCGATGATGTTCAGGCGAGCGAGATGATCTTGGGAGGGCAGGTGGAGGCTCGTTCGCATTATGTGGGAATGTGTTACCGACACCAGATACGCTGCCTCTCGACCGCGGGCGGGTAGGCGGAAGGCCATGCCGCATGACCACGTAGGTGTCGAAGCCAAGCGCAGCGTTAATAACGATCTTGCCGGCTGCCTTACCCATCACCGTGGGAAGCCAGCGTGCTTCGCGTGTGTCCATGAGTAGGAAGATCGCATCATGCGCATCGATCAGTGCTTTCAGCTCTTCAAAGCTCTTCTCCACCTTGGCTTCGTCCATGATCGGATGTCCAGCCATGGGCACACTGATATGATACCCGTGGGCATCCACACCAGGGTAGATCTCCTTTAGTGCCTCGGCTGCACGCTCAGCTTTCCTCTTGCCACCAGCTTGGCAGTCTTCAAACCTGTAAAGTGGTTGTCGCACAGGGTTACTGTAGCTCACACGTCCGTTGTCGACGAAGCTGATCTTCCGCACACCCCAGCCCATCAGATTACGTGCAATGTACGAGCCAAGCGTACCAGCACCCAGCAGTAAGCACGACGTATGCTTGATCGTATCGAGATCAATAGACGGTGATATTCGCCACTTGATCAGCTGAAGATTGAGGTCCACAGCTTGGTCAGCAAGTCTTGCGGGATCCAAGTATGCAGCCAGATCGACTGTGCGATTCAGCAACTTGTTGGCGGAGTCTCGTTCCCAGCCAGTCACTTTCGGCAGCTTCTTAGCCTGCGTGGAAGGCTTTGATGCTAGAGATGCGGGCTGTTCGGATGCGGTGTTCAGTTCCGGTTCGGCAATCTGCTCAGGTGGCTGCGGTGGAGCCTCGATCAAGTCACCGGCCGCATCTACGTCACCAGGCTTGAGAGCAGAGGACGTTGACATCAATGGAAGACTCCTGCTTGAGTCCTGAGATGGTACAACGGGGTAGACCGGCTCAGCCGATCGAAGTGTCATGATAACGCTGTTGGGATGCTCCCTCTGATAGTGCAGATCGCGGTAGCACATGATCTGTATCTCGTCAAGTTTCCATCGCTCTCTCACAAGCACAAGCAGATTCCGCAGCATCCAGCCCGGATTCTCGGGATAGTTTGACGGGTCCACGAAGCAAGCGAACCTGTCTTCGGGGTCGATGTCATTGAAGAAGCCATGTTCATAGCTCTCCAGTGGTGCTACAGACCACAGGAAGCCAAGCTCTTCGATAGTGGGCGTGATGGGCGCTTTTGGCTTACGGAGATTGCCATCCTCGGGCGCCTGGTCTTTACTCCAGTCGAACTTTTCTTTACGCATACGCTTCGCGAGGAAGAAGCCATGCTGCCGTGTGTCTACGCGGTATTTCCACGTTTGCACAGTATCGACCAGCGCTGTCGTCTCCTTGACGCCAAGCTTGGTGATACCTCTACTGGGATCAGTCTCTGGCGCTACAAGTCGCCACAGAGGCTCACTCTGTATGGCAGGATAGGCGAAGTGGTAGGTGAACCGGTATTTCTTCAGATCGGCGAATGAGACAATCGTGAACGAAGCAAGCAGAGAAGGACAGGAGTAGATCGTGCCATCATTGATTGCGTCACAGACTGTGCGACCTGCGCGTTCCAGGTGCTCAGGTTTGCTGTGATTTTTGAGATCTTCGATGGTGTTGAAGTTGCGGATGACACCTTCACCACGGCAGAAGCCCTGTGAACTCCTGATGATACGTGCATCAGCATCGCGAAACTAGTCTCTCTCTCTCTGTTGGAAGACAACTCACGTACTCGTCTGTCGTCAGTGCATTGCCATGGATCTGCATGCGCATGGATCGCTCGGGCGCGTCCTTCGGCTGGACTTCATACAACCCCAGTACCTTCCTGGCGGATGAATCGAGCTTGTCATGTGTGATCTTGATGTGCGCAAGAGACGTATAGAACGCCAGCTCGACATCGGAGCACCAGGGCGCGTACTTGAGTGGCACCGACATGGCTGTAGCGTGTGCAGAAGGTCAGAAATATTGGGACTTCAGCGGGTGCGGTGGAACTAGGTCTTCACAGATGACTGCGCATCGTTTGCAAGTGTAGGCTGTAGGCAGATCGACCAGTCATCTGTCCGGCCTGGTCGCGTGAGGTCTTGCGCATGGAGGATGCTGTAGCGTGATGTAGAGGGGACGTGATGTCTGAACAGGCGCGCCGCAAGGTTGCGGGGAAGTGGGGCGATGCAGGAACGCGTGGGAAGGCGCGTCGCGACATGCATGAATAGTGAAATTGTGCATAAGAACACAAGGCACCTGTAGCGATCGTACTGACTATCCAACCTCATTCAGACAGAAGTAGAGCAACACCAGATCGCAGCTTCATCGCTTTGTACTAGACCGTGCTGTAGAGACTCAAGTACTGGCGAAGTTATCGACACCTCTCAACAATACTGAGTCTAAGCCATATCAATCACGCTCTCGAATTGAACAATGACGATCAGGGCGATTGATATTCTGGACTCGTAAAGAGGCACACCGCATAGAATCGCGGCGATGCTTGTCGGTATCTGCGGAAGTAAGGCTCTTTCTCCTCTCTCTAATTTCTCCAGTCAAAGACACTGACTCTTCTTTAGGCATATGCTCTGGCCGGCACGCAGTCCAAAACTACCTAGCCAAAGAATACGACTTCCAACGACTCTCGATCGAGCCATCTACTCCTGCAAGCGGCCAGCCATCGCTCCCCGAACTCCACGAGACCACCAACAGACCTCCATCCAAGACCTTTCCAACGGTCGAAGCCCTGCTCGACTTTGCGACCCAGAACTGGCAGACAAAATTCGTCACGACATCAATCCACACGACAGCAACAGCGACAATCCTCTCCCACCGCCCCTTCTTCCTACTCCTTCACATCGATGCTCCTGTCTCATTGCGCTATGCTCGCTACCTCTCCCTACATGGCAAGGGAATTAGTAGCCCATCCCTGTCCGACTTCGTTCAGGCCTCAGAGGCCCACCTGTACTCCCCTACGACAAATTCTCTCGCCCTCCTCGCATCAAAGGCCCACCTTCAATTGCTCAATACCTCACCGTCGCTCTCTGCCCTGCACACCTCTCTTACCAGATTGAATATACTAGACCCAGCGCGGTTAAGACCAAACTGGGACACCTACTTCATGACCCTCGCCTCCCTCGCCGCCCGTCGCAGCAACTGCATGCGCCGACAAGTCGGCTGCGTCCTAATCCGCTCCAACCGCGTCATAAGCACAGGCTACAACGGCACGCCACGGCACCTCCTCAACTGCCTTTCGGGCGGCTGTCCGCGGTGCAATACCACGCCCTCGTCCGCAGGCGGTACATCGCTAAGCACATGTCTCTGCCTTCACGCGGAGGAGAATGCTTTGCTCGAGGCGGGGAGGGAGAGGGTAGGCGAAGGGTCAGTGCTGTACTGTGATACGTGTCCCTGTCTCACGTGTAGTATCAAGATCGTGCAGGTGGGGATTTCGGAGGTGGTGTTTGCCAAGGGGTATTACATGGATGAGGCTGCTGAGAGGGTTTTTAGGGAGGGTGGCGTAAAGTTGAGGAGATTTGAGGCTGTGGTGGGCGGTCTCGTGGTGTTGGGTGGAGACGAGGAAGGGATGGATGGGAAGGTGAATGGGGTGAACGGGACTTCGGCAGCGTAGTTGCTCTGATGGCGTGACTACATGCCCATTATGCCCGACCCTTCTCTTACGGGGACGTGGGCTTTTGTGCCTTCGAAGAGGCTTTGCCAGATGAACGCTTCGCTAAGCAAGAGCTCGACATCCCCTTCCGTCCAATTCCGTGTCGGTAGCGCTTGCAAGAACATCATGATCTCCTGGAAGTCCATCTTGCACAGCTTATCCGACCACTTGACCAGAAATGCTGCGCAGACATACAGATGGAAGTGCGAGGGTCCATCGGTCTCGGCCTGGCAATCACAAAGTCAGTCCGGGCGCTCCCATAAAGAATCGAATTATTCCAACTCACGAGGTAAGTGTCCCACATCCTAATAGTATTCCTCACACTAATCTCCCTCATCAACAAACAATTCATCCACCGAAAACTAAACTGGATAAACTCCACGCCCTGCTCGTCCAGATGTCTCGCCAGCGTCCCATCAATCCTCGCAGTCAGATCCCGCAACGCCGCGACCTGCCTGATAATACCAGGCTGCGCGTGTATGTAGTTGTCCTGAATGCCTTCAAGCAGCTTCGTCAAGCACCAGAAGCTATCTGCTTCCACGGCATCAAGAACGGCTTTCGGCAACATGCCGGGGTCTACGCCACTCTCGACGTCGGACGAGGTGATGTATTGCCCTAGGAAGACTTGCCAGAAGGGCGTCACAAGGTCGTTGATGCCTTGCACGTAGCCAGACGCGGGGTGGCGTATGGCCCAGACGTAAAGAATGCGTTCTAGACTCCGCTGCGTGGCTTCGTAGCCATAAAGTGGGAGGTGAGGGTTCGTTCGCGGGACGTCTATGCTTATTTGATGCCAGATCGCTTCGTCTAGACCTCTGCCTTTGCCACGGATCTGGACTGCGGGCGCGGTTTGGATCTCTGCCATGCCTGGACGGGTTGGGACGTCGCCGGCGCTGCCTTGACTGAAAGCCTGCGCGACGCCATCGAGATACTCCTTTCGTTTCCGTTCGAGGGTCGTTATGCGGCGTTCACTGCTTGTCGGGAGGTAGTTCAGGAGGAGCTGCCAGGACATCGCGCGGACTTCGGGCGGGAGGCCGGACCAAGCTGCTTCTCGAAGGGCTGAGAGTGGGATTGTGGAGGATTGGAGAAGCTTCTTAAATTTGTTGATGCGTGTTATGCGTGCAGCATGGGCTTCGTGATCTTTGGCTGAGGCGTGGAGAGGCACTGATGGGTGACTGATGAGATGGAGGGAGTTGGCTGGGTCGTGGAGGATGTCCTTGTATTGTGGTCGGAGCAGCTTGCCTTCTGCTTTCTTTGCCGAAGGGTATGAGGGTATTGCACGCTCCTCTGCGACGTCGCCACTATCCAGTGCCCAAGTGCCTGCATGCGTTGCGCCATTGCGCGTGTTGCCACAACCTGTGCCGCCAGGATCATTCGTCTTCTTGCCCGCTATCCGCTTGCCCTGCCTTCGCGTGGACACGATACTGGGGAGCCCAAACTCGTCCTCGTCCTGACCAAAGTCAACATCATCGTCTACCGGCGTCTCGTGTGGTTGCCACGCATCATTCGTTTCCGAGACAAAGCTCGTGTATGTGCGCCGTGGTGGAGGGGATATCGTGGATCGTGGGGGTGGTGTGCTCCGGTTGCGCTGTGAGGCAGGTGGTGTTCGGGGTCGCTGATCGATCCCAAGGTTGCTGCGACTGTTAGCTACGTACTGCGTCCTCGTGGAAGACGCGTACAGATTGGTCAAGCTTAGGTTATCCGCATGGCTATAGCTGGCACCTATCACCTTCCTCTCCTTCTCCGGAGTCTGCTGCTGTTGTCGTTGACTGTTGGCCGAAGCTGTGCGCCAGAACGGGGAGGCTGTTCTGTATTGTCGCGTTAGTAGGTAGCTCCTTCCACTTGGAATATCTCACACACGCTGACCGGTCTATGAATTCCCAATGGTCCATATTAGCTACTCGGTTTCTTGCTTGTCATGCGGAATGGGTACGAACCGACCTGGACCATCTCCTGCCACTTTCGTTAGTCTGACTACCGTTCGCAATAGACTTTACATGGGAGGCTTACCTGCGGAGAGGGCTGCGTCGGCTTTCTGAAGTTCATCGCGCAGATTGGACCGCCGAGTATGTCCAGCTCGGGCGTATGTGCATCTCGACCTCGACATTGGCTTTCATGCATTCGCCCGCTCATAACCGTCGTCATTGGCATGTGCATGAGTTGCTGGCCTGAGGCTGTCAGGCATCAAGGGTCATCCCGTCCGAGGTCACTCCCTCACGTTTGTTGCTCAGCTTGCTGCTTTCAATACCCGCACCTTCCATCTTCACCAACAGTACTCTCCTTTCACTCAAAACACGCACTTATCCCCATCACTTGCGCCATCGAAAGAATTCCAAGCTGCGACTAAGCGCGTGCACACCCGTGTGCTAACCAGCCTGACGTTCGGTGCCTACTCACATCACCACCAGCATGGCTGACGCAGACGAGGATCTCTTCGCCGACCTGTAGGGCACGTGTCACTCTATTGGCGACCGTATACTGACACCTCCCAGTTACGACGGCGAAGATGCAGAGCCGGAAGCCGCTCAACCGGCACCGGTGCCCCTATTCGTAAAGACCGCGGCCGAAGCAACGGTACCATTAACAGAGGCACCTGCACCAGATGTCTCAATACAACAGCCGAAACACGAGGACTTCGACGATGATGTCAAGCCCTTCGATCCATCCGCGGAAGACATGGACGGCGTGGTGAGACAGGAGTATAACGGGAGTTATGGCAATAGCTATGAGGCGCCATCAGAGAGTAGACAGCAAGTTAGGTTGAAGGATGATGGGTAAGTCTGTTGTCCGTGATACGTGTACTGATGTATATGCTTGCGAGTGGGTGAGTGAGCGTGTGTGTGTGCATGCTCCTAATCTGGACTGTTCTGGGAATCTGGATATCTGCGACTCGACCATGAGCGCAACGACTCAAGTAGGTCGACTAGGCGATGACTCTCGCGTTTGCATTCGCGCGTTCGTGAGCGCACCGCGAGGACAAGGTCTACGCGAGACTGGCGGCAGCGCCGACGTCGGGGACGCATGGACCTAACCAGAGGTTTGGTCCTCGGCTGAGGTGGTGCAGCTCTGCAGAGAACCACATGGACAGATCAAGGGATCTCCTGGGCTGTGCATGTTGGCAGGACGTAGTGGGAAGCTTCGACACTCAATCCAGATCTGAGGCAGTCGTAGCCGCAAGTGACGAAGAAACGTTAGTGATTGCTATGGGTGGCATCGGAAGTGACAGTGGACGGGCGAATGAAAGGTGGACTGGCAGTGTGGGCAAACTGGGTCAAGTACTCCGCAGCATGATGGGACTGAAGACATCCGGTCAACTGGACAGTCAAGTACCTTACTTATATCGCGCACCTTAGAGGCGAGCCTTCATGACAGCATACAGCATAGCCAACAAGCAGGGAAGAGATAGCGGATGTACCTGTGCAAAGTACTGTGGCCTGCGAGGTAGACCATGGGAAGTCCGCCAGAGATAGCAGGCAGCTCCGTACATCGAAGCAATACGCACACCACTATCCGCATTCTGTCTCTCCATGCTGATCGCTGGTCGCAAAGATGTTGGCGTGTTTGGGCCGCCCCGCGTGCGCACCTCCACCATACACGAAGCCTGGGTCACGTGGACGTGCAGCAGGACCACAAACATGCATCGCACACACAGGGGTCTTCGACGCCACACATAGAGTTGCAGCTTGTATCGCCACAGATCACACGTGGACTTGAGTTGCACTGCGAGGGCTAGCAGATGCTGCCACCTTGATCTGGCGGTCATGCTGGACTCCCACGATTCAGGACTGGCGAACAGGACTTGCCACCCCACTGGACATTCGCATGCTACATACACACACTCGCTCGCCCGCTTACACACACCTCAACACACTCTCCAACAATTGATATGTAGTGTCACACTTCGGTTGCAAAGCTAACTACGTCGCAGCAAGATGTTCATCGGTGGACTCAATTGGGAAACTACAGATCGTGAGTCTTGAACTTGTATACATCGCGTTCCAGTCCAAAACACTGACACATATAACAGAGGGCATGAAGGACTACTTCTCCCAGTTCGGCGAAGTCCTTGAATGCACAGTCATGCGCGATGGCGTCTCCGGCCGGTCGCGAGGTTTCGGCTTCCTAACCTTCAAAGACCCAAAAGTCGTCAACGTGGTGATGGTCAAGGAGCATCTCCTCGATGGCAAGCTTGTGAGTTTAGACTCTCGTCTTCTACACAGACAATCCAACCTAATAATATCCACAGATCGACCCCAAACGCGCCATCCCCCGCGACGAACAAGAAAAGACCTCCAAGATCTTTGTCGGGGGCGTCTCTCAAGAAGCAACCGAGCACGACTTCCGCGCCTTCTTCGCCCAGTTCGGAAACGTCCTAGACTGCACCCTCATGATGGACAAAGACACCGGCCGCCCCCGTGGCTTCGGCTTCGTAACCTTCGACGACGACGCCGCAGTCGAGCAGGCCCTAGCCCAACCACTAGCGATCCATGGCAAGCCCATAGAAGTCAAGCGCGCCGAGCCCCGCGGCGGCATGGAAGACGGCGGCGGTGGCGGACGCGGCGGGCGAGGCGGCCGCTTCAACGACCGCGGTGGACGAGGCCACGGCGGCGGCTTCGGCAGCCACGGCGGCGGACGGGACCAGCAAATGCAGCAAGAAGCACCTGCCGGACAGAACGGCATGAGCCCTGCGATGATGGCGCAATACTGGCAGCGCATGCAGCAATACTTCCAGATGATGCAGCAGCAGATGGCGGCTGGGCAGCAGCAACAGCAAGGTGGTATGGGCGGTATGCAGGGGAATCCGGCTATGATGCAGCAGATGATGCGGCAGATGCAGGGCGGTGGTGTGGGGGCGGGAGGGCAACAGATGAACCCGCAGATGATGCAGCAGATGATGGCTATGCAGGGGCAGCAGGGGCAACAGCAACAGCAGGGCGGCTTTCCAGGACCGGCGCAAGGCTCGCAGTCGCCGAGCAATGGCATGCGTCAGGGCAGTTTCGATGCGAATCAGCAGATGATGTTCGAGCAGCAGAAGTACGAACGCCAAACCATGGCTCGCATGCAAGGCACGCCTGCCTTCAACCCTGCGGCAGGTAACGGCAGCAGCTGGGACGGCATGTACGATGGCGAGCCAGCGCCGCCTGGAAACGCGCCTTTGGGACCTTCTGGGCCACGCGGTGGTGCGAGGGGAGGCCGAGGCGGTGGTAATGTAGGGAGAGGTGGCGGTGGGAGTCCGGCGCCGGGACCTGGGCAGGCACCGGTGGGTGCGCCGACGGGGCCGAAGAACGCGAATATGCCGGGGAGTAATTATAGAGGTGGTGGGAGGGGTGGAGGCGCGAGGGGGAGGTTCGATCCGTACGGGAGGGGAAAGTGAGAGGTGCTTGAAGGGACTGTTGGCGAGTGCTTGAGCTGGGATGGATGGGAGAACGGAGTATATTGAGAGTGAGCAGACGTGCCGGAAAGGCATTGTGGACTTAGTAAGGTCTTACTGGCTATACGGAAACGGCTGGTTTCTGAAGTGGATGGGAGTGCGTCATGCGCGAGCTATAGCTTTAAAAGCGCGCTGAAGCCGGTGTACTGTAGTTGGCTGCCAGGGCGAGCGAATTGTGGCACACATGTTCCAGGCCCGGCGTCCATTCCTTGTAGCCCCATTTCGGTGTCAAGCTGATGCCATATTCGTCGCGTGCTACGTGTTCGAATGCGATGCCCATCCATCATCGTGACTTTCGTGGCTGATCGGATTACGCACGACGTGCCTGGAAGTCGTCCTTTGTGTCCGCGCTAACATCGCGCTTCGAGAGCTCCTCGGCTTCATGATCGAACTTCAGTAATGTTCCGTGACGACGGAACCAAGCTCGACGCCACGGGCCCGACACGTCTCCATCTTCCATCTTTCCGCCAATGTTCACGAGCTCCACGTACAGCATCGTCTGCACGTTGTCATCGCATAGCAACTTCGTGCGAAAGTCGATTTGCTCTAGGCAATCTTAAAGACCGTTCGCTTGCTGCAGGTAGTCTTGGGCGACACCCGGTATCATAAGCGTAGACAGCATTTGTAGCGTCCGGACTCGGGTGCAGAGGGGTGTCTCGGGCTCGGAGAGAAGTCCTTTGCAGACACGCGCGCATTCGACATAGCGGCCGGCGTCGTGAAACGAGAGCAACTGATTCACGTCAGCCGTTGCCTTTCACGTCGCTGAGCAGGCCGCGGCGTGGTAGATTTACTTCGCAGTAGCGAGCATGGTAGACGCGAGATTCGCTCAAGTGCTCACGGGATCCGCCCCCTTCTCCAGCATCATCGAGTTCCGCATTCCCGTTTACATTAGCTTCGTCATGTGTGACAGTGCTGCGATCTCGGACCCCACCTGCGTAGATTCCGTTAAGAATGCAGGACACTCTAGCGTATCCTCGTTCTTCGAAGCCATGCGGAGTGCAGTCGGGAAGATGATCTATTTTGGTCTGCGTTGATAGTCCCCAGAAGTGTTGTGATCGCTGAGAGATGAACCCCTGGTCTTATGGATAGCGTGCGGTGCGGGAGCCGAGACCTTCGCGAAGGCAGGAGCGACTGAGGCTCAGCAACGTGCGTTAAGCCAAACAAATGCAATGTAACAAGACGCTGCGTAATGCGTTGGCCAACGAGTGATTGCGTAGGCGATCACGAGACGGCTGTTCCATCACTCACTCTCCTCACTTGCTCCGTCGACGGCACTTCCTTCCAGTGAGACTTCGTCCAGCAAGAAAGCCTCCGCATCCACGATCGGTGTTAAACTTGAGCCATGCTTCTCCACCCAGGCCTTGATCCGACTCTTGTTCGCCACCAGATTTCCTCCTGCCGTCTTTCTGCTTTCCGTGATTCCCATCTCCCTCAGCGCAGCAACCACGTCCTCACCTAAGATCCAGCAACTCTCGCTGATGTCCCTCACGCTGACGGTCTTCTTTCCTGGCGCTCGCAAGACCTCTCTCGCGACTTCGCCGCACCAGTAGGACAGGTAAGCCTTCCGCCCCGGCGCACTCAATGGCTTCTCCGGGCCACCAAACCGCCCTTCGTGTCTGCCGAGGACGTACGAGGCCGCGATCAAGATCTGACTTAGGTTCCGACGTTGCCATGGCGGGAATGTTAGAATACAAGCCAGGTTGTTGTTGTCCCATGACATTTTCTCCTTGCTGAAGAAGCCAACAACTTGGCCGTGCGAGGGACCAGGCGTTGCGCCATTCGTGAGCAAAGAGCTGGACTTGGGTGGCTGAAGGATGAGAAGATAGTAGAGGAAGGAGCTGACATCGAAGAAGACGGACTTGGTGTCGAGGAAGAGCTTGGCGAAGAGAGACAAGTTCTGAGCGAACAGCTTGTTCTCCTCGCCGTCTACTTGATGTATGGCGTACCCGTTCTTCTCGTATATCAGCTCACCAGGAGGCGGCTCGTCCTTACAAGGGCAGACTTTCTTGCGCCTGTCAGCTGATAGTCGCGTTCTACGCGTCTTGGATACGTACGCAGTGCGCCGCATATTTCAGCAGCTCATGGCTATAGCTATAGCACCACTGGCATACATACAGCCATGCCGTCTTCCGCCCTCCTATCAGTTCATCTGGGTAGAAGGATGGGTATTCGGGCACGAAGTGCAGCTTGCCGAGGACGACGTTCTCAACATTGCGCTGAGTGGACGAGCGGGCTGGCGCGCGGTGTTGTGGCGAGGCGGTGACAGTAAGTGGGATGCCTGCCATGGAGTGCGGCGCCGATGGCGCTTTGCAGGGTCCTATGGGACTGCGAGAAGATGGTTCAATGTTGCATACTTGAAGTGCACTCGAGGGCGCAAGAGCCTCATGCACACATATGGATCTTGGCAACAGAAGCATAATCTGCTCGAATCACTTCACTACATCCGACCAAACACACCAAGGTCACTGCAATCCAGAAATTGGATGCTACGCTTTGCGCATCAACTGCAGGAGGTCGTCCATGTGATATGAGACTCGCTGGCTCCAACAGCTGCAGTTCAGATTAGCATGCACTAGTCACAATCACTCAGAAGGCAACACATCACGCCAGCCATTACTTGCGCAAGTCAGCCGCCTCTGTTCGATGGCCAACGATACGATGCCTTCGCTTCCTGGAAGACCCGCGCTCCAGCGAGCCACCGTTCCGACCACTTCGCAGCTACAAGGTTCGAGCACCCGAGATCCAGCGAGCAGAAATACGTCGTCTGCATCAGCGTCTAGCACATCTACAGCGAGATCTCACATTTCCAGAGAATCCGTCACGGGATCCATCAGACCAATCCCTGGCAGTGCAAAGTCGGTTGCAGCTTCCTCGCATGACAAAGGGGCTGCTGTCGTCACCACGAGTTCGTATCAGAGAGGTGAATCCAGGTCCTCGCCGTGCAACAGTGCTTCTTCAACTTTGCGGGCTGGTAGTGTCAGAAGTCGAACACTATCTGCTGAAGAAGACTCGCCTCCCTCGAAATTCGCTCGCCTTTCTAACCGCGAAGTGGGTACATCACCACGGGCTGCGGCACCAACATCTCTTCAACACGTCTGTCGGCAATATCAGCGCTTAGGGAGGCTGACTTGACGCTCAGGGAGGTCAAGGTGATGCAAAAGGAAATGAAAGCGAGAGAGACGCTGGCGGAGCTGGCGAATAGGGAGTCTCAGCTGGCGCGGAATGAAGCAGCGACGAAGAAGGAGAAGCAAGCTGTTAGGCAGAGGGAAGCAGAGTTAGCGAGGAAGGAAGCAGAGGTGACGCGAAGAGAGGCCGGAACTGATGAGGACGCGACCGAGATTTCGCGGAATGAAGCGGAGTTGATCAACAGGGAAGCAGTTGTGCTAAAGCAGAAAGCAGAATTGACTCGAAAGGCAGCAGAGGCGGCGCAGAAAGCCGAGCTGCTGATACGCACTCAGGCGAAGTTGACGGAGGACCAAGCAGAGCTTACACGGCGGTCGGAGGTAGTCAATGCTGGCATGCTTCTGACGGCAGAGCAGCTTCAGTCCCTCAGAACTGCCCAGAAGGAGGTCAGGGATCTCAAGACCGCGCATGACGCCGCTCTTGCCGTTCATGACACCGAGATTGCAGATCTCGAATCAAGGTTGAGACTATATCGCGAGGAGCGTGGGGGAACCGTGGAGCGGTACGAAGCTGCCAAAGAGACTCTTGTCGCAGAGGTGCAGCGTGAGAAGGAAGCAGTAATGGAAGTGGTCATGGAGCAGTAGCTAGGGATAGAGTGTATTGCGAGGTCAGCGGGACACAAAGGAGAAGCCAGAATGCCACGATAACTTAGCTTGTAGTCACCGCTGGTCTGTATTTAGCTCCATATCGAATCTACACATCCACTCCGGAAGCCAGTCCGCAGTGGGCTGTGGTCGTAACATGTAGTGCGGTCGTTTGGAGGCCTGAGGCGGTCAGGAGCAATGCCAAGATATCCTAACGCGACTTCGCTCCCTACCACATATGTCGAACACGCCATATGAGCGCAAGGGGCATGTATCATGAGGATAGTGCGATCTAAAGTGAGTATTTGAGTGAACCAGACATGGAAGGGGTTCACAAATGTACCGGTGTTCGACCTTTCATTTCGTATTACCTTCCCATGCACTGTGAGTGGAGCAGAACTTCGGACCGACAGTCGTGATTAATGCTACGAAGATAGCGTGCCCGATGATACGCACGTTGGCTGCACCTGGCTTCGAATCGCGTCGCTGGGGAATCCTGCAGGTCCGGACGAGTTGCGTGTAGTCCTTGGGGGTATTTGGGACGTCATCTGGTCACAGGCAGGTATTCCAAGGACTTCTCGGACTACTGAATGCCGCGTTCGACGTCGGAGCCTTGGATCAGATGCGCTTCACAGGCCCGGCGACACGTGCTTGAACAAACGTAGCCGCGCGGAGGTTTGGTAGCATCGATGGAGGTTCCTGTCGTCCTTGCGCCACTCCAAAGCCTACGGGTTCAGGAGTCCATACAGAACTGTGCTATTCGCTCGACGTCTCGACTCATGCTGCGGTATATCGATGCCCGTGGTCGCACTGTATACGTTTGTGGCACAATGCCAGGCAGCAGTATTCTGCCGTCGTGACACAGCGCAGACTTTAGGCGGAAACTACGATCACAAGGACTTTGCACTCTACTCCGGGAAGGACCGTATCATGCTCATCGTTGTCTGTCGGAGGCTGGATGGTCGCCTTTCAATGGATCAGAAAGACTTGAAGTCGACGTTTCGTCGAGCACGGACTCGGGTGACAACCTGGAACGCCCGACACCTCCAAGACCTCTTTGGTCATCACACTGTTGTCATGCCTCAGGCTTCTCATAATCTCGCTTATGCAGACAGGGGCGTAAACTTAACCATGCCAAGCTCGGAAAGTGTATTTTGTTGATTTAAATATCGAGTCACCGTCGCCGGCCTTGGCACGCTAGTCGACGCCGCTGGACTACTTCAGTAATTCCTTCTTGCACTCAACCTTACCTTTCCTTCTTTATCCTAGTGCTAGGGCGTTTTGTGTGCAAGTGAAGACTCGTCTGATGCCACAATTTTGCTAGTTGGTGCGTACATTCCCTGTTCTAATCGCCCTGATCATTGCTGACTTCTTCGCAGAAAACTATCAACTGACTGCTCCTGTTGGCTTCGTGTCGGCAGGGAATTTTTGGCAACACAAACACCTTTTTCATCAGTCTTTCGTTGCACTGCGCAGCGGCCTGGAGAAGAGACGGGTTTGACGACCTCACTGGTACCGAATGGCGCAGCACCAGCGACAGCAAAGTGGTGGGAGGGCTTGCGGCGGAAGCATTTGAAGAGATGAGGTGGAGTCAAAGACCACAACGACAGACGAGCGCTACCAAGACATACTCAAGCTCATTTAGTGCTGCGAGCGACGGACACTTGTCAAGATACTGCAGCTGTCGTGTACGGGGTGTAGGGGTTGTTTGTCAGTGGACAGCGAACTGCGCAAGGCTGGAGCGGGACAGCGACGACGAGATTACAAGATCATGGAGCTCAGTGGCAGCGCATAATCTCGCGGTGATGGACACACACGGAATGAGTACTTCACTTGTAATGTATGTACTTCCTGATGCCTACAGCTGCATGCTGTTCACTTCACTTCTTCACCACCGCATCCTGCCCACTTCACGTCCACAGCACACCGCAGCAAGTGAATAAAATCTATCCTGAGCATTACAAACGCCCGCACTGCGTCATGCAATCTAATGTGCTGAGACAAACGCCCCCGACCTGACACCTCCCGTCGCAACCTCACACACTCAAGACATCTCGCATGGACGACAAACATGCCTCCTAGCCGCGCCGGGCGCAAGCGCTTCTTCCACGAGATCAGCAGAGACACTGAAGAAGCCTCACTCCAGCCCGCGGACGTAACGATGGACGACATGACGCCGGTCTCAGAAGTGCTACCAGATGCAGCGCCTCAGGCTGTAGAGGTGGCGGAGATGCACTACGCATTATCTTCGGAAGGCCCGATGATAGCGTCCTCGCAAAGGTCTTCTACTTCGACCTTGATCGCCACAAGCAACGGTCTCGGGGGCGGCGGCGTAGGACTCCCAGCCGGTGACGACAACAGCTCGAGCACCCTCGCTCATCAGTCGACCGCATCGCCTTCACCCTTTGATACATCGCCTTCGTCACCGAGCTGCGGACTTTCGCCGAGCGCTCTAGCCTCCAGCGATCACGCATCCTCCGATCAGCACAACAATACAGAGCACGATGAGAGGTCGGACTCAGAGGCCGAGGTCCCGCCTTTCTGCAATTACCTCAACTACTGCGACTACCTTCCCAAGACTACAATCCCACTCTCACAAATCTCTGGCGCCGATATCAAGAAGGTCTTCTCGCTGTTCCCTAACGCGCATTCTTCATACCTGGAGAACTTCCTCGCCGCCTACCTCTCCCGGACGACCTTCACAGTCAAGGTGTGGATCAACTTCGATCCCTCAAGACCCTCCAAGGCATCGCATTGGTCCGTGCCTAGGAACTTCCAAGGTTACTACACTGATCGCCGCGCTGAGGACACTGGGAAGCTCATACTCGCGCCCTCCGCACGAAGGTTTATTGACAGCATCCCAAGCAAAATCCTTCGGTTCCATCACATCCGTCTCGACATCTGTACGCCCTTCCGCCACCTGGCAAATCTGAATCTCGACTTCGAGATGAACGAGTCCCTGGAGGAATTCGACTTTTCGCTCAGCGGCAAGTACCATGTAGACGAAGACACAGTGGGAGGGTTCAAGTTCCTGAAAAGCTTCGTGCAAGCGAATGCTAAGGAGGTCATATTGTGGGTCAAGGAGCATAGGTGGCCGGGTCTCAACCTTGCAGATCTGGACGAGATCGCTACCCTTTTTCGTAGACTGAAGGAGGACGGTGACGGAGAGCGGACAGGCTGGATGACGGAGCCGATGAGGCACGGAGGGGATTGGACTGAGCCCGATGCCGAGCCGGAGGTTCAGGATGGAGGTTGGGATGGGTATGTGCCATTTGTCGCTGAGGATGTTCCCTGGTTAGAGCATGAGACTGACAAGGGCAACAGGTGCAGGAGGGGAGGATAGAAGTAGATCGAAGTGTAGCTGATAGCGGTTACTTTGGATGCGACAATTATTGCGACTTCTGAAGACGGCAAGGGCATAGGTAGGAGCTCAACAGTACGACTCACTCAGTGAGTATCTTCCACCATCATCGCACACCTCTGACATAGTTCAAGAAGTGTACTCATCTTCCTAAACTCTTCGCCATGCTCAGTCTCCCACCTCCCTCTGGGTCGTGCTTGCCCGACTGAGTATGATCTCGGGCCTTCCACATACGTCCCCTTTCGGATTCACGATGCTACACAGGTGCATAGTACAATTGTGACATCAGACGAGTCTTCACTCGCACACCAACTCCTGCACGGCGAGCACGACGGACCTGTATACGCAGCTACGTCGCCACAGACAGCAGACTGCCCCCCGGTCTTGAACAACCACCTCACGAACAGGTGGATTCGATACCTGCTAGAGCTACTAGCTGTGACTTGTGGAAAGACCTTGCGTACCAACAGTGTGAAGCAGGGAACTTCTCGGCTCTCTCCGCAATGGCGCGTACCGACCCTGCCTTGAGGCCGACAATCGAGGATGACAGACCTAGCATGAAGCTCGAGATCGAAGATGCCGGCGCACTTGGTGAGATGGAGGTAAGTGCAGTGACTACTGGCGCCCGCTCAGCAGCAGCGCATACTAACGAGTATCAGGTATGGTCTTCTCGCTCCAACACGCCCGAGTCTGGCGCAAGTATAATGACGCCCGGCACTCACTCCACCGTGGATGCGAAGCAGAGTCGCCCAGGCTCCCCTCTTGGTCAGCATCAAGTCTCCCAGACACTGGCGCTCGACTCTGACGATGTCGCAGCCTCCCAGCAGTTGGGGCTCGAGCCTGAGCAAAGGGCGCCAGGTTTTGGTGCAGGCGGCGTGCGTCAGGCCGCAGACTGGGATGGTCGCGCGTCAGAGCTCGATCGCATGGAAAGAGCGCTTGACGAGAGAGAGGCAGCTATGGCGTTGAGAGAGGCCGAACTCGATCGCCGTTCCCCTGCCCTTGCTCCGGAAGGTGGCGTCACGATCCCGGCACACATCGTTCACGCCTTCAACCACGTGAGTTCCGACGTGAGAGACCTGGATCGCACGCACGAAGCCGCTCTCGCGTGCCACGACCGCTCTACTGTAGTAATTGAATGCGACATTGCAGATCTGCAGCACCAGCTAACGCAGGCTGAGGGGCGGTTAAGATATGCTCGCGCAGTACGCGAGACCAAGGTTGACCTGTACGAGAGGAAGAGACGGCTCCTAAACGAGGAGGTCGAGGGAATCGAGGATCAGGTGACCGACCTGATACTCCGAAAATGAGCGCTGACAAGAACGAGGCCTTGCGGGAGCAGAGAGAGTGGCGAGCGGAGGGCATTGATGTGAGACTACCCCACGAAGCCCTCCTTAATCACGCCCCTCCTCGTCCAGCAATCATACTCTCCCCACTTCACCACTCTCCTCTTTCCGCTCCCTGTCACCAACCGCCCCGGATTCAGCACATGACACCCCTCGAACGTCAGCGCGAAGGGCTCACTCTCGGTATCCACCAGCACAAGTGTATGCGGCAGCGGGTAGAGCGACATTGCAGAAGTGTATGACCAATGTGTCGGTCTTATGGCCATAGGAAAGGGAGAAATTGTAGATTGCGGGAGTAGCGAGAGGATGAGCTTCTTCGCTGCGACGAGGGACGGAGGATCCGTGAAGGTGGGTGGCTGGGTGTCCGACATAGCGGTGTCCTGGCATCCAGCGCCTTCGATTGTAGCAGCAGCGTCAGTCATGTCAACCTCAAGCTCTACTGGTGTATCAGTCCGAGTCTTTGTCGCTTCACCAACTCGTATCGCTGTCCGGCGGAACCTCGACGCAAGATCATCTCTGAACACGACGACTTCATGCGCTGGGCCAAACAGACTGACGCGCGCGGGATTACTCGTCCACACTGCCTCGCCATCATCACTCTCCTTCTTACTACCCAAACTGACCTCCGCCTTTGCAGCCGCAAAAGCCCGCCGTATCCGGTTTGTGAAGAAGTCTGGTACACCTTCTCGAGGTATCAACGCGGAGGCTCCAGCACTAAAAGATGATGCCCAAGGGTCGTTGTCACCGGGTACGAAGGTCCATGTACTCGATCGCAGCAGGCGAGGGAAGTCTGATAGGATTGCTGCGAGGCTGTCGAATAGCTCTTTGTACTCCACCGAGCCTGTACCAGCGTTCGCCATCGCAGCGCGGGAGGAGAAATTGCCGGTCAGCACGAAGGACATCGGCGGCTCAGCATCAGCAGAGTCATAGGACTGCAGCACTTTTAGCAGCGCAGCAAGCGAAGCCGGATGATCCAGTGTGACCTCCCCAAGCACGACCACCTTCCTCCGACTTTCACTCACACAAGAGGGACTCGCAGGATCCAGCAGCCTCTTCTCCAATCTCCTCATCCTCTCGCCAACCGCACGATCAGATCCCAGACCCAGGAAATCAGTCCAGCCGAATCCACCTCCAGGATCCCCGGCTTTCAGAGCTACACCAAGACTCACGTTCCGCCTCTCCACTGGTGGTCCACCGATGCTGAATCCCAGGAACCTCCCTCCGATCGTCCCGCCCACACCTCCTGTGTTGCCCAGACCGGAAGATCCCGCCCCAGCCCAATCCTCTTCGTACTGCCCTTCTATCAGCACGATCATGCCGGGGCAAAAGTACGCGCTGTCTTGGCCTTGCATCGGCTGTGCGTGTTGCAGGTCCAGACTTATGCTGCCACTCAGGTCGTGGAACGCGAGGCCGCCCGTAGGAGCAACGCCTAGCATGCCCAGTAGGAGGTGCTGTGTGCCGCCTCGACCAAGCAGATTAGCGATGGGTGTGAGTTTGTAGAACTGCTGTGCTGTTGTCGTGTCCGAGCGCGAGAGCGTAGGTGCGCGGACTGAGAAGCTCGGGATCTGGAAGGCTTCGCTACGCAGTAGTCGCTGATGAATGATATCGTAGCGATCGCGAAAGACTGCGATCTTCTCTGCAGGCGCAGGAAACATCGAAGCCTTGCTCTTCGCAGCCACGAAATGCTTCCCTTCAACCTCATAGCTCAGTCTCGGCATCTCAAAGGCAGAGATCGTCTTCACCCACGCCCTCGGATCCCCAGCACCATCCTCGCCCTCGCCCTCCTCATCCTCAACACTCAGCCCGCTGATGCCAAAGCTCTTCTGACTCTCAAGTGCAGGCCGCCCCCCAAGATCCACGGCACTATCATTCCCAAACGCGAAACTGCTCTCCCGCCTCATGCCCTGCCCAGTCTTCACTACCCTGACCCTGCCTCCTGACATACAGCTCTCTAGCACCTTCAATATTCCCTTCAGCTTCTCCCCATCCTCGAGCAGAAAGCCGCCATTCTCGTTCTTCCATAGCTTAGCTACCTCTTCGATCGCCTGTTCCGCAGTGCCCTCTTCCCGCCATCCGGAGCCACAGTTTCGGCCTACGAAGAGTGCAAGGCTTTGCAGGGCAGGTCCCGTGAGTGAGAGGTTGTGCTTCTTGAGAGTCCGCACGGCGGTGGGGCGGAGATTTTGTTGGGTCAGGAGTACAGGGAGGATTGGCACAGTGGTGTGGGAGGGGGCTGCGGGTTTGAAGGCGGGGGGTGCGATGCGGGAGGTGTTGGCGGGAAGTATGGGGTGGGCAGGCGTGCCGAAGGCGGGGGGTGCGATGCGGGAGGTGTTGGCGGGAAGTATGGGGTGGGCAGGCGTGCCGAAGGCGGGGGAGGAGGAGAAGATGTTTGCGGGAGGAGGCTCCATGGTGAGGCTGTGTTGTACGCACACCCTGCTCACAGTCTTTACAGCGCGCCCATCTCGTGTCTGGGGACCCAATGCCCGATTGGGGCTATCAGATTCAGAACGGGCTAAGATAGCCGGCACAGCGCCACATCACATATGAGTAGACCGTCCTATGCCGACGAATTTCTATGCTCACGTACGTCCCAAGGTAGTTCATTCTCCAACATGTCTCTCCTCCAGCCCACGGCGAGGGCGTCGCGCCTATTGTCATGTCGAGCATGTCGCCTTCCGGTTGTTTCCTATGCTACGCGAGAAAGTGGGAAGAGAGGCATGTCGGTCGAAGCTCAGCATCATTTACTGTCTGCGGATTTGAAAGAGGCAGACCCAACCGTGTACGACATAATACGAAAGGTGCGGATTTGAGGTGGCTCATATGGCGGCGGCTCGATCTGACAAGACGCAGGAGAAACGAAGACAGAAGCACTTCATAAACCTCATTCCCTCCGAAAACTTTACGAGTCAGGCTGTGTTGGATGCACTAGGGAGTGTGATGCAGAGTACGAGGCACAGACACACGGGATACTTGACGTCCAGGCACTGATTTATGTTGAAGACAAGTACTCGGAAGGCTATCCCGGCGCAAGATACTACGGCGGTAACGAGCACATTGACGAAGCGGAGAGATTGTGCCAAGCACGAGCACTACAGACCTTCGGTGTAAAGGACACAGAATGGGGTGTCAATGTTCAGCGTGAGGTTGCCGGACACTGGGACAGCGTGAGCAGGTCTGACCTCGATCTACAGCACTCT
Source organism: Cryoendolithus antarcticus (assembly GCA_002077065.1). Taxonomy (NCBI): domain Eukaryota; kingdom Fungi; phylum Ascomycota; class Dothideomycetes; order Cladosporiales; family Cladosporiaceae; genus Cryoendolithus; species Cryoendolithus antarcticus. The sequence continues at coordinate 97,041 of NAJO01000041.1, read as the reverse complement.
CTGGATCCCCTGCGAACCTCTATGCGTACTCTGCCGTCTTGAACACACATGATCGAATTATGGTAGGTTGGAGTCTTGCATCTAGGTCGAGAACACTGACCGACACTCTCCTCGGGGCTTGACCTACCACACGGCGGCCACCTCTCCCACGGCTACCAAACACCAACGAAGAAGATCAGCGCAATCAGCAAGTACTTCGAAACGCTTCCATACCGACTAGACGAAAAGACAGGTCTCATCGACTACGAGAAGCTCGAGGAACTCACCACACTCTACCGACCTAAAATCATCATCGCAGGCACAAGTGCATACAGCAGACTAATCGATTACGCCCGCTTCCGCAAGATTGCGGACAAAGTCGGCGCCTACCTCCTGAGCGACATGGCTCACATTTCCGGCCTCGTAGCTGGCGGTGTCATTCCCTCACCCTTCGAATACTCCGACATAGTCACCACAACGACCCACAAGTCCCTCCGAGGACCCCGCGGAGCCATGATCTTCTTCCGGAAGGGTGTCCGCTCAGCCGACAAGAAGGGCAACGAGCTGATGTACGATCTCGAGAACCCCATAAACTCCTCAGTCTTCCCCGGCCACCAAGGCGGGCCCCACAACCACACCATCACAGCCCTCGCCGTAGCACTTCACCAAGCCCAGCAACCCGAATTCAAAGACTACCAGCGCGCAGTCCTCGAGAATGCCAAAGCGCTCGCAGCCCGTCTCGGAGACGATAAAGGCTCCGGCGGTCTAAGCTACAACGTCGTCTCCGGTGGCACGGATAACCACCTCGTCCTCATAGACCTTAAAGACAAATCCATCGACGGCGCCCGCGTAGAACGTGTCCTCGAGCTTGTCGGCGTCGCAGCGAACAAGAATACCGTCCCCGGCGACCTCTCAGCCATGAAACCAGGCGGTCTGCGAATGGGCACACCTGCTATGACGACCCGCGGTTTCCAGCCGGAGGATTTCAAGCGCGTGGCGGATATTGTGCATCGGGCTGTAGATATTACGAAGATGCTGGACGGGAAGGCTAAGGGGGAGATGGAAAAGAAGGGACGGAAGAACCCGGGGAGTGTGAATGCTTTTAGGGAGTTTGTGGGGGAGGGGGAGGAGGTTGTGGAGGTTGTTGAGTTGAGGAGAGAGGTGGAGGATTGGGTGGGGACGTTCCTTTTGCCTTGGGATAAGGGGAGGTAGGATCGTCATGTCTGTTGGTTGTGAGGTGTGTCTCGAGGTCCGTCCGACGCTACACTTGATCCTATCGGTTACGCTAACCGAGAAGCTTGCATGGTCTGTGAAAACGCACATGCCAGAGTGAGAAGCTTTGCTCGACAGTGAAGGTAAGTGCGAGGTGAGCTAGGTCGCTCCTTCCTATCATGAATGCACTTCGAAGCTTTTCACCATTCCGTACCAAGATTCGACTCCACACTTGTATCTCCCATTGCTTTTGCCAGCCATCGCCTTATTCTTGGAAGAGTCTACCGCTTCGAATACATATCATCACCGCATCACCACCACGCGACAATGTCCGACCTTTTCTCCCTCGCAGCATCGCCCTCCATATCCTTCATCGACACCTCACCTCTGATCTCCTCGCCCACGTCGCCACAGCACTGGTACAACGCTTCTTCCATCCCCTCGGCCTCGACAATGCTGCTGGCCTACAGCGCCATAAGTCTGATGATTCTATTGAGCCTGATAAGCTATGGCACTATCGACTGGAAGGGAAATGTAAGCCTACCTGATCCTTTTGAACAGTGCCAGTGTACGAATGCACAGGTCTGACGGGATTCTTAGCCGAATGTCTCCCACATCGACCGCCGCATCCTGCATCGCTCCTCCCACCGCTGGGTCACAAGACGCAGGGTCCGCCCCGCTGGTCGGCGTCAGCACATGGTGGTTCTGGGTGACGATTTGGGGAATGGCGAGAGGGTGTGGTATGACTATGGACCACCTGACCTGGAGGTGGGCCGTGGTTTTGCGGGGAACGTGATTGATGGCGGGACGAGGTATGATGCTTGGACCGAGTCCGGAATGGTTTATTCAGCCGGGAGGGACAGGAGGATCAGGAGGATTAGGGAGGGGGATGGTTGGGAGAGGGTTTTGGTCAGGGGAGGTGGATGAGTTTACTGGACGGAGGCTGAATGATTGGACGTCAGCTTCTTCGTTCGTGGGTGCGAATGATGAGGACTGTGACCAAAGTCTGTTACGCGGTTCGATCCGAGTGGCATAGACTGGTGCTAGGTATCATGGCTGTACAATGCCACGGTCTGAAGCGTTAGATCCACCGATTCGCTCTGCTCAATGGCGTTATCATCATTCGCCGCCATCACTGCGCCGCCACCTGTGCTTGCACGTGCCGGCAGCCTGAATCAGAGGTCTCGCTCTATTGAAGTGCTGAGTCGAGGGACGCGTGGCAGATCACAGGCAATGTCTAAGAAACCTGGACCGACGACTTCGATTTTTATACTTAACAATGATGTCGACGACGACACTCGACCGACAACTATCACATTTCATCAGATCATGGCAACCGATTCATCAGCAAGTGACAAGAATGACAATGGTGAGGAAGGGTCCATCACGTCGATGAACAGCGATGAGAGTAGTGATGACCATGAATTGGACTCTATCTTTGACGACGATACATCCGTCGAGTCGTCTTTCACTACGTTTGACGACGCGGATGAGATCAAGCCCAGCGAGAGAGCCTCGACGGGCTCCACCGAAGTCATCGATAGCGATCAAGGGTCTGTCTACTTCGATGCCGCCGACCCCGACAGTACTGCCTCGTCCTGCGATGATGACGGCGTAATCTTGCCATACCTGAGGAATAGGCTCTTTGGCGACTTCGAGCTGGAGGGTAAATGTGCCCAGACTACACATTGAGGGCAATGCTGACTCCCTCAAAGTGAACCATGGGCTTGGCGATTTTTGCGTGTCCAAGTTCAAGCGCCCGATAAAGGCATCGCACCAAGCGCTGCGCCTGAAAAAGATAAGGCGTGAGATTGAAGAGACGGAGCTGCTGTTTGCGCCAGGAAGCAAGGTGAAGGTTGACTTCGATATGCGGTGGTGACGACAGGTCTGGCGTTGAGGGAATCTGGGATTCAGCGCCTCAGTATCCTGGCTGGTAGAGGATGTGCGACCGTGCGACTGTGCGACAGCTCTACTTAAGTCGTTCCCGCGCCTACGCTGGCATTCGCATCGACCTCGGGGTTGCGAGTTAAAAAACTCATGATAGCCCACAAGGCGCTGAAAGCTTCGACTCGATCATCAGCATCGAATAGATTGAACCACTTGGATCTCTGCAATCTCGGCGTACTCCAATCGCTCTCCAGCGGCGGTACACTGGGGAATCCAGCACCTGCAAGGTAGTCCAGATATGCGTCGTGTACTGTGAGCTTCAGAATGCTGATGTGATGGTTGAGGGACGAAACCATGTAGACCTGCTTGCTGTCAGTGACGTTGCAACTCAAACAGAAGTGAACAGCACACACCTCATCGTACTGTGACTCAACCTCCTTGCCAATCGCCACATACTCAGTCCTCTGGTCTCGTAAACCACTGCCGCACTTCAGCTCCTTCCAGAGCATTACAGGCGTGCATCTCCTGCGATTCTGCGACATAGGACCATCCTTCCCGGCATCACTCGCTTCCTCGACCGCTGTGAGCATCTCGCCATTGCTATTAAGACCTTGCGAATCTTCAGCCGCACCTCCAGGTCCACCGCCCCATCGTGGCTTCGTAGTCCACCATTCACCTTCGCCAGGCCTCACAACGGCGGTGCCTTGTTGCCTGCGCTCCTGTGCTAGAGCTAATAGACCTCCGATCTCGCGAAGTTGATCCAGTCTCGATTTCCCGACCATGGGCTTGCCATTTGCATCCAGGAATCCACTATCATTACGGACTTGTACACCCATTATTGGACCTTGGATGATCCCCGCCCTAGCCTTCGCACGGTCGACTGGGACACGCGATACCACACCAGACAGCCGCACCGGCAGATTGAGCTTGTCAATCTGCACGACGGGCACGCGGCGAGCGATTGCGACTGAAGCCTGGAAAGGCCACACTAGGGCTTCCATGAAGGCGCGCACAGTATCCTGTCTATAGCTCTCGGGCATATCACGACCAGTGCCGATTCGGTGGCCTTTGTATCGCATTCTGGACCGGGGTGGCAGCGGAGGCGACATACTGATCTCCTTATCATTGTGATGGTTACCATGATGGGGCGTCAGTCGCCCGAGAGGTAGTGATGTACCGTGTGATAAGATGGCGGACGACTTTGGCGTCTCGCCACTCAATAGACTCATGACAGCTGCCTCGTCCTGCACAAGACTATAGATGTTCTGATTCCCGTCCCTGTTGGCATTGCATGGTTCGCCGACGCGTGCACGTTTCGTGATCTTCGGACCTCCATCGTTGTGCTCAGTCGCTGTCGTGGATTCGAAGTACTGATCAAGACTGTCGTCCCAATAGCCACTCATAGACTCTAGACCTTGCCAGAATTTCCTCATACTGGCGACGCGAGGTGCTTTCTGTCCGTCTCTGGTCGTCTTCGAGAGCGCGGCATACACATCGTCATTGTCATACTTGAGCTCTGCAATCTTGTCGTCAAAGTCCTTACGCTTTTTACTCACGCTTGCATCAGCAGATGCTGCTCCTGCGTATGATAGTGGTCCAGTCGCCTTTGAAGATACTTCTGGCCAGTGAGACGATCCATCTTTGGCAGATGGTACGAAGTGATCCGTTGGAACACCTGACAAGATTTCGATATTCAGAGCTTCGAGGTGCTGATCCGTCACGTCTGTCAACCTTACAAGGCGACTGAAGAGTTGCTGCAGGGGTGGCCCGTTGGCATCTGTGTCCCAGCCCACCGCGGCAGGTGTCTTGACTTGGGGAAATGTAATCGGGGTGGGCGCTGCAGGAGGCTCGCGTTCTTCGTACGGATCCGTAGCCTTGAAGCCGTTGCCTGCAACGTATCGATTAGTCTCTGCAACGACGAGGAGAAGAGTCGAACGCAGTCATAAGGGAGAGATGGAAGATGTATGTGATGGAAGAGGAGATATACCGAGGAGCATGCTTGAGAACATCTTACCACCAGTAGTGGTTGCCGTGGCGCTTGTAGATCGTGAGCCGCAAGTTTAATGGTCGTATGCTGGGTGCACAAGTTCGTCGCCACTGTTGTCGTCGGCGCTGAGCGACGTACTCATCAAAGACGCGCGTAGAACATGTTTGCGTCTTGAGCAGCTACGCAATCACGTACTCTGCCTCGCTCGCAGACACCGTCCCAAGGCTTTCTCCGAGATATCACCACTGTGTGCTCATGTCACCCTGTAGAGGCGAACACGTCAGAAATTGCTAGATAACACTGCACGATGCGGGTCATGCCGTTCGCAAGACTTCATCACCGTTGCGTGGACACGCACACCTCGCTGTCAAGGTCGTCCAGCTGCATCCGCATGGCACCCGCGTAGACTGCGTCGATAATGAATAATGCGAATGGTGGCAATGAGCTCGTTCACAGCGACAAAGATCTTATGCAGGTACAGCCGTTGAGGCCCCACCAGCGAGCTTCCCTGGGCATTTCCATGCTGAATAAACAATTTTCCAACAGCTATATAAACTCAAGTGTAGGGCTGCAGAGTGGAAGCTAAAGCTTCGCTGTATCACAATCAAGTAAGTTCCAAATGCCTGGCTTCACTTGTCTTTTGACGCCAGTGTCTTCCGCTCCTTCCTCGGCTACGTCTTCCTCGTCGAGGCAGCCCACATTGGGCCCACCCAGCAAGATGCCAATTCAATACGGCGTAATAGGAACGGGCTGGATCACTGAGTCTTGGATCAATGCGGCGACCAAGACCGGATCATGGCAGCTTCATGCGATCTACTCGCGTAAGCAAGAGCAGGCGGAGGCATTTGCATCGAAGCATGGCAGCAAGACCACATATACATCGCTAGAAGACCTAGGCGCGGACAGAGAACTACAAGCAGTTTACATTGCTTCTCCGAACAGTCATCACTACGCCCAAGCCAAGCAGATGCTGCAAGCCAAGAAGCATGTTATACTGGAGAAGCCCGCAACTTCGACACCGTTAGAGCTGGACGATCTGTTCAAGACGGCTAAGGACAACGGCGTCTTCTTGATCGAGGCATTCCGACACTTGCAAGAAGCCAACTTCAAGCTGCTGCAGAGGACTATCAACGAGCAGAAGCGCCTTGGGCCCATATATGGCGCGAGCTTCACTTACGCCTCTTACAGCAGTCGCTACAACAACGTCCTAGCGGGTGAAACACCCAACATCTTCAACCTCGACTTCTCTGGCGGCAGTCTGGTTGACATTGGCGTGTACCCTGTCTCCTTCACAGTCGCGTTGTTCGGTGCGCCTAAAACCTCCGCCTACGTCCCCTTCATGTGCCGAACAGGCGTAGACGGCGGCGGAGTAATTATATTGAAGTACGATACCTTCGGAGTACAGATCAACAACAGCAAATCATACCAAAGCTTCGCACCTTGTGAGATCTACGGAGAGAAAGGCACGATCACCATCAATGCGACTGCTGAGCTTGAGTCGATCAAGCACTGGGATCCGAAGACGAAGCAGAGTGAGGAGCTCGCTGGACCAAAGGTGGAGGTCGTGAAGCCCAACGTGAGCATGTTTGAGGAGGCACAGGAGTTCGCCAGGATCATTAGCGAAAACGACGTGAAGGCTCTGGCCGTGCTTGAGCAAGTGTCGCGGGATGTAATCAAGGTTACGAGTGAGATGCGACTGCAAAATGGGATCGTGTATCCGGCAGACAAGTCGTGATGCCCACATTCGTGGCCCAGGAGCTTCGCGACGGGTATTCCCTAATGCACTGTACATTGCAGAGTATGTACAGCCACACGCATATAGACTATTGCTTCCCTCGTCTCAGCTTGAACTCTTCGATCCATATCGATGCCTTTGCTTTAGGTACGACATTGACCTTCACCAGCCCATCGAGAACTTCGACCTTGCCACTGCCGAGAAGCTTGAGCAGAGTGAGCTTTCGACCAGCCTTGATGAGGCCGCTGGCAACTGTCTCCATGTAGCACTCTGTGCCTTCCACGCTGTACTCGCCAGCCTGATCCCACGGTGGCGGGAGTATGTATGAGAGATGGTCGGCCAATGTCTCAGTTTCTGAGCAGGCTTTCACGAAGTCACTTTGCGCTTGCAATGGGTACAGGAAGATGACCGGGAACTTTAGAGTCGATGTCGGTTCCATGGGATCTTCGAGCTTGATCGTGGCGTCTTCCATATCTGGCGGGTCTTTCGTCGTTCGGCTTACAATGTTTCTTGATTTGAGCGCATACCTTAGATTGCTCTCTTCGCTGCGCACACGCTCTTGCCGTTCTTGCCGCGAGCGTTCGATTTCGGCAACGTGTGTCGTGCGCTTTTCGATCTTCGACTTGACAGCTACGAGCGCTGTATTCGCAGGCTCGACGCGTAGGCCACACTTACATGCATCGAGTGCTTCTGGGAGCTTGTCGAGGGCGAGACAAGCAGAGGCAGCACGATACCACGCCTTCACGTTCCGAAAATTCAGCTTCAATGCTGCAGCGCAGTCACGACTACATGAGCCATAGTTTTCTGCGCAACGAAATTAGCAGGTCGCACACGTCTGTTCTCCTCAGTAAGGCAGTGATACTCATCTCAAGCTGACACAACGCCCGGTTAGCATGACAAGTCTCCTCCAGACCCCTCTCCCTCTTCTCCTCAGCTACTTCATCGACCTCCTCGACCTTCATCTCTATCTCAGCCTCGGAGGCACCGGCAGGTACTTTCGGTCCCCTCAAGGCGGCCAAAGCTTTCGAGTAGAACTCCCTGGCATCCAGCCATCGCTTCTCGCGGACCGCTTCGTTGCCTTGGGTCTTGAAATTTTCCGCAATCTCAGCGCGAGTGCCTTCGTAGGCGAGTGCTTTGAAGGCTTCCAGGTATTCGTTGTCTTCGTCCTCTGCTGGGAGTTCAGTCATGAAGAGGGGATAGCGGTTGAGCTCTTTGTACAGCTCATCGGCAGTGACTTGACGCTTGTTGGCAAGCGAAGGCGGAACATCGGCCGAGGCCACCGTAGGATCGAGACGAGCTTTGGAGTTCATGCCAACGATGTCAGGTGTCTCACTGGGATGCTGCGGCGTAATGGACGCCATCGTGAAGGACTTCTCTCGACTGCCAGTATCGAGCGTCGCTCCAGATTACGTTGATTTATTGATCTGATGGGCGATATGTCCTTGGCGTATGGAGTTGCGCTCTCAAGTCGCAGGAGGGCAGTTGATGATCTCTCCAGGATTGGCTTGATGTACTACGAGATCCGAAAACTGAGGTGACCTGAGGTATACCTTCCGCTCACACACTCCAAATGACAAAATCGAACCCGATGTTGCTCACCATCCTCTCCAATCGAGACAGCGAACAGAGGTTTGGCTTTATACTGACTAAGCTACTCCGACACGGTCTTGTTTAGTCCGACCGAGGAGTCCGATCGATGATTCTCCTCGACGAACCCTACGCCCTTGACTTTCACAAGCCATGTCTTCCTCGATTCAACATCGAAGATGGCAATGAGTGCGAAGCGCCGTAACGGCAGCGATGCCTCGTGTGAGCCATGTCGCCGCGCAAAGACACGCTGCGACCACGGCAAGCCAACATGTTTGAGATGCCGTCGACGCGGCCCTGACACGCGCTGCTGGGTGCGTGGCGAGTGCGAGCACGATGCGATCATATGCTGATAGGCGTCAGTATCATCCTGCACCGCTCACACAGCGGCCTGGAAGACATCCTCAGCAAATTACCCTGACACCAGTCAGCGTTTCGTCGGCTCGCTCAACCTCGTCCAAGCTCACAGTGGAAGGCGATGTGCTGTCGCCAGTTCAGGACGGCGTAGGCGCCGTATCATTAACGTCGGACAATAGTGACTATCTCGGGTCCGGCTCTGCACGAGATGAACCCCTCACCGGGATTATGGAAGTGTTGGCGCAGCTTGCGAATTGGCCGCTTATCGAACAGACCGCCCGCATATACCTCAGCAACTCTTCTGTGCCCATTGCACCGGTCCCTCTGACGCTGCAAGTCATGTCCACCCTTAGGAATAGCGCACTGGTGGCTGCCTATCGGCGTAATGCTCGCCGCACTGACGAAGGTCGCGCGAGCCAGCTGCGACATGCCCAGGAGGTATTGCGAAGTAGCGCCCGCGAAGCAGTGATTACATCTAACACGACGGTCTCGGAGCTATGCGCTATGTACAGCGTGCCGCGGATCGAGATGATTGGCCACATATTCGCCCTTGCTGCTCGTGGCATTTGCTATCGCCTGGTTCGGGACGAGCACAAGTACGAGGCTCTGGGGCAAGACTTATTCCGATGTAGCAAGCTTGCGCAACGTCTAGCGTATGACCTAGCTCCGCGACCTACTGACGCGATGATCTGGCTGGCTCATGAGAATCTCCAAACCTTAACCCTGGTTGAAGGTGACGCAAGTGGGTATCGGACCACGCAACTGCAACACACTCACTGACGATGTCAATCAGGCCTAGGCGTATGGCGCCGACTAGGTGATATCGCGAATGAGGTACTCGCACTTGGCTTCCATCGCGAAGCCACACACTCGGCATCGTCAACACCTTTCTTCCTCGCGGAGATCAGGCGCAGAGTATTTAGCTCCGTGTATCAGTACGACAAAGCTTATGCCATACTGTTCGACCGTCCGCCGCGGATTGCATCACGATATGCTGATTGCAAGGCACCACTTGATCTCTCCGATGAGCAAGTGCTTGCAGATACTCCAGAAGCGCTCGAGTTGATCAAGACATATGTCACCGAGGAGGGCTGGAACGTACGCGAAGGCTTTCGCAGTACCACTTGGGCTCGCATACGATACAGTCTAGGTGCATTCCGCGAAGAACTGATCGAACACTACCTCGGATCAGGACCAGCACCTACTGATGAGGTGCTCGAGTGGGTATTGCTGCACGCTCTCCTGTGCTCACTCGCTGACTGTCATTTCAGAGAACTCTCGATACGCTGTTGTGCGTCGCGAAGGAGTCTGCCAGCCTACTTACAATACTCACGTGAGTTGTGGAAGTCTGATCTCCCGGGGCGCGACATATTTATGCTGGCTTCAATTCATTTGTCATACATGAAAGTCGAGCTTTACATTCGCCGTTTGATGAACCGGAACGACCCTAAGAATATACCTTGCTTCTGGGTCGTTTCGGCCAGAATGCTCGATAACGTGATTTTGATGGGCAGTATACGTGACAAGGACGACTGTCTATCCCGAGACCTTCCAGCCATCGTAAGTGCTGTCTTTTACTCCTTTGCAAGGCGGTCTGTAATGCTGATACGTACAGATGTACAACTACGGTTTGCCATGCGCTGCTACGGTAGCGCAAGCCCTACACGAGACCTCAAAGACTCGCTCGCTCCATCAATTACCTGAAGAACTCGATCGCGCGTCATTGATCCGCAATCTCTCGGTCTTTCTTTCGAATCTCGAGAGCGTCTGCGGCCCTGGAAGTCTCAATCACGAGTACTGCACCCAGGCAGCCAAAGCAATCTCCGCTACACTGGACAGTGTTCTTAACGGTACCGTGGCAAGTGATGACTTCGCAGCCGCTCTCACACCTGCCACGCCAGACGTTGGGAGCTATGCAACACCAACATCAGCGTTGCCTGCATTAGCAAACGACAAGCTCTCGGGTGGAGTCATGGGTCTAAACGACTTGGCTACATTCGACTTCACGAATTTCGACTTCCTCAGTGCGGATCTCACCAATTGGAACGCGGACATGGATATGAGCTGGACATCGACGACAGACGGCGATCGGTCGCTGTGAGCGCCATACCGATCACAGTACAGTGGCCACTAAGACAACCACGCTGACGACGCATGCCAAGCATGACAGGAGATCAACCTTAGGATGTTCGAGGACACAACTACAACTTCGATGGCACCCAACTCGGCTTCCCCTTCTTCGCAAACGCCTCAAGCCCAATCGCAATGTTCTCCCCCTCAAACAACCCCCTAGCAAACCTCTCATCCGTCAACTGCGCCGCCCGCTCTACGCTGCCAGTCTCCCACGCCTCCCTCAACCCCGCCCGCGTCACGATCACGGCATCTGGACTCAGACTCCCGACCTGCGCGGCCAGTGCCAAAGTCTCATCGATCAGCGACTCTGGGCTTTCAGCGACACCGCAGAAGTTCCGTTGCGAGGCTTCTGCTGCGCCTAGCACGCGGCCGGCAAGCGCGATCTCGGAGCCGAGCTGCATGCCGAAATTCCGCACGACGCGCGCCATGCCTCCTGCTGCGGCGTAGAGGCCGCGTGAGGCTTCGGGGAGGCCGAAGGTCGCGGTGGGGGAGGCGACGACCATGTCACTGTTGGGTGTGTTAGTGATTGCCATGGCGATACAAGGGGAGGACATGGTAAGAATGGCTCACCAGTTCAGAGCGATCTCGAACCCGCCACCGAGCGCGAAGCCATTCACAGCAGCAATGATAGGCTTCTTTCCCGTTCGTCGAGACATGCCCATGAATCCTCCTGTTGGCATCGCCAGCTTCGGGCCACCCGTAGCTCGCAGCTTACCCTGCTCTATCAGATCTGCGCCAGCGCAGAAGGCTTTGGGCCCTTTGCCTGTGATGATGGCACATCGTACTGAGGATCTGTCAGTCTCTTGGATTGGAGTCGATAGAACTAGACTATAGATTACGTACGGTCAGGTTCACTGTCATACCAAGCCCACAATGCCTGCCCTTCTGGGTGACCGGAGGTAGGGATCGAGTTCATGGCTTTCTCGCGGTTGATGGTTACGAGCATGACGTGCTTTGCTGGGAAGGCGATGGTGTAGAACTGGCATGTTGGAGGGGGTTTGGTGAAGTTTTGTGACATCTTGAAGCGTTTCGTGGGCGATGTGATGGGTGTACTTCGAGGGCAGTGCGGTGGTGATCGGACTGGAAGCGACGGAGAGGGAGTCGAAAGTCCGTGTGTACGCAGTCGAATCAATCAGGTTTTGCTTGTGGATGTACGGTGATGGTATGGACTCTTCTTCGTCTCAAGAGACTGTTGTAATTGTGTGCTATCTACATGTGGATGATTGAGGTCGGAAGACGTCTAGCAGCTGTGTGAAAGCCTCGGCTCTTATCCGTGGGGTCCAGTCGCGCGCTGTAGCAAGGGCGCGACGCGGTTAGTGAACAGACGGGACAGTGGGGTGAGGTGGAGAGTGTTGACGATATAGCAGTACAGAATATTTCTGTCGTGGCGCTATGCAAAGCGGTCTCCGCGGTACTATTGCTGTATTCCCGGCCTAGTCGTAGACGAGGTCGCCCTTACAAATACATCGCCAGTCTGCGTCCTTGCTCCGTGGGACCTAGGTCACCACACCCTCCTCAATCCCTCTCTCCGGCGTGCTCCGTCCAGGCAATATAAGCTCCTCGCCCGCACCATCTGTGCCAACCAACCCCTCAAACCTCCCAGCCTTACTGGCAGCTTCAACCTCCATAGCTGCTTCCCTGTCGAAGCCCTCACCACCTTCCCCATCACTAGGCTTCCACACCTTATCCTCAAACTTCCCTCTCTTCTGCCCCTCCGCGTGCTTGAACACACATCCTGGGTTCAGGCAAGGATTATACCTGCACATGATCTTGCTATGCACGAACTTGCAATTTGGAACTGTGCAATCCGCGCCATTACGGCAGGCGGGCATGTCTGGGTGGCGGAAGGGGCAGACTGGATTCGCGCAGTTTGGGTAGAATTTGCAGTCTACGTCGTCCTTCAGGTGTTGTTTCCGCTGCCCGGGGGAAGGATGCTTGCCGGCGCACTTCTTGTTTTCACAGGCTGCGCCGTAGGAGCAGCGGTCTGTGAGATCAATGGCTGTACCCGGCGGCGCGGCGGGAGACTGGTGCGCGTAAGGGCATGTCGCGACTGTACATGTACTGTTGAACCGACAGAGGGTGTCGAAAGGATCAGAGCGGCGGGCTGGAGTGTCGGAGAGTGGTGTATCGAGGTCCATGGTAGTGTCGCCATTCGATTCTGTAGCAATGTTGTGGTTTCCACCTCGTCCGCCACGCCCGCCTCCTCTGCCGCCGCGGTCGACGCGCTGGAAGAGCGACTTCCCTGCGCGACCTCGCTGAGGACCGGATGACTGCATGTTGGGCATGCCGCCATTGAACATCTGCGTCATCATCGTAGCTTGCTGCTCCATAAGCTGCAGGAACTGCATTTGTTGCTGCGGTGTAAGGGCACCAGGTGGCGCGGCAGCGGCAGCAGGCTGCTGTGATGGTCTGCCGTTCATCGCCCGATTGATGCCGTTCGCTATCGGTCCTCCTCGTGGTCCCTTGGGCGGGATGCGCCCAGCATGGGAGTTGATGCGACCACTCTGACCTCCTGCTGCGCCCTTGATTCTGCTCAAAGGGTCGTCTTGTGATCTGTCCAGCTGCTTGTTGAGCTGTCCGAGCATGCGGCGATCTCGACCCCGCCCACCAGGTGCTGCTAGGCCATTTCGCATTGCTTTGGGTCCACTGGGACTGTGTGAAGTCAGCATGCGTTCATCTGGTACGCTGTGTATATCCCTATTTGACGGAGCTCTTGCCGCAACGCGGACATGCGTCATGCTCGAGTGAGTGCTGGGTAAGACATACGCTGCATCAATCACCCCTGTGCCCTCATCCATCTGCTCATCCTGCAACATGGCTGCCTCAGGTGCCTCATCCTGTGCTGTTTGCTGTGGTGCCGCATCACTCTCCATCAGCTGCTCCGCTTGCTGTTGCTGAGGCGTCTCCTGTGCGCCTGCACTGCCGTTCACTTCAGCAAGCAGATGAGGAACTTGCAGGTATAGCCATCGCGCAAGCTCTGCGACAGCGGGGTCGTCTTCGCCAACACCCAATAGTTCCGTACCCACTTCAGACACGACTTGCTCCTGTGTCTTGCCGTTGATGACCATGAGTGTGATGTACTCTGACAACTCGTTGTCGGCATCGTCTGCGACCCAACCATTCTCAATCAGCTTCGGCTGGACTGCTCGCTGGATCGCCTGTGCCAACGGCGCGTCTCGGTCTGTCGCCATGGTTGCAGGGGGGTTGGTCTGTAGTCCTGTAGCGAAAGTGATGCTGATCGCGTGTGGTGTCGCTCGAGAGAAACCGAAGAGTGCGCGCTCCGTTCACCGCTCGCGGGGCTCAGTCACTGTATCGGCAGTCGTCAGATGACCGAGAGTGCGAGTGAAGGCTGTTGTTGAGTCGATGAATGATGTCGATGTCGACATCCGGTGGTAAACAGTGAGCGTTTCGTAGCTCCCACACGCGATCCTTTGTCCTGCAGGCCAAAACGTCGGGAGCGGCACGTGGGTGGCGCACGTCCGCAGAGCCTCACATTACTCAGCATTCGAGAAAAACGTCGAGACATGTGATCGACATCTGCATGCTTGTGTCGCATTCCCAAACATGTCTACAAAGACGCTAAGTAGACCAGCTGCTACACTCGAGACATGGAATACTTCGCGAGACTCACGGCAAACTGAGCTGCAAGTACGACAAGGAAGCGACAACGAGGCAGAGCTTGCAGAGGACGATTCTGATGTCGAATCCGATTTAGGAGATGGTGACGAGGAGGAGGAGGCCAAAGACGAAGATGAGGCGGAGCTCGAGCGATTAGTCTTCGGTGACAGCGAGGGTTTCAGGGAGAATCTGAAGAACTTCAGTTTGGACAGTGAGAAGGACGATGAAGATGGAGCTGGCGAGACCGGCCTAGAAGGACTAGACGATGCAGCTGTAGGTCCAAGTAATTGTATGAAAACCGTGGAACCCTTGCTGAGTGTGTGTAGCTGTTCGTCACGGATCTTGCTCCAGGCGAGGTCGTTTGTCCTGCGACAATCACGGACGATGAAGGACATGGATCGAGACATCCCCCAGCATGGGAGGACAGTGACGATGAGCGATTAGTCGTCTCTCTCGCGGCAGTACCAAGACTACGCAAGCTACGACTGACCGAGGCGGACGACCTGGTGAACGGCAAGGAGTACAGCAAACGACTACGGCGGCAATTCGAGCTACTCACCCCGAGGCCTGAGTGGGCTACACACGCCTCGCAGAAGCCAGCTCACAAGCGGCGAAGACTATCCGGCGATGTGTCTTCGTCTGATGAGGAGGCTGGCTATGCAGACGACATGGACGTCGACGACGAGATCCCCAACACAGCACCGTTGGCGAAGCTACTGCAGGATGCACAGACACTTGTACGAGAGCCCGAGAAAGGCGCAGGGAAGAAGCGCAAGATCCGTCCCGAGACGCTTGACATCCAGCGAACAAAGGACATACCCGGCATACAACCTAGCGCCATCACATCCCTCTCCTTCCATTCAACACACCCTCTCCTCCTCTCCTCCGGCCCATCCTCAACCCTCTACCTCCACCACCTCGCCTCCTCACCCCCGGCACCAACGCCGAACCCTCTCCTGACCAGTCTACACATACACGGCGCACCCCTAAGCACCACAGCCTTTCAACCGCACTCAACGCGTATCTTCCTCTCCGCACGCCGCCGCTTCTTCCACATCTGGGATCTCGAAACCGGCCAAGTCGAGAAGATCACTCGCGTCTACGGCCATCAGCACGAACAGCGAAGTATGGAGCGCTTCAAGCTCTCTCCCGATGGGAAGTTGATGGGCCTTCTTGGTTCTGCACGCAAAGGCGGAGGCGTGATCAACATTCTCTCCACGGCAACGCTGCAGTGGCAGTCTCAAGTCCGCGTCGAGAGTCGCGGCGGAATCGCAGAGTTCTGCTGGTGGCGCGATAGCCGCGGGCTGTGTATCGCTGGCAAGAATGGGGAAATAAGCGAGTGCTCTGTCGCCGAGCAGCGCATCGTAGCGCGCTGGCAGGACGAGGGAGCTGTAGGCACGACTACCCTCGCACTAGGAGGGCAGCACGAATTCGTCAAATCGCCCATTGGCACGGATCGCTGGATTTCTATTGGCAGTTCCTCGGGCGTAGTCAACATCTATGACCGCCGCGCTTGGCTCGCCGAACCCTCCAAACCCACCACCATCGACCAACCCATACCTACCAATCCTCCCCCAACCAAGACACTCGACCACTTGACGACGCCGACCAGCCACTTGGCGTTCTCGCACGATGGCCAGATGATGATTATGGCTAGTAAGTGGAAGCGGGATGCGCTGAGGATGGTGCATTTGCCTAGCTGTACAGTTTTCAAGAACTGGCCGACGGATAAGACGCCGTTGGGCAGGATTACCGGGGTGGCGTTTTGTGAGGGGAGTGCGGTTGGAGGGGATGTTTATGCTGTGGTGGCGGTTGCGAATGAGCAGGGGAAGATTAGGGTGTGGGAGGTGAGGTAGCTTTGAGATGGCGTAGGTGCAGATATAGCTAAAGACGACTGTAACATACTTGCGGTTTGCATGTGTAGCGGACTTTACTTCTATCCGTTAAAGATCTCGGTGCCCTGTCATTATACACATGGTTGTCTGCATGCAAGGGTCCCCCCCCCAAGGCTGAAAGATGGCGTTTCCGTGGGGCATTTTCGCAGGATCACTTGCATTTCACAAATCTGCATGTGAGAGCACGTGGGGACAACGCGATTTTTGATACATACGACCGTTCATCCCTCTCTGCCCCTTGCTGTAGGAACCTCATGGTCTGCAAGTCATCCTCCAAGTAAGGCATTGCGTTTCCTTCCTCTGCACCAAAGTACCTACCTCCTTGCTTCATACAAGCTTCATCTCCATTCAAGTCTTCCCTGTCCGCGGCGCAATACTCCATCTTCGACAAGGACCATGATAGCGTGAAGGCTCCGCGTCCAAGCCCGTCTGGACTGCGAACATGTCTAATGACGCCATGGGGACAGCGGAAGCCGTTATCCCGATCACTACGCTGGCGGAACGCTGGTTAGCACTGGACCGTGACGATGCAACACGCAAAGAGATCTCCGACCTACTCGAGGCCAAAGATCAAGATGCTCTCGAAAGCCGTCTCGGGACTCGCATATCTTTTGGCACAGCAGGTCTGCGTGCCTCCATGAAAGCCGGCTTCGCCCACATGAACAGCCTCACCGTCCTCCAAGCCTCCCACGGCCTAGCAGACTACCTCCTCGCCACCGAGACCGCCCCAGCAGAAGGCAAACCTCACAGCATAGTCCTCGGCTACGACGCGCGCCATAACTCCCAACGCTTCGCCCGTCTCGCAGCTGCAGCGTTCCTATGCAAAGGCATCAAAGTCCTCTGGTTCGGCCAGCTAGTCCACACGCCCATGGTGCCCTTTGCTATAAGGCACTATGGCGCTACGGCGGGGGTTATGGTCACTGCGAGCCATAACCCGAAGCAGGATAATGGGTATAAGGTTTACTGGTCTAGTGGGAGTCAGATCATCCCTCCGCATGACGCAGGGATTGCGAAGGCGATTGAGGCTGTGGGTGAGATTGAGACGTGGGATGAGAGTGTTGTTGATGGGCATGAGAATGTGGAGAGGATTTTTGCTGAGGCTACGAGGGCTTATCTCGGCGCTCTGAGGGAGCTGGTCTGGCCGCTGCCGAGCGTGGAGCAGGTCATACCGATCACGTACACGCCTCTTCATGGCGTTGGCTTGCCGTTCCTCCGCCAAATCGCGCACGATATGTGGTTCCGTGGCTCGAACTTGCGTGTCGTAGCCTCACAAGCCCAGCCAGACCCGGACTTCCCCACCGTACCCTTTCCCAATCCCGAGGAAGCAGGCGCGCTAAACGAAGCCATCAAGGACGCAGAGAAGAACGGTATCAGCATAGTCATAGCCAACGACCCCGACGCCGATCGCTTCAAGGCTGCCGAACGCCAACCTGGCGGCGCGTGGTTGCACATCAGCGGCAACGAAATGGGAATCCTCCTTGCTTCTCATGTGTTCGATACTTACACTGGCAACCGTTCCCGCATGACTATGCTAGCCACTACCGTCTCGTCTCGCATGCTCTCAGCCATGGCAGCAGCAGAAGATTTTCACTTCGAAGAAACGCTCACTGGCTTCAAGTGGCTCGGCAACGTGGGTCAGCGGCTTCAAGCCGAGGGGAAGGAAGTCGTGTTCGCGTTTGAGGAGGCGATCGGATATATGTTTCCTTCTGTTGTCTGGGACAAGGATGGCGTGGCGGCTGCGGCGGTGTTTCTGAGTGCTATGCAGCGGTGGCGGAAACAGGGGTTGACTGCGAAGGGGAAGTTGGAGAAGTTGTATGAGAAGTATGGGTACTTTGCGGATGCTAACACCTACCTGGTATCTCCGAGTCCTGCGGTGACGGGGAAAGTCTTCGAGAGGATCCGGACGCTCGATCACGGGTCGAGCCCGCAAAGTGTTGGGTCCAGAACCGTCGAGCGTTGGCGAGATCTCACGTTGGGATCTGACAGCGGGACGGCAGATGGGAAGCCGACATTGCCTGTCGATGCGAGTGCGCAGATGCTGACTTGTGAATTGGAGGACGTGGTGTTCACCTGTCGAGGTTCAGGGACCGAGCCGAAGATCAAGCTCTACATTGAGGCGAAAGGTCGGAGCAGAGTCGAGGCGGCTGAGCTTGCGAAAGATGTGCTAGCCGACCTGATGAGGGAGTGGTTCCCTGGCGAGTTCGGGCTGAAGGCAGCAGGTACCTAAACGATTGGTCTGAAGGACATCGACAGTGACAGTCGGACATACGGCCATGGTTCAGCGGAGACGGTCTCAGGGCATTTTGATTACTATCAGGACGACTCTCAAGCCATGTCCATCATACGATCCCCACTTGGCCTGCCTTGCAGGGTATCGCCACTTCCGACCCTCGCCCTTGGTTCATGCTCATCCTCTCCACCCTGGTCGCCAACTCGTAGGCGCAGATACGGTACACAGTTCCATCTCGCGTCCAGAACCCCCATGAAAACCATCCGATACCCCAGGAACGCCATGACCCAGCCGATGAGGCTGCCCGCGATCACGTCATAGCCATGATGGTGATACCCCAACACCAGCGTGCTGACGAGATAACTGGCCAGCAACAACGGCGCAATGACGAACAGCATCCTCCAGTAAGTCGCCCTCCTCGCCCTCGCGTTGAGCAGCAAGTGCGCGAACAGATAGATGCTCAGATACCCAAACCCCGCGAACGCAATATTCGAATGCCCCGACGGGAACGACTCCAGCGCGTTCCCAATCTTAGCCGCATCCCCCGTACAAAGCTGCTGAGCCGTGTACATCATGCCCATATACCCTGTCCCAACAGACCCATCCCTCGGCGGGAAAACAGGCATACACACAGCCATGAAATGCGGCCTCAAACCCCCAACAGTCTTCTTCAAAATCACTTCGAAGCACGTCCCCGTGACCATCGAGTACGCCAGGCCCAGCACCGCGGACGCGAAGTCAGTGAATGACTGTTGCCATGTCTGCGCTATGGCGAAGACCAAAATTGGGACCAAGGCGGCGAGGATGCCCGCGAGGGCAGCGGAGAAGATGGGCTCGATGTAGGGGTAACTGAGCTCGGGCCAGTAGATTGTACCGTCTGGGCTGCTGACTGGGAAGAGGCGTGTGAAGGTGTGCGGGGCGGTCCAGACGCCTGCTGCGGTGGCGCCGATGAGGGCTATAGTGAGCCAGTCGAGCCAGGTGGCTGTGAAGAATAGCTGGAGGTTGCGGAGAGCGGCTTTGGGGGAGTCTTTCGTGGGGAGAGCGGCGCGAGCGTTGTCGAGAGGAGAGGAGAAGCGGGAGCGTTGGTTTTCGTGGCTTAGGGGTGGGGTGTACTCTTTGGAGATGTTCATTGTGATGACGGAGAGAGGGAATGAATGGCAGTGAGGTGAGGTCTGCGCGAGTCGATGAGAGAGAACGAAGTGACCTGCTCAGTAATGATACTCTCCCATATACATTCTACAATATCAGCATAGCCTTGTTTGCGGTGACAAACACAGCACTGTCCGCGGAGCAGGAACTGGCAGTCGCCAAGTCATGCTTGGCCGTAGTGATGTCGGGGCGTGAGGCAAGAGCCAGGCTGTGCGCAGCGACGTGCTTGTCTGAGACTTTCATGGCATGCATGTATGTGAGGAAAGGAAGTGACGATCCGGTAGTAAGAGGCAGTCAAAGTTGCTTGGCGGAGCGCTACCGGCACTCACTGCGCCACCAGACACGCAACTTCACCATTGAGGTGGCATTTCCGATACTCTTGCTATTGAATCGCTTCGTCGCCATAAAGTTGATTCGATACTGACCCGCTGCATGTCGACAAGGCAGACCCTGCCATGTTGTTGGATGTGCGAGTGGCGGTTAGAATGCAAGCGAGTAGGTGTCCCCGGGCCAAGCAAACAAGTCGAATCTTAAAACCCGGTCGCGTGCCTGCATCGCGACTTGGCCCATATCATAGGTAAGAACCTGGACTTACTGCGAAACTTTGGGTCGCGAGGGAATGCGATGATCGGGGAGAATAACCGTTGGCGAATCATTACCGTCGACACAATCGCTGGGAGAGATTACGTGGATGAGCAATGCCTCGAATGTTGACTATCGCTACAGAGGTAGCGCGGCGATGGTCGTGCTGCTGTATCGGTGGGTCCGGGAGGACTCAATGACTAGTACACTTCCGAAGACGTATCTGCAGTGGACACTCTAGTTGCGAGGGAACGGAAGCGCTTTGTGATATGTAGATCAGCTTATAGTCGACTAAGACAACGCTCAAGAAGACTGTAATCCAACGCCCGCAGCTTTTCTCCCCTCCACAAATTCCACCGGACTAGTATAAGTCTTCTTCCCATACACCAAATAAAACGCAAAGCTGAAGATCCCAACTGCCACCCAGATCAGGGGGCTCCAGTTCGCATCGCCCAGCCCAACTGGCAATGCAGTGGGGAAGCAGCAGAACACAATGATGAATGCGCTGTAGAAAAGCGCGAAGGCATTGATCACCGTACCCCAACGCCCCAGACTCCAGCGTGCGTGTGGCAGAGGCTCGTGGCGAAGGCGCTTGAGTAGCACGCAGCCGATGGAGAGCATGTAGGTGCTCAGAAGGCCAAGGACGGAGAGCGAGACGATGATGTTGAATGCCAGTGTGCTGCCGAGCTGAATGAGGCAAAGTACTGCGACGAGGACTGACGTCGCGTAGACGGCGTTGAACGGTATGCTGAACCGCGGGTTCATGTGCCCTAGCCACTTGGAGAATGGCAGTCCCTTGTCGCGCGAGAACGCCCAGACTTCGCGGCTACACGTCGCTAGAGCCGTGACGTTTCCGCTGTAAATCAGCAGGAAGAGGATGATGTTCAGAGCTAGAGAGAGGGCTGGCGAGCCGGTGTTGTTGAAGAGCAGGAGGTAGGGGACGTTGGACTCGAGAACTGCGTCTAGCGGGCCGATGCGGAAAAGCATTGCTATTAGCATGACGATGCCCATTAGGACGTTACCGATGTAGGACCAGAACATGCAGCGAGGGACTGTAAGGGAGGCGTCGCTGACTTCTTCGCTGATCTGGAATCGTGTGTCAGATTACATCGGTGAACTTGGGGGGATATTACTTACATGCACCACGCTATCGCTTCCCAAGTTGCAGTAGATGACCGTGACTTGACTGAGCAAGTATGCCGCGCCGACACTCGAATACCCGCTGTTGTTTTGGAAGTCCACGAACACCTCTCGCGCGCTATTCTTGGGCGCAAGCACAAGTATCGGCACCAGAGTGACAACAAAGCCGGCTATATGACCGACCAGACTAGCAATCTCCAGCCCGGGAAGAATGCCCGCTGCGTAGGTGTTGAAGATGATAGTGATCAACGTGAACGCCCACATGATCAATGTGATCTGCCAGCTAGTGAAGGTCCAATCCGGGGCGTACACGTTAATCATGCTCTCCACCTGGATCGTAACAACATATGTGCTACTCGCCACACTCGCGAGCCATCCCAGCGTGCTCATCCACCCACTCGCGTAGCTCAGTACCTTCTGGTACTTCTCCGGCGCAAACTCGGAGACCCAGTGGTACTGCCCTCCAGACGTGGGAGCCATGGACTCCATCTCCGCGAGCGAGGCAACTATGGTGCCATAACAGAGGACCGTCGTGATGAAGCACCAGAACAGCCCCGCGAAGCCGCCATTGGCGAATCCTACACTCAGGGACACGAGCACGAATTCCCACGTGGCCATGTAGATCGACACGAATCCAAGGGCTGACCAGAGACCGAAGTTGCGGTGGAATTCCTGAACTTTGCCTAGTCGGTGCATGTCGTTTGCGTCCGCGTTGGCCGGATCGTAGGGACCCGGGGAGGATGACTTGTCGGGCGACATGGCGACTTGCGAGGACTCTTTGGTTCCCATGGCGTGGTCATGGCCGTATTCCTGCACGGCGGCCATGGTGCTTTACGTGGCTCTACCACGTTCAGTTATCAATGCCAGGCTCAGCGATACTGCGTGTCGTTCAATGCTCGCATCGAAATACTTCAAAGGAAGAATGATAAACTGTTGGAACAAACAGGAACGCGTCCCTACCCTTCGGCAACGGATGTCGCGAGGACTCCCGTGCACTGTAACAGCAATTGGTAAATGCCATGGCGGCTCTGATAGCATTGCCGCGCTAGCAATGCCCTACGGCCACGAGGAGTAAGGTTGCGCGCGGGGCCGAGCGGCTTTGCTGGCCATTGGACCGACCTGGCTAGGTACGCCCGACGTAGGCCCGGGTCTGGAGCGATATTGATGATTGCGAAAGCCCTCCCTTCATGATCTCGTCGATTCTCGCAACCGACTCTCTGTGCTGTGCGAGCCTTACTTGACGTTGGCACATCGGTTCAGTACTTCGGCTTCGACAGGTGCAGGCACATCTGTAGAATTCGTAATGACAAGATTGACCAGAACCCCCAGAGCGCTGTCTAGCGCACTGCCATTGAGAGGGTGACCGAGTGCATTCCGCACATCGCCTGGGAGCAGATTATCACCGAAGAGCGGAAGGTGCCATGATATAGAGACGTACTGGTAGAGTTCAAAGGAAAGGTATGGAATGGTAGTCGCATACATTCAGTGGCGTCTGCTGTGCCACAGGCAATGTAGTACATTCCACAGGCGGTCAGTCTAACGAATTACTAAGTAATTGGGATGTAGTGTTAGCCGCGTCAAAGGATTTTTTGGAAGATGGAAGTAAAGTGGAACCAAATGGGTGCACATATATGGAAGTGATGGAAGATCACGCACTCCCTTGGGACACCGCCAAAAGCTCCGCAAAGGTCGGAAGAAGCAATTGCATGGGAGAGCACACCCTCGATCGAGCATGTGCACAGGTCGGGTAGAACGAAGGTCTTTGTTGTCTGACACATTTTCAACCGTCTGCGAGAAGACATTACTATACACGAAAAGCTATCTGAGTCCCTGGGTATCATCAGTATGTGCACCGCCGTATTGCCCGACCCGTTCCCACGCTGCGTTCCCTGCGCAACACTCAGCGAGCATTCCTCCTCAACTACTTCCTTCGCGCTCACTCTGCGTAAGCTCCCCGCGCCTTTCGTCCCGCCCTCCCTCACAGCGAGGAAGTCGTAGTCACGCAATGTTTCGCATAAAGTGTGCGAGATTTGGCCTGACGCTGCGTCTCCGGACGACTGTCGCGCGATCACTGGTGGATCTGTGGCCCGGCTCTGCGAGTCGGCGAGGTACAATACGCTTGACTTTCTGAAGTCGTAGCGTCTGATAGCGGGGTACGTTGATGCCCGGTTGTTGTTCAGTGCAAAGCGAAAGCTAGTGTCTCTGAGTTGCGTTTCATCTCTCAGTATCCTAGATCGGAGTCCTGCCCGCGTCTGTGATGGGAAGGCCCGTAAGCGAATGTATGATCGATCCAAGTCCTGCGCCTCAATGGAAATGTCCGCCGAACGAGGGAGCCGGGTCGCAGCTCAGTAGCGGCGCGCTCCACTGTAGACGTAGACACGCATCAGCAACGGTCCTTGACCGAAAGCCTCGCTCGACCGCTGCCACCGCTACGCCTTGCACTGACATCCACGCTCATCAGGTAAACTCACCTATAGCCTGCCCCTCCACTGGCCCTTCCACTCTTCCGTCTCGGCGGCACAATATCGCTATGCTCCTCAATAACCTCCACAACATCATCCCCATCCACCCGCCTTTCCCTCGGCGGCACAACAAAATCATCCACAATCACCGTTTCCCTCACCCGACTCCGACTCACATCCCTCGGCGGTGGGAAATCCCTCACAACCCTCTCACTCCTGTATACCCGATCCCTCCGCCGCTTCTCCCCGCCTCCAGATCTGCTACCGCGATGTCGCGAGTGTGAGATTACGACCGATTCTTCCTCGTCGCGCGAGGCGCGGATCCAGCCTCCGCCGTTGCTGAGGGTCCAGAGCAGCCAGACGAAGAAGAGGAAGGCGAAGACGGAGCCGAGGACTATGCCTACCACTACGCCTGGGGAGGGACCGGAGTTCAGGCCTTGGTAGACCGCCGGGATGGCTATTGTGTCGCCGTTGCTGGCGTATTGGCGGGGTTGGAGGGGGAGGGGTTGCCGGGATTCGAGGAAGCGGGTGTCTTGTGTCGGTGGTGGCATGGTGGGCGCTTGTGTGAGCGCGAAGCTCGGGCGAACGAGTGTATGCGGTCAGCGGGAGGTGTGTCTTGTTGTAGCGAGCGACGTCTGAATTGTAGTTGAGCGCAGCCGTTGAGCGCGTGAAGTTGTGGTTCGTGGTGTTGCCAGACGAAGGTGGTGCTGATCGCGGTTGCTTGGTGACGCCTGAACGCTATCAATGTGGGGCAGCTGCGTGGCTGCTGACGCCGGCTGATCCGGTTTCCGACCGCGTGTCCAAGACTTGATTGATCTTCTGTGCAACACGTGAGAGATACAACAAGGAGTCGAATGAGGACACCTGAACGAGTGACTGGTCGAAGGAATACCAATGTGTGTGAGAAGCTTACTGCAGAAGTGTTTCGTGTGGGAGTGCGCGAGCGCGTCGTCTGACGTCGCCCCTCCAGCCATCTGCTTGCGCA
Organism: Cryoendolithus antarcticus; assembly: GCA_002077065.1. NCBI lineage: Eukaryota > Fungi > Ascomycota > Dothideomycetes > Cladosporiales > Cladosporiaceae > Cryoendolithus > Cryoendolithus antarcticus. The sequence continues at coordinate 72,103 of NAJO01000041.1, read as the reverse complement.
GCGCGGTGGTTGGTTGGTGTCGGGCTGGGGATCACGAACAACACCATCATTGACTTCTACATGTTCCACCTGGAACCCAGACGTAACACGACCCAGATCCACTGCACCATAGGTTACATGGCCAACTTGTCCACGCGGCCAGACAATGTGCACCCAGTGGGATTGACTACGTGGAGGGCGCTTTAGTCCACTCTCCGAAGCTCTCCCACAATTCCTTGCTTCCCGATCTACATCAATGAAACAACCATAGGGCTTTGGAGCTATGGCGGCCAGGTAAGCGCAGGACTAGAATTCACTTCGTCCTTACCTTACCCATCACTCAGCGTAATGGCTCAATTGAAGAGTGCTTCCAGTGATCTCGAGTTTGCACGTGCCATCCGGCACAATTTCCTGGCATTGAAAGGCTGTCCATGTACTCTTGCGTACGACTCTCTTTGCCTACACCTCCACTTACTCTAATACTCTTTTGCTATACTCACTATACAACCCAGTCTTCATCATGCTCACCAAGTATGGCAAGCTCGACTACCCCAAGTGCAAGACCGGCGAGCTACGGCGATTTCTTTCCAACCGCGAAGCAATCGACGACCGCGCATCCATCTCCCGGACCGAGATTCGACAAGTCTAGCATGGTCAAGCGCCTTCGAACTCGACAAGTCAGCAACTTTCCATCGCTTCATCGACTTGCCCACAGAGGTAAGGTTGATCATCTACGGATATACCCCGGCCAACGGTACTCCTGGTTGCGCGCAGACAGATATTCTGAGGGTCTCGAGATCTGTTCATGCCGAGGCAGAGGAGGTACTGTATATCTCGTACCCTTTCACAATGCGCATCTGGAATGGAGGGTCTGGTGTTGGAATTGGTTCGGTACCGCGATGTTCTTTCGAGTCGGTTGTTCTCGACCATGAGGACTACGGAGCTAAACATGCCCTGGCGGCGATGCACAAAGTTCGTAAACTGAAGCTGCGACTCCAGGCACCAAATGGACTATACCCAGTGCTCTGCTCGCACTCCCACGGTACCGTGCGAGCGGTTTGCATCATCATGGCAGACGCGCCGCGACTGCAAGACGTGACCATCGAGGTCACGGACCCAAAGGCGGATCTTCTCGACGCTCGATGGATGCAGATATTGGGCTCTACATCAATCCTTTCTAAACGTGCTCGAATCACGATGAGCACCACCGCCGCTGAGGACGGCACGCGCGTCGTGTACTTCGGGCGAGCGCAGCCATTCCTGGCCGCGGATGATCTGGCGCGGTTACACAATACTGCGACACGCGCCCGTGAATTTTTGCCTCGAGTGGACGGCATGCCGTCGTGTGTGGGAGATGATCACGCTGCGCAAATCACTCGCGCACTTCGGCACCTGTACTTTGGCGTCAACGCGATGCGCAAGGTCAGTCTGGTGGAGATGATGCAGAATCAGGTGCAAGTGGAGAAGGCCGTGGAGGATGCAAAGCGCTTCAAGGACGCGTTCGACAGAACGATGAAGCTTCGAAAGCCGCAGTGATGCGGCAGGATGGCCGGTTTGCGCACGGGATGGAGCTGAGAGGTGCTTCGCATGGCATTGGCACTTCCGCTGCTCTGACAAGCCTGTATCGTCAAGCACTGTGCCCAGCGTATGGCCGGGATGGCAGTGGTCGTGGTATGGACTGAGCTGGAAGTCGACAGCGGTATTCGCGTGCGAGTACTCGAGATGATCAATGTCTAAAAGTTTCCATCACTGCCTCATGTCACAATCGCATCGCGTATCCAACATACACCCGCCGCCAGCTGCGCGTGCATACTCGTGGGACAGGCATGAGCTAGAGCGCGGACTCCCACCCCACCAAGGCTGGAAATGATCTCTACAGCGTGGTTATCTAGACTTGCACGGTCGAGATGGGAATCACGCCGTTCGGTGAAGACGCCGCACGAACCTGCCCCTTGTAGCACGTGAGAGCTAGCAACACGCTCTGACCGAAACGATCGCCATCATATAGACAATGGCGTGGGCTATATGACACATAGTCAGACCGGACCACCGTGTCTGACCGCGACCCATCACGAAAGCAGTCGCCAGTCGCCGGGAGGTTGCGGCCATCACTTGATCATGAGAATATCACACGTCGTGGTCTTGCATCGCTCAGCTCCCTCCCGTCTTCTTCTCCCACTCCTCGGGCGTATAGCATTTCGGCGTCCAGGCATGTATGGCAGCGATCTCCTCCTTCAGCGCTCCGTTGACCAGTCGGTGTCGTGCTAAGGTGGTCTTCTTGGCGAACTGCGGCGAGACGATGACTGCTTCGAACATTTGACCGCAACCGCCTATGATTCGTTAGCCTCCATGCGATCTGAATGAACTAGGACGCAGTACCAGAAAGGTCCTGAATGTCGACATGCTCTGCTGAGAGTCTGTCGCGCAGCGCTTCGCTCAGCGTTGAAGGCGTGATGCCAGTAGTAGACTGGGTCGACGTGGCCTCCGAGTCGGTTCGGGCGCTCATTTTGATTGGGAGGACTGTAGCTGATCTTGAGCTCTACGGATGGTGTCTTTGTTATCAGATCGCCGAATCGCGAGCCACCCCGCTGACGTAACGGCACCTTGAGTACCGGTCAGACGAATAAATGTCACGGTGAACAACATTCATTTTAGGCGGCGACATACTTTTCAATCTTGGACTGTTGCCAAACTGTCATTGTGCTCACTCGAAGCCAGTTGTCTACCCACAGTCGCGACCGACGCCTATTATCCGAGGTTATATAGACTTGGTTGTGCACCTCTCCGTCAAGTCATACCAAGTTCACGTAGAAGCCAACGCCTTCAAGAGACACACTTGGTCAACCTAGCAGCTTTCTCCAAGGAGGTACATCTCAAGGATCCACTATTGCAGCTATACGTGTAAGAGCGTTAGCGGCAGGAGCGAACCACGGAGAGAGCGCCTGCCAGAATGTTCAACCGCGATAGCCTGTTTGGCAGTCGCGGCCAACAACCACCGCCTCCACCTTCCAGACCTATACCACAGGCACAACGTGACCCTGAAGGCCGATTTCAACAGCCAATCGCACATAATCAAGAGCCCAAGGGACGTCCTGCAGGCGATATGCGCCAACCCATGCAATTCCGGCTAGCCAAAAGCCCTGATAATTCGTACACCTTCGGCAACGTGTGCGCGGTGAGCTCTCAGGATTTTCCGGCAAGCCGTGAGGACGTATACCTGCTTCTCAATGGACAGTATGTTGTCAGCGCACGCCCTCATACGCAATTCCCGCGAGGGCACATATCTCTGAGCGATCCGCAGAGAACATGGATGCAGGTGGCGCTTACGGACGTCGTCGAGGTACAACAGCATGATCCATTCAGCCACGGAGCACAGAGCTATTTGGGCAGCATGGACGTGGAAGTAGGCTTCGCTGGGAGGAAGAGCACAGAAACGCCGTACGATCAAGATGAGCTCGCGTTGGCGTTTACACAGACGTTCAGGAATCAGATATTTGCGCCTGGGCAAATGGTGCTGATGGACTACAAGAGCATACCGCTGCGGATGACCGTCAAGACGGTGGAACTGGTAGACATATCAAGCTTGAAGTCGAGTGGAGCACAATCTACAAGCCCTAATGCTAGGGGCATATTGACGCCAGAGAGTCAAATCAACTACTTCAAGGACGCAAAGACACCCATCAATCTGCGAGGCTCGAACCGCAGACCTGCCGCGAACTCGGTGATACGTCCAGACTTCAAGTTCGAGGACATGGGGATTGGTGGTTTGGATGCAGAGTTCAGTGATATCTTCAGACGCGCCTTCGCCTCACGCATATTCCCACCCGGTCTTGCTGAGAAGATAGGAATACAGCATGTCCGGGGTATTCTGCTGTACGGTCCACCTGGGACGGGAAAGACGCTCATTGCGAGGCAGATTGGTAAGATGTTGAATGCACGGGAACCGAAGGTTATCAATGGACCGGAAGTGCTCAACAAGTACGTTGGACAGTCAGAGGAGAACATTCGAAAGCTGTTCGCCGATGCAGAGAAGGAACAGAAGGAGAAGGGTGACGAGTCAGGACTCCACATCATCATCTTTGATGAACTGGATGCGGTCTGCAAACAGCGTGGGTCCGGAGCAGGCGGTGGAACTGGTGTGGGCGATAGTGTCGTGAACCAGCTGCTCTCCAAGCTGGATGGTGTAGAGCAGCTCAACAACATCCTTCTCATCGGCATGACGAACCGGAAAGACATGATCGACGAGGCACTTCTGCGCTCAGGCCGCCTGGAGGTTCATATGGAGATCTCACTTCCTGACGAACATGGCCGTCAGCAAATCCTCAAGATCCACACTAGCAAGATGGCAGCAAACGGCGTGATGGGCAACGATGTGAACATTGCGGAGCTCGCAAAGCGCACACGGAACTTCAGCGGTGCAGAGATCAATGGTCTCGTCAAATCGGCCTCATCCTTCGCAATGCAGCGCCACATCAAAGTCGGCACGGTCGCAGCAATTGACGACAGCATCATGGACATGAAAGTCATGATGGCCGACTTCGTCCGCGCCCTCGATGAAGTCAAACCGCTCTTCGGCGTGTCAGAAGAGGACCTGTCTCGCGCGGTTGAGGGAGGTATCATCAAGTTCTCCCCTCACATCGATAAGATCCTTGAGACGGGAGCAGAATTCATCAACCAAGTCAAATCGAATACCACGCCCTTACTTTCCGTGCTAGTCCACGGCCCACGAGGCTCCGGAAAGACCGCTCTAGCAGCCCGAATCGCCATAGATTCCGAGTTTCCGTTCATCAAGCTCGTGCGGCCAATGGACATGATCGGCATGAACGAGATGCAGAAGATCCAGTACCTGCAGAAAGTCTTCACCGATGCGTACAAATCGCCTCTCAACATCCTCGTGCTAGACGATCTGGACCTGATACTAGACTGGGTACCTATTGGGCCGCGATTCTCAGCGTCAGTGCTAGCGGCTATCAAGGGTCTGATGAAGAATAAACCACCACTCGGCAGGCCGCTGTTGATCTTCGCAACGACAAGCGAGAAGACGGTGTTGCAGCAGCTGCAAATTAGCTTTAATCAGCAAATCGCGGTTCCTAATGTAAACACACAGCAGGAATTGGCGCATATCATGCATGATTCGGGGCAATTTGAAGATATTCAGCGGGCTATTCAGATGATTGAAGAAACAACCGGAAAGCGAGAGATCGGAGTAGGAATCCAACAGGTGATCTTAGGTATTCAAACCGCGATGCAGGTGGATGATAGCACGGGTCGCTTTGCGGAGGTTATGTCGGACTTCATCTCGGAGGCTTGAGAGAGGTGGTTGAGGTACTGTAGTCGTGGCTGCAATAATGAGAATAGGATATACCACGGCATTGAGAGAGCATTGGTTGGGGCAAGCGCACCACCTGGGATCACGCCTCAGTGAGTATCACATCTGCTTCTCGAGATGCTTTGGGTGTGGGAAACGCTCGGGATATCGGGAGAAAAGAAATGGTGTCCTCAGAATCGTAGCGAGGCTTCGGAAGGGCGCGGAGAGCGACTCGGGGCTCTTCAATGCAGTCCACCTTAGGTGACCCGTGAAAGAGAGGTCCAGTTTGTGTGCTCTCTCGCGACCGGCAGCGGGTTCTTGTGCTGCTATCACGTAGGCTGCGAGTGTTCGTTTGGGACAGTAGGATCAGTGTGAGGCCGCAGGATTACTCGCACCGTTTATGTCACGATCTTGCCTGAGCGTGGCGAGCCGATTACTTGCATTGTCGTCGTCGTTCGTGTGCTAGATGCTCCAGGCCTATTGACGAGGCCCGTGCGACGTCAGTCGTTTCCACTGCCGCATTGATGCAACGAGTTGGCCCCCTCGATCGCGATGCGATGAGTCCCGCACCCATCGAGATGTTTAGTTGCAACCTACGATGTCTTGATTCGCTTCTGACATTGTTTGAGGAAGTGATCCTGACGTCCCCTAATTATGATGCCCGCTAGGAGCGTGACCGACCTCGTGAAAAGAGGTGACTTACTACCACTATCCTCCGCGAAACGCTTACCCATGGATAGAGATCTTGAGAACTTACTGTATGTCTTTCATCATATATACTCGAACAGATACGAAATTCCCGCCTTCAGCCGTTCATGACCGTATGCCTTCCAGCTGGACCCCGAAACGCCAATTCACTCCTTAGAAGTACACGCTCATCCATCCAACTTCTGCATCCCTTGCGTCTTGCTCCGTTGCCACGCATACCACGTCCCGGCAATACTTATCGTCGAGCACAACAGCGTAGCACCGCAAAACGCCTGCGCCCCTGGCCAGCTCTTCGGGAAGATGGCCCCTCCAACCGGGCTCCCAATCAGAATCCCCAACGCGCCAGCAAACATATTGATCCCGAACCTCGTCCCGATAGTCCTCAGATCCTTCGTCATGCTAGCCACGCAAGGTCCCTGCAGACTGACGAAAGCTCCAGCGCAGAAGCCGTACAATAACGCCCAGATCAGCAGACCGACGTAGGATCCCTGTATGGCTGTCCAGGCGAAGGCCAGGACTGTGGCGGAGCCGGTGCAAGCTCCCAGCACGATAAGCGGAGGGAAGAAGCGGTCTGCTATTAGTGAAGGGACGATTCGGCCTGGGATCGAGCCGGCGTTCAGCACAATGAGCATCCAGAACGGGTTCGCGATGCCGTGGGCGGCTGCGAATTGCTCAATGAAGAAGAATGGGATGTACTGTCCCACAAATCCGAAGAATGTGGCGAGGTTGAAGATCCCGAATGGGACTTCCTTGAGTATCGCTGGGTCGATGAGCTTCTTCTTCGGTGGCGGTTTGCCACGTGGTCGCATGACGAGGCAGGGGATTGTGAGAGTCACCAGCGCTATCAGGCCGATGATCCGGACTGACCAACCGAAGCCAATCTTTGGTTGAAGGGTGTGAAAGACTATAGGGTAGATTATGCCGCCGAGCGAGGAACCGGAGGCTGCGATACCCATTGCCAGGGCGCGCTTCTTGGCGAAGTAAGTCGGGAGGATTGAAGTCGCTGTGAGGAAAGTGCAACCACCACCGATGCCGACGCAGATTCCTTGCGCGAGGATGATCTGGTAGTATTCCGTGCAGAGTGAAGTCATCATGATGCCGAAGACAACGGAGAGGGAGCCGCATATCACAAGGATGCGGATGTTGCCTCTGTCGAAGATCGGACCCCATAGTAGTGGTGAGGCACACAGCAGGAAGGAGGTGATTGTGCCGATCCAGGAGACTGTGCTATTTGAGGTCCCCTTTAGCAAGACTTCGACGTAGTAGGATTGGAAGACGCCGAATGCATTTATGATGCCCCAAGTGTTCATGAAGAGGCAGTAGCCTCCCAGGACTTGCAGCCATGCTGTGAGTCCGCCATCTGGGGGTGGTCCACCTGGCGGTCCTGGTGGTGGGCCAGCATTGGCGAGGGGCGACGGCTCCTTCTTCTCATTTGGGTTGAAGGAATGCCATTCTCGCGGTGAGTTAGGCGCACTTTCTACGTGGTGACCAAGACCCGACTGATGCCTCGGGTTGTCCAGTGCCAAATTCGAGATGTTCCTTGGATTTAGCGCCACTGTGGAGGAATTGAAAGGCAGAGTCGAGTACGCCGTGCCCGGTCGTGAGTAGTTCGGCGTTCCAGGTCGCGAACCATGTGAAGATCCAGGTCTCGAGCCCATCGAACTTCCTCCAATCGACCCTTGCGGTCTGTGGGATTGGTACAGAAATGAGCTGAAGTCATCGATAGAGTGCTGAGGACTCTCCTTCATCGGGAAGGCCGCCATATTAGATCTGCGGGTCGTAGAGTGGCGCGTAGATTGCGCGCTGTGTCGCGACCCGCTTCAACGTGGCTTCTGGGATGCAGCCTGTGAATCTGCTGAGATGCAGCGAAGAGCTATGATGGAGTTGCTCGGGCGGCGCGTGGTGGCCAGTCGGGGAGTTTCTGAACGTCGAATGTCGCACTCGGACATGTGGTTTGCAGCAATGCCGGTGACGTGGAGCCGGATAGCAGCGTGAGCTACCGCAATAGGGTCCGGGAGACACGCGATAAGAGCGTGGTGATCGCAATACAGAGGTGTGGTGGAGTACTATGATCGGGCGAAAAGGCAACCCAAAGATGCGGTTCTGCACAGTACCAAGGCCCCCCTCCGGAACTTCAACGGACACGGCGTCCAAGCAATGCACGATCGTGTAAGTGGGAATCAGTGCTCCGCTAGAGCAAATCCCGCTCACGACGTCGATAATCGAGCGGGCGCTCTTATCGGCACTATATTATTGACAAGGCTGTCGTACATGTAGGCATATCAGTAGTAGTGCTGTGCAATAGTATACATGCAGCAATCTACAGTTCTCGACGCGCGTGCGAGGAGACGCGACAGGGGGGGAATCGCTTGTGGGAAAGACTTGTGACACGGGAGTTATGTATCTTTAGCTTGCTAAAAACGGTTAGCTGATTGGCATGATCCCTGCTTCGTGTTTCCTGTTCCTGACGAAGCGGCAGAGGTTCGTGTAACCGTATCGTGCTGCCTCTTCTAGAGACAACACAAGGATGAGCCAGCACCGTGTCGTAATACAATATAGGCGCCTGGAGTGATGCTGACATTGCTCATCGCCGGCTCTTGAGACCGTTGATCTCAATATCGCAATAACGAACAACCTGTCAAACCGACGCCACCCTCAGGGGTAAAATTCAATAGCCTTCAGCCAAGCAAACGGAAGGAGGCACGTCCGCATCGCGAGTGCCGGTAGAAGGCGGGTGTGAGCGGGTACCTGCAGCAATGAGTTTTGCCCGTCAACGTCTTCGCCCGTGTGCATTCACTTTATCGCTGCGAGGCAACGATGAATCGCGAGAGTTCTCACAACATACGCCCGCATATTTTGAGGCGTTGCGCCCCAGTTGCACCGGTAGTCGTTACCTATGATGTATGTGGCGTGACGCAGTCGTTCGGTGACTCGCGCACGAGACCATTGCCTGCGGCCAATAGTGGTAGGGGTGTGGTTCACTGGCCGCCTTGTCGCTTGATCTGCCGAGCAGCCACCGTCGCGTCACGAACATCGTACTTTTACCCCACAGAATGAAACACGAGGCGCCATAACGGTGGGCGAAGTCAAACCGTGGCTGTCAGCCTGTGTGACGGGTCAGGTCTGTCACGCCAAGTCGCGTTGGTCTGCCGCGGAAAAATGGCCGCCATCACAATCGAAAGGAGCAGAAGGTTAGTTGCCCATCACAGCAATACCGCCGTGTCGGGCTGACAACAATGTGGATCCCGGTGCTTGATCCTCCATGGACCAATCCGGACTTCATCTTGGCATGTCGTCAAGTAGAGCTTTGATGAAGTTTCGCGCGTAGCTGCCAATCACAGCAGACCGGCGCCCCTGCGCCCCTCTGACAACTGCGTCCCGATCTTCTCTCAACGGCTGCCATCCCCTATCCACCTACATCCCTGATCGCCAAAGCGATAGTGTAGAGTGTACTAATATTACGTTCGTATCGACCTGTACCCGTGTCACTACCTAGCGACTATCATCTCTACCCTTGTGCACTTCACTGTCGTATCCATCTTGTCTTCACGCGCTTCCTCTATGTCAAGTCTTCGATATTGATCTAGCAGGAACATGTCCAGCATGTTGCTTTCCGAGGCTGCTGGCCGCGAGATCGATGTCTCGAAGCTTTCACATCTCACAATCTGGCAGGATGCGGTACTGGCACATCCCAATGGCACCGCTCTAATATCATATCACCAAAAGCCGACATCGTTTCGATGGGTCGGCAGCAAGCAGGTCGAGGGCGCTGCTCTGGAATGGACCTTTGCAGACCTCGACCGAGGCGCACGAAGGCTGGCTACGACATTGAACCGCATGGCCCCGATCAACCGGAGGCCGATAGCATGTCTCGTCAACAACCAGGCAGAGTGGTCTCTGCTGTTCTTTGCTGCAGCATACCTGCATTCTCCGCTGGTGCCAATCAACCCGAAATCCGCGACCCGATCCGAAGAGGTCGCACACATGATCAAGCTAGTCCAACCTGGTGCCATTGTGGCGTTCGACACAACAATTGCTAGCCAACTGGAGGTTAGCCTGAACGAGCATGTCATGGAAGACATCCCGATCAAGCTCATCTTGGCTCACTCGGACGCCAACGTCACGTACGACTGGCAAGTACTGGGCGACATCATGATGGGAGAGCTCACGCCACCCGACACGCCTACGCCAACTGATCCTAGTGAGACTGCTGTCATACTGTTCACCAGCGGTACTACCTCACTACCGAAGCCATGCGCCATCTCGAGCGCAGTGACGGCGAATGCAGCTCTTGCATACATAGAGCCACGAAACATCGGACCCGGCCATCGCTTCATTCAGCACTTGCCGAACTTTCATTCGTACGGCATTGGCTGGGTCCTTGGCTTCTTCCTCGTTGGTGGTACGATCGTCATTCCGTCCGAATCTTTCGAGGCACAGGCATCTCTGGAGTGTATTGAGAAGTACTGCGCCACGCACATGAGTCTAGTGCCGACCACAGCACAAGCCATTCTCGTGCATCCCGCATTTGCCAAAACCGACATCAGCAGTCTTATGAGCATTGACATCAGTGGAGCCGGTGTTCTGCCAAGTGTGGTCGAGTCTTGCGAGGCGGCACTGAATGTCCCCGCTGGCACTAGCTATGGTATGACTGAGTCTCCTACAACACTCTGCTGGCCGACGGCAGAAGGCTCTGTGTTGCGAAACGGCGAAGTTATGAATGGTCGGCCAAGCAGAGGCGCACGTGTGAAGATCTGCGAACCCGGTGGAACAACACCTATTCCCCGTGGACAGGCTGGCGAGCTTCACAACGGCGGTGTGCAGGTCATCACAGAGTACATGGACCCGACTGTCAATCAAGACAGCTTCTATGTCGACTCGGAGGGCGCAAACTGGATCATCTCGGGTGATCAGGCTATCATGAACGACGATGGTGCTGTGCGAATTTGCGGTCGCTACAAAGACATCATCATCCGAGGTGGTGAGAACATCTCGCCAGCGAGCATCGAGGCACTTCTGCAGAAAGCCGAGGGCGTCTACATTGCTCAGGTTGTCGGCGCGCCAGATGAGATGGCTGGAGAGGTGCCGATAGCGGTCATCCAGACCATGGGTGACAAAGTGACGCCTTCGAGTGTGCTCAAGGACATGGCATCGCAAGCGCTAGGGCCAGCATTTGCTCCGAAAATGGTCCTAAATCTGAAGACCGATCTCAAGCTTGAAGACTTCCCAAAGACTGCAGCAGGCAAGATCCGCAAGGTCGACCTTGCAGTGGTTGTTAGAGAGTATCTGAAGGCGCAAGAAGGACCGGCAGTGAACAGCAGCGCACCTACTGTGCAATCACTACTCACGATCTGGAAGAGGATCAGCGGCGCGGATAGTCTCACGCCCGAGTCGACATTGATTTCCTTCGCAGACTCGCTTATGATGATGCAGCTTTCGAGCTCTGTCAAGAAGGAGCTGAAAAAGGACGTTACAGTCGAAGACTTCAAGAACTGCGACCGCATCCAGGACCAAGCAGATCTCATTGACTCTAAAGTGGCAATTGGCACTACAACTGCGAAGCCGAGGAGAAAGGGTCCACCAGCACTGAAGGATATGCCCTACGCAAACGGAGACGAAGAGCTGTACGGCAGCACCAAGTCGCAAGTCTCGAGTGCTCTAGCTCGCGAGTGGCTGTCATGGGAGGATGTCGAGGACGTCACGCCTCTACCTGACTGGGACTCGATCTTCGCGCACAAGTGTAGGCCGCAATCTTGGAATCTACGATGGAGCTATCACGCTTCGGTGAACGCCATGAAGCTGGAGGCTGCGGTCCGGCAGATGCTCGAGTATCATCCTACATTGCGATCCATGGCTGTGAAGACTGACGGTGATGCTTCGCTGCTTGTGACATTGCGAGCGAACGAATCGTGGTACAACGCCGCTGTCACGTCCGGACACAAGATCGCTACGAAAGAGGAGCTTGACCAGCTCCTGCTCAACGATTCTGTGCTTGACAATGCATCGATGGGCGGACCAATGTTCCGAGTGCACGTCGCGAGCATAGCCGATGGAACGTCTGGCTTGGTGGTCGTGGCTTCGCACGCCATCTGTGACATGAGCATGACAGCACTGTGGCTTGACGATATCGTGACGATTCTCACTGGTTGCGGCGAGCTCGTACCTCATGCGTCCTTCCACGAGTATGCCACTGCTTACAACTCGCACCGAAATGGCGTAGAAGCGAGCAATGGCGTAGACTACTGGATCCAGAAGCTGTCGGGGATCGGTTCCGTTCCGGAGACGACATATTGGCCCACTCAGCGCGCGCCCGAGTTCTTCAAGGGCGAGGATATGATCTGGCAACGCCATGATGGGCGCAAGTCCCGCCCGCACGAGCGCAAAGTCTCTCTGGAGACAAAGCGCATCGCGCAGAGGGGTATTCGCCGCATGGTGCCAATCCAGGATCTCTCACTGCTTAAAGCAGATCACGATGTGCCGATCTTCATGCTTGTCAAAGCCGCCATTGCGCTGCTGAACGTGAAGCTCACGCGCTCATCTGAAGCCATCTTCGGCACCCTGAACGCAGCACGCACCTGGCCCTTCCAATCAGACTACACCCTACTAGAACGGGAAGCATACACAGGCAACCCTCTGGACGTCTCCGGCTGCACAGTAGAATACGTTCTTGATCGCGTGCCAGTACCACACCACCAATCTTTGATCTCGTTCATGCAATCCGTCACAGCAGGCGAGACTCAAAATTCAGCCTTCGCCCACGCGCCAATTCTCCGCGTCATCGACACCCTCCGCACTCCTCTGAGTGAGACAGACACCCGCTCCTACGCCGCTCGTGAACGCGACGCAGACTCGATACTCTCGCTTATCCGACGGCAGTCGTTCAACTGGCTACCTACGGCTCCTACGGCGCAGTCGCATCCTCAAGGGCTGAAGATGCTACAGATGCTGACAAGGATGGACAATGGGTTGACTATCACTGGCTTCTTGGCCGAGGACAAGAAGAGCGTCGCTTTGAGCTTTACGTGGGATGCGGAGCACTTGACCGTCGGAGAGGCTGAGACGGCTATTAGCTTGTTGGCGAAGTTGGTGGGCGAGATGGGCAAGAGGGAGAGCTGGGAGCGGAGTGTGGGTGAGGTCTTGGGAGGGTGCTAGATCTTGATACAGGGGACTTTGCGGGAACTTTTGTACGATCAGGACGCGGCGTTCATGGCAGGATCTCTGGATTTGACGGGACTTGCATCGGAGTGGCGTATCTTTGCTTCATGGATCGGGCAGACCGTACCGGCAGAACCCGGATGAATGAGATCTGGCATCTCAGATTGTGAAGACACGTATTCGTGCACATAGCAGATACATACCCTAATAATTCGATGACGCTCACAAGTAACGGCGCATGCAGACCAGTTTCCATGAAATTTAGGGCCGTCGAGAACCCTATTGGTGCGGCACTTTTTACCTCGGGACTCATTTCAGGGGGACACATATCAAGCGGTATGCCATGTGCGAATCTATCTTACAGATCAATAGAATTTGTGTCGAGCATCGCGAAGCTGCTGTCGTTTCTTAAAGCCATGTGAGGTAGATCAGCCTCTTGGAGTGGAGCAAACTTGAAGCATCAGACGAGATCAAACCATCTCCACGGCAGGGACTGCCTATCGTAGTCATCCGCGAACTCGCCCTGCATCACGCCATGCACGTAGCAGGGCCCCAGAAAGGTGTAACGCTCTGTCTCAGCGTCGCATCGGCGCAAAGCGAACGGCCACTCCGCCCCAGCCAATATTGCGATAGCGTCGCCCTCCGCCATCTAGTCAGGACCAAGGTCCATACGTCCAGTGTCGGTCATGAAGAAACACCGATGGTGTTGGTAGCTATACACATCACTGATATATGCTGTGGGCTGTGCTGCGTCTTGTTCGTCATGGATGAAGGCCAGCAGAGTCTCGAGAGGGGTGTCGCCATGCGCATCCGCGTGTACGCCCGCTACCAAGGTACTCTCGAGATCTCGCAGCGAAGTGGGCGACGCGTACGGTGGTTGCGTAGAGAGAGCCACAGCGCTGTCAAGGAAGTCACGCCATTGTTGATCGGGTTTCACGTCGTGATTCTTTCGCGTTAAGGCATACACTGCGTCCAGAGCGAGGCCCTTGACTGTCAAGATCTCGTCTGGAGGACTGGGCTGACATGATACGAGCTCGGCCCTCGAGTGCAAAGCTCCGTGCGCTGCGTTACTCCAGGAAAGTTCCGATGCGTGTCGCGCTGTGTGTACGCCCGTCGTAGGGAAGGCACCCAGGACGGCATACGAACAGTGTCTTCTCGATCTACCATGCAACGCTGTGTGCGCCACAGTACGCCCATGTAGAGTTGGCTTTCGATTGCGAACCGAGTTGCGTCCCGCAGCACCGCGCTAGGATCCTTCGTGTAGTCTGGTACTAAAGGCAGAGGTAACTCTGGCAGATCACGCGCTCGCCAGAATAGTCCGAGCATGCCATATACTGTGTCCCGTTTCTCCGTAACGTCGAAGAACAGAGCAGTGTCCAGAAGTTCATCCATCTCTATGAGCACATTAGTGGAATAGCAACACAGAAATGCCACCTCACGCAGATTGGCCAAGTTGGTTACATTCACAATCTTCTCACAAACATCTCGATCTTGGTACGGATCCAGGCTGAGACAACTTATCATCTGGCGGATATGTAGCAGGTCTATCTGAGCTCCCTCAAAGTGAACAATAGTGCGTGATGGAAGTGCTACCTCTTGCATTACCCACAGCCGCCTGCGCAGTAAGGTCAATCGAGCAACAGTATCTCTATTCACATGTAAGCTCCTTACCTGAACCACGTTGCATCGAGCAAACCGCACACCGCATCAACAGAGTCCTGCGTGATATCTGTGCGGAGCTCTTCAAGCTTTCCAGGCACTGCATTCATCCACAGAACGTCGAACTGCTCCGCACTGCCAAATTTCTCAAATACATGCTCTCTGATCTTTGCGATAGCGCTGGCGGCTAGTCTGCCCCGATCAAGCTTATGCCCACTAAGGACAGCGAGATTGCAAGATCCGCACATGTAGATATCAGCCATCATGGCGACCTGACGTCCACGTTCACCGTCGTCGGTCTGGTTGATACAAACAGCATCTATCCAGACGACACGCTCCCGATCCGGGTGACGAATGCACTGAAGAGCCGTAACCGATGACAGCGGAATCGAGAATATCGTGCCTCCGAGATCGACGTCCGATCGTTCCGTGCAGTCGCCCCATACGTAGCTGATGGTCTCGTATTGCGGTCGTTCAGGGAAATCTAAGAGAGCGTAATCGAAAGCGGCGCGCAGAAGCTCGTTCTCTTTACCGGGCTGTACCACCAGTAGGCGGATCTCCTTCCGCGGATGATCGAGAAGCCTGTACATTTCGTACAATGCGGTTGTCGCCCAGTCGTCTCGTGATGCTGTTTTGAACTCACTGTCTGTCTCAGGTGCAAAATGGACGTTCAAATATTGAGAAGACGACACAGCCTGGCTCCATCGCAGCGCCACACTTGAAGGGGCTCCGCGTTTCTAACACAGAGACGCGAAGGAATCCGATGTGTGAGCACATTAACGTTGCCGTTGACGCCATGGGTGCATGATGTGATGGCCGCAAGTGCGCGCAGTTCACGACTTATTCACGGGCGAAGATGAAGTCCGTGAATATGTATTCACATCTGTCTTGGATCTGATGAGACTTACATAAGCTGGTGGCCAATGCGCAAGGCTGGCCATTCCCGAACGAGGCAGCTCTCCCTGCGTGTCGTTTGGAGATCCATACCTCACATCACACCAAACTCCAAGCTCTCGCGCAACACCTCCAAGCCTTCCCAACTCTCTCATCGCGCGCATTACCGAGTCGTTTATTACAAACGCATCTCATTGGACCGCAACCATGGCCCATGAAGACACATCAAAGCGCCTCGCCGAAGCCAAAGCCCTGGTCAAAGACCAACCCGCCAAAGCAGAGAAGATCTACCAAGAAATCCTCACACAACCCCCGGGAAGGAATGACAAGGCGATTCGAGATTTTGAGAGCGCGCTCATAGGGTTGGGAGAGCTGTATCGGGATCATAAGCGGACACAGGACCTGGCGAACCTGATTCAACAGACAAGAGATGCGCTGAGTAGTTTCCCGAGGGCGAAGACGAGCAAGCTGTGTGAGTGAAGTAAGATGGGGAGTCAGGAGACCGTTTTGCTGACGTGATGGAATGCAGTGAGGCAACTTCTGGACCTCTTCCACGGCATACCAAATACAGTTGACACACAGGTGGCAGTCACGAAGTCATGTATAGAGTGGGCTGTCGCGCAACGGCAGGGCTTCCTGCGACAGAATCTGGAGGTGCGGTTGGTTGGCTTGTACATGCAGAAGCAGAGCTACTATGATTCGCTCACCTTGATCAACACGCTATTGAAGGAGCTGAAGAGGTTAGACGACAAGCTGGTTCTGGTGGAGGTGCAGTTACTGGAGTCGAAAGTCTACCATGCGCTGGGGAATGTGCCCAAGGGACGGGCGGCGCTCACATCCGCCAGGACAAGCGCGGCGAGTGTTTATACGCCTCCTCTCTTGCAGGCGGGGCTGGACATGCAGTCCGGACAATTGCATGCGGAGGATGGAGACTTCAACACAGCATTCTCCTACTTCATTGAGGCAATGGAAGGCTACAGCTCACACGACGAGACGCTCAAAGCTACTGCAGCACTGCAGTACATGCTCCTCTGCAAAGTCATGCTTAATCTCAATGACGACGTCAACTCCCTCATGACGTCCAAGCACGCCATCAAGTACGCTGGCAAGAACCTCGACGCGATCAAGGCCATCGGCCGCGCACATCAGAACCGCAGCCTGGAGGAATACGAGTCTGCACTACATGCCTACAGATATGAGCTCGGTAGCGACCGCTTCATTGCCTCACATCTCCGACGACTATACGACTCCATGCTCGAGCAGAACCTGATCAAAGTCATTGAGCCGTTCAGCAGAGTCGAGATCAGTCATGTGGCTGAGATGGTCGGTCTGGATGTCGAGCAGGTCGAGCGGAAGCTCAGTCAGATGATCCTGGATCGGGTGATTATCGGCGTGCTGGACCAGGGGAGCGGTGTCCTAGATGTGTTCGACGAGACTGAGAGAGATAAGGGGTACGATAGCGCCCTAGGCACGATCGAGAAGATGGGATCGGTAGTGGATGTGCTGTACGCCAATCAGGCGAGCTTGCTGGAATGAGAGGCGGCCTGCAGGTGAAAGTGCTAAGAACATCACCGGGGGTATGGAAGGCATTATCACTGCCCTCGTCCTTCTGACCGAAGTGGCGGGTCCCAAAACCATGTAAGATAATAGCATCGGCAGCATTACGGGAGAAATGTCGAAGCTGTTGAGCTATGCGATAGACGGCCGAGAGAGCACGGCAAGCATACAACACTGTACTCGAACGGCATCTGATGAAAGGTTGGATCACATGTGGTTCCATTCCCATCATGTGCTCACTACCACAACGGCACTTGACTACCACCTCTGCCCCAGACCCTCGTGTTGACCACATACCCGCTCCTCCACATCGATCTGCATGCGAATTACAAGACGGGATATTACTTATCCAAAGCCCATGATAGCTTACTGGCATGTGATAAAGATGTTTGACTCGGATAGCAAAGCCGAATGCATGGCATGACATTCGGGCTCCACTGCCGCCTCGTCCCTGCAGCAGCGCAGCGCCTCCGCGGTAGCTCAGTGGACGCGATCAGAGATACATGCGAACGCCGTTCTCAACGTGTTTGCAGGTTGTAGCCGAGGAGACACGTGTCAGCGACTTGCAGAGGCGAAGGAGAGAAAGGCATGTGTCCCGTAGTCTGCGCCTTTGAACCGCATGTGCAGATCTCTTCACGTGCGAACGACGTTTGGCGGTGGAAATGGATGTCGCCTGTGGCACCTTCCTGCCAGACAACGCGATGTCGCTCTTGCCTCCAAAGCCTGCTATCGCGCGGGTGAACTCATGAGATAGCCAATAAAGCAACAGTATCAGAGGATGTGCTCGATGCGCTCCAATCACCATTTCCCCACGCCGTCCACTTTGTATATTCGCGCGCCACAAGCACACTAGCCACAGAGACTTTCGCGACTGACGTACACTTTCACATGTTAGGGAAGTCGCGATTTGCACGTGCAAATCATGGGAAGGAGGACTGCAGCTCAACGGCTTCCTCAAGGTCTCATGGTGGTGTGATATCTCATTCCTGTGGATGCTTGACGTTCATCCTCACTTTCACTTTCCCATCCACACAACACAGCAAACGCAGAGCCCTCCAATTGAACGAACGGAAAAGCAAACTCGCACATCCTCTATCATCCGACCACATCCGACTGACTGGAAGCTCAAACGCATCCATCAATCACCATGCCCCACTCTACCGCCGAGACGATCGTTAATGGCGACTCGCCCACGAGCAAGACGCTCAATCACTTCACGTCCTACCCTACCGTAGCTTCTGGCATTGATGCTGTCAAGGCACATCCGTATGGCAAGAAGTCCATCGAGCTCGTCGACCAGGCCTACAACCGCTTCGGCAAGCCCGTCGAGCCGTACTTCGAGACGCCTTACCAGTATGCGAAGCCGTACGTCGCCAAGGCTGATGAGCTCGGCGACAAGGCGCTGCAGAGAGTCGATGGCACGTTCCCGCTTGTGAAGGAGCAGCCAGAGACGATCTGGGAGACTGGCAAGAGCTGGGCGTTCTGGCCTTTGTCGTATGCTCAGGAGGCGTGGAATGGTATGTCCTTGTCAAGTTAAGTGGATTCAGTGACACTCACTCACTCACATCACCTCACAGACGAGTACACCAAGACCAACCGCGCCAAGAACAACTCGGGCGGCCTCTTCGTCCTGATCCCCGCCCTCATCTCCTTCCAGCTCCGCGTCGTCTCCGACGTCTTCCAGACTGCTGCCTCCTACATCAAGCCAAAGTACGAGGAGGCCAAGGCCAACTCTGGCGAGCTTGGTCAGCGCGCTAAGGACACCGCCGCCAACGCCCGCTCATACGCCGAGAACACCGTCGACGAGGCCACCAAGCGCGCGAAGCATTACGCCGGCATTGCGCAGGAGAAAGGCGAGCAGTACGGCAATGCTGCACAGAGCAAGGGCGAGGAGTACGCCAATGCTGCGCAGAGCAAGGGCGAGGAGCTGAAGAGTGAGGCGGAGAGCAAGAAGGAGCAGGCCAAGGACAGCGCGAAGAAGAGCAAGTAGAGTTTGCCTCGTTCGCCGGGTAAGTGGCTGTCAGGTAGCGATGATGAAGTTACCAAGGAATTGAGGTGATGCGCAGGACGACGCACGTGCAAAGTGAGGTATGATCATGGCGCATTTAATAGAGATTGAGGGTTCGGTAGTGTGATGTGCTACGGCATGTCCTGGCAAAGACGGCATTCTAGTTCTTGAAGGCAGCAGGCCATGGCACGGTAGCGAAGCTAGTCAAGCGTTTTCGGTGGAGCGCTGTTCCTTGTGCCGATCCCGCCTACGACCTGGTTCCTGCATCGAATGGGTAATGGCATGAATCGTATTGAACTTCGTCAGCTGCCTGACCTTGAAGTTCCTGCCGGTAATACGATGTAGTGTCTGGTAATAGGAGCTGTGCGCATCTAAACCGCCTGTCAACCCTCTGCGCTACTCCATCGTCGCCCCCACGTCGAAGTGTAACGTCTCGAAAGCCACAAAAGCCAATCGCAAACTCAAAACCAAGCTTCATCGCAGTGTTTATTGACGTCGTAGCCGGGCGAGCACATGTGACCAGCAACCCTCGACTCCTCGCACCAACTCCACTGTATGTTCGCCAGGGTAACGCGACGAGCTTACTACACGATGAGTGGCCCTACGACCACGGCGCCATACACGAGGGCCGTGGTGGCTGCTATGAGGAAGCTGTACCCGGAGGTGCTGGCGGATGGGAGTTGGGATAACACTGGATGTATGTTTGAGATTGGTGGGGGAGCTGTGAAAGCCGTTGGCTAATGGGGTGATTGATAGTGCTATTGGAAGCTCCGTTCGTTCCCTTTCGACGACAGATGAACTCGGTGCTCTTGACTGTGGATCTTACGAAAGCTGTCGCGGACGAGGCGATCGCCAGACAGGATTCGATTGTTATCGCTTACCGTGCGTGGATCGAAGACCAAGATGGTGGATGAGTGGGAGTTGACTGGAGGGTGAAGCACAGATCCGATCATATTCAGAGGCTTGAAGAGCTTGACGTTGAAGGATACGCAGCAGAACAGTCTGTTGAGATTAGCAGCGGAGGGTATCAGTGTAAGTGGATGCGGAGGCGATGCGAAGACGAGCTGAAGTCGGGCTGACAACGGACACTCAGGTCTACAGCCCACACACAGCAGTCGACTGCGCCCGCGGCGGCCTAGGAGACTGGCTAGCGGACATCGTAACCGGTACCCCAACAGACGCCCATGATGCCTTCGACAACCCCGATCTTCCCACTGAGTCTAGCGGCGCGATCTCTCCCTCCAAAGCTTCTCCCACAAAAGAGAACATGCCCGACCCCTTTGCCGAGAAACGCCCAATCTACATGCTCCAACATCACCCCTCCCAGCTGTCGTTGAAGGAGAAAGCTCTCAACTTAGGAGGCAGCACGCACAAACGCTACCCCATAACCCGGACAAAGATCGAAGGCTACCCGAACGCAGGCATGGGCCGCATAGTCCGCCTCGACAAGCCCGTTCCTTTGACAGCGATCATAGACCGTATTGGACTCGGTCTCGGCAATCCGAAAGGCTTCCCTATAGCAGTGCCGCAGGGCAAGTCCGCGGGCGAGATGATGATCGGCAGCATTGGAATCTGCGCTGGAAGTGGTGGGAGTCTGTTTGCGGAGATGGAGAAGAATGGCGAGGACGTTGATCTGTACTTCACGGGGGAGATGTCGCATCATGAGGCGCTTGCGGCGATTGAGAAGGGAAAGGCTGTGATATGTTTGTTCCATAGTAACACCGAGAGAGGATTCTTGCATGGGGTCTTGAAAGCGCAGCTGGAGGCGCAGGTGAAGAAGGAGGTAAGTTTATGGCTTGTCGTGAACGCTCTGATGGTGTGGGTGATGCTGACACTAAAGCAGTGGGAGAAAGTCAGGAGTGAGGACAGAGCAAAAGATGGCATTAGTGAGCAGCTAATGGAGGCTTTGAGTGATGAGCACTTCGATGTGGCTGTCAGTGAGGTCGACCGAGATCCGTTTGGGATTATGATCTCGAAAGCGGAGGTATAGATAGTGGATCAGCGTGTGCTCATTGCTACGCGATCTAGTGACAGGCCAAGGCAATGCCCACTGTATGATACGCAACTGTTCCAAGCCGATGTCAGTTTCGCGTGATTGTTGGCCCCGGGCATCATGTTGACCAATGTCTCCGGAAGGTGGAGCTGACTTGTTAAGCATTGGCCCTCGCGAAGACATTCATTGTTGAGCTTCGACTCTATATATTTCGGCTCCTCCTTTGTCTCGACGTCCATCGCATAAGATACATGAATAGAAGCCTCGCAGCAAGCATGTTGCTGCTCTCGTCAGGTATGCATGCAGCTGGAGGCTGTGCGCTGTGAGGGCACCTCAGCCTCACTGTTCGCCACTCGCCTAATTGGAACTAATCATGGAGGTCAAGATCTCGAGCAGCATCGACGAAGCTGCTGTAGTGTCCCGAAAGGCCACCTCTCGTGTCATGTGAGGAAGATAACGATATGGATCTCGCGCACGAAGTACTACAGGCAAGCGGACAAGGCATTCACGGGTCACAGACCGCTCGACAAACCACGACGAGAGATCGGACTACTGCTGTTAGAGCCTGGCCATGGCGAAAGCATTCTCCGATGCGAAATGACACACGCATTCCTTGACGACGCAACTCTGGCATCGTACGAGACTATCAGCTACGTCTGGGGCGATCCGTCCATCCGCACAGTTGTCGAGATTGATGGCTCGCGCGTGGCAATACCGAGGTTAGCCGCTGCAGCCCTGGCTCGCATGCGTCTGCAGACTGGAGAGCGCACGCTATGGATCGACGCTATCTGTATCGATCAAGCGCACGATCGGGAACGCAGCCATCAAGTTGGTCTGATGGCAGACATCTTTTCCAGCGGCGACCACTGCTTGGCCTATCTCGGCAGCGAGTCCAGTAAGCAAGGCCAGAGTGCTGCCTTGGCAGTAAACGTCCTCAGGGAGCATGCAATGGCCGAAAGAAATGTGCTCGAGTTGACTGGCGAAGGACTCGACAGCAAGGACTTTCAGCTCGCGCCGTTGATCGTCGAATGCGCGAAGGATGCCATTGACGCCCTTCGTGATATCTTGATGGATCCTTGGTTCCGGTAGGTCTCCTAAATGGAAAATTTCCGAGCAAATCCTGATTACATTCATTCCAGACGTTCGTGGGTGCTGCAGGAAGCTACGCTGTCTACACGCACTCTGCTTCATCCCGAAGGGTCCACAATCGAATTTAGCCACCTTTTACAGGTTTGTGAGTACCTGATGCTGGATCAGTATCGTAACTTAGGGGAGTGGAAGACGATTTTTGTAGCACCTCAAGCGCTCAGGTTATTGTACATGGCATTGCTTCGACGAAGGGAGTCTCCAGAGCCGATATCGCTCCACCTTCTATTGCTTTTCGGCTCGTTTTACGAGGTTACAGATGTTCGCGATCGAGTGTACGCAATTCTGGGCATATATCAACGAGGACGGGGAGCCGCTGAGCTCCCGCAGTGTCTGATTCCGGACTACCACAAGAATAGTCAGGAAGTCCTACGAGAGGCGACATATTATGCGATCAAGGAAAGTCAATCACTACATTTGTGGCATGTGCAACAGTGTAAACCTGATGTCTCACCGATCGGTGGAATTCCATCTTGGGTGCCTTTGCTAAGATCGGCATACTCCCTGGAGGACCAACCAACCAACTTTGCCGTTTCTATAGACACTCATAGAGCAGATGGAGGCAGACTCCGTCCTCAAGATGGTCTTGAGAGGGCGGGCATGGTACTTGGGGTCGAGGGATTTCGTTCTTGATACAATTTCTTCACGCACGGATTCGCTCAGATTCAGCAACCTTGTCGTCCAAGTCTTGCGTTTCCTGCAAGGTGCCGTGGATCTCCTCAACGGATGGGTTCAGGCACCAATTGTGGATCTGCAAGACCTCCAGCGGACACTAGTAGCTGGTCAGCAGAAGCAGACCTATGGTGAACGCCCTTTGGACTCACTACTGGCTCGCCTATCTTCTAAAGACGAGGTAATAGTGCTCAAATCCCCCGCTGGCCCCGATCCGCTCGCGCGCCGGCCGTCCGGTGTTGAGATCTACACTCATGATCTGTGCTTAGTCTGCAGGAATCGCTGCTTCTTTGTCACACAGGCAGGCTACATTGGCCCAGGACCAGAACATCTACAGGATGGACATATTGTCACTATTCTGAGTGGCGGTGATACGCCGTTCGCACTGCGTCGGTGCGACATTGGACAGGAGCAGTACCAATTGCTCAGCTCATGCTACGTGCACGGCGTCATGCATGGCGAAGCAGCGGAAAGACATGATGAGCAGGGTTTGCCATGGCGGTCCTTTGACATCGTGTAGTTCCTCGTTTGAAGCTGCACTGGCGTTATATGCAGTCTGGAGATTCTGCAGGTGTACGGCTTCCGCCGATAGTGCTGTACCACATCAAACGAGACCGTTTACTATGATCCGCGGATTACTCGATCTCGTAGCATTCCGCCACGCTCGCCATATTACACCGGAACCTGTGAGCGAAGTGGCAATTGCAGTGCCGCATCACCCATCGGTCGGACCTGAGACAAATTGCCCGCGCGTCATCGGAGATTGCTCAATTGGCAGACACGACACTGGCAAGTAGGCTGTACAAGCAACGATCATGATGGAATCCTCTGGTTGTATGATCTTGTATGATCTATATCGGTGTATAATCAGAGCCGTTGTAAGCTGCATTCGTCTATGACAGCTTCAGTGGCTCTCAAGCACACTATGCAGTCCAGAGCTCCTCTGACACTCCACAAGCATTCTCGCCTGCTTCGCCACATCCTTCAGCCTACTTAGCACCTTCTCGTTACCTTCCTTAAATCCATAGATTGTGTACGGAATCCCCAGATCCTGGCAGAACTCCACAACGTACTTTTGCGCTCTTCGCAAGTTATGTCGTGGCATCCGCGGGAAGAGGTGGTGCACGGCTTGAAACTGCAGCCCACCGTGGAAGAAGTCCAGCCACTGGGGACAGTCCACATCCATTGTCGTGCGTAGCATGCGTTGTGGGAAGGACTCAGCTACACCGAGATCTGAGGTGGACATGGCGAAGTGGGAGAGCGTGATCTGGACATGGACTGGCGTGGTTGTTGCGTGTGAGATCAGCACGAACAGGACGCGAGTCCAAGGCGATGGGGTAGACTTGTAGACTACCAAATAGCCAAACCAGTACCAGAAGAAGACTTGGCCCACCATCTCCAGATAGCGATGCCACCATGCTGGACCCTTGCGAGGACCTTGGAAGCCGAAGATGTACTGCCAGCTCAGAGCGTACAAATTGAAGCGGCCGAACGTCAGCAGAGGGTAGTACAGATAGTGCTGGTACTTCAGAGTGAATTGCGCCATGGCGTCGAATGACATGATCCTGTCGTAGTATGTACTCTTCAAGCTGGAGAAGAAACGTGGTGTGATGGCGAAGAACGGCATGTGCTGGATGTCCGGATCATGCTCGGGCGAGTTCGTGACAATGTGATGGACATTATGATTGCGCTTCCACCAGCAACATGAGAGCCCACCGAGGAAGTCAGCAATAAAGATACCGATGCAGGAGTCGATGTGATAGTCGTGCGTGATGCCCATGTGGCCAGCGTCGTGCACGGTGAACGTCAGTTGGTGCCAGAACATACCAAGGCAGACTGCAGAGGCAATATAGTAGCCGGAGCGAAGGAGAAAATAGGAGCTGAGAGCAAGGAATGTGTAGCGTGCGGCTTCGATTGCGTAGTCTTTGTAGCTGCAATCGTACAGACCTTCGCCGCGCACCTTGTCGTCAAGAGCTTGGTACTTTGAGATTACTGTAGCTTGAGTCGCTGCATCGAGACTGGGGAAGGAACCCATATCGTCCTGTTGTTCTTGCGTCGTACGAACTTTCAGTCTGCTTTGCAGGGTAGAGTATCCGTCCACCTCGTCAATAGCATGTGAGGAGAGCGAGGTAGCCGATGATGAGGTACTGATGCTCGAGTTTTGCCCACCAACCGCTGAGCTCTGCTTCTGTCTGGCTCTCAATTTGTCAAACATCGGCGACGGCTCTCCAGACGATTCGCTGCTGTCCGGCTCGTCTGGATTCCCAGATTCAATGTCAACGCGGAATCGAAACGTGCCATCCTGAATGGGGGGCACGAAGTCTCGCCATTGGCCCTCGATCTTGCCAATCTGATACTTCTTCATCACATCTTGCGTCTCCAGCGAGTGGAATGCATGAACCTCCAGACTTGCATCTCGCCCAACCATATGCAATATGGCTTTGTCACCTCCTGGATGATAGGGTAGCCAGGCATCGACCTTGAGCACTGCTCCATCGATGACCACAACCTTCCTGCCGTCAGCAACAAGATGCTCGACATCATCGCGACTCAAGATCCTATCTCGGTATCGAGATGTCTGTTGTGTCGCAGTCATGGTTGCGTGCGGATACCGGTCCAGCCGGCAAGTGTGTACACCTGAGTGTAGTGATCAGCTCCAGCGATTTTGCACTCGATATGCACACATGTGTGCTGTGAAATGAGTGAAGGTGGCAAGCACCAGCGCCTCGGAGTTTGTGGAGTGAACTCAGTTATTAATTTTGCCAAGACATCTGTTGCCTGACGTCCGTGGAGTTCGATACACCAGAGCTCAGACACCACTAGGACTTCACTTCATTATGTTTGCTTGATGCTTGACCGTTGCGCTCCCATCAATTCACTCCGAATCGAGCAATATTTTGCTGTTCGTCCTGTCATCTTCGACCTCTCCGACATGACTATTTGCGGTACTGCGGTGGCATTGGACTGAGCGCATCCAGCTCAGCGAGTGCTAGAGTCGAGCTTCTAGCCCTCGATCCACTGGACATCGACCTCCAAAGAAACCCGAGTCATCGGCGCAACCGCCATATACCTCAGCATGGATATCCTCACATCGTTTCCGCCCATGAAGGCACTAGGGCCCGAAGCCTTCGACAAACAGATCACAGCCTACCTCACTAAACTCGACAAGCTGCCCACAGCAGCGTTCAGCAAGGCTAAGGATGGCAAATCACCGCTAGACGTCTTGTCTCCTTCATCCAATAGCATCCCATACATATACTGCCTGCTAGAGGCAACCAAGTCACTCGGCAAGGACAAGGCGAAGTGGGACGAGCTGCTTAGCAAAGTAACCTTGTTCTATGCAACATTCGATTCGATACAAATGCGGTACGTAGGTCAAGCGTGGGTTGATCTATGGAAGTGGACAGCAGAGTGCCTCGATCACCTTGGTATCATCGACCTCAGCGTGCTTTCGTCTGCCATCCTTCGCCTAGATCCCTCGGCAGCCACCTTCACCAGCTTGCACCTTCGCTTCGTACGGCTCTGTCTGGGAAACAACACGCCCAGCCAAGCGCTTCCAATTCTAGACAGGGACATCTACGCGTTCCCACATGCAAACGCGAAGAACGTTCTAGCAGAGCTGCCAAGTGAAGAGTTGGGGTTGAGCAACGCGTACATCAACGAGAAGTCAGGGCTGTCTGAAAAGTTGCGTCCAGATCTGGTCATGGAGTACTATCTGCTGGGTGCTCAAGTATACATTGGGACACGTGCACTATCAAGAGGAAGGCTGTTCCTCGAGCTTGTGATACTGCACCCAGCGCAGAACCATGCTACTAGCGCATTACAGGTCGAGGCATTCCAAAAGTGGCTGCTCATAGGCTTACTCACAGACGGTAAGCCGTTTCCGTACCCCAGGACTATGGATCAATCAACGATCAAAGCGCTCCGCTCCATGAGCAAGGCCTATGAAGCTCTGACGGAGAGCTTCGAGAGGAGAGACTCGGCGAAGTACTATGCTGAGATGGATGCTGGGCAGCAAATTTGGGCGGAGAATGGGAACTACCGATTGGTGGCAGAAGCAGGTCAAACGCTCATGCAATATCGGGTGTCAGATCTGCAAAAGACCTACGCGGCTCTGCCAGTGAGCAGGGTAGCGTACCACCTGGGCATGGCTTCAGAAGACACGCTTTCGACACTGGACAACATGATTCGCACCTCAAGTCTGGACGCCACCTTGACGCCTAGAACAACAGCTGCTGAGGCGGTGCTTCGCTTCAACATGAAAGCGTCAGGTCGTAGCCAGGGAAGCGTTGACGTGGAAATGCAAACGAAGCGCATCGAGGAGCTGATCGCAGCTGTTCGTGATGCTGACAAGCGATTGGAGCTCACCAAAGAGCACATCGACATTACGAAGCGCAACAAGCGGACTGGCACGGATGCTGAGCTGGCCGACCAGATGGACCTCTCCTGGGACACGCCTTCTGCGCCCGCAGGAGTGATGGTGATCTCAGAGGACGATGCGGAGGAAGACATCATGGCCTAGGCGGCTATGGCAGAACCGGTTACTAGGATCTCTACAGAGACTTGTACGGGACGACGGCTCGTAGACTACCTCGGCTGCGAGGTGATATGAGCATTGAGCTTTAGCGAAGGCGCTCTGGGGATGCTCACTGCGCTTAGACGCGGTGTGCTGGGCACTTGCATGAAAGGGACGACAGTGATGATAGATGCATGAGAGTGACATACGCAGACGGAGGTACTCTGCATCAAGGTCACATAGCTGCACGTAGTGTCGAATGCACAAATGGATACAGATTACCTCTTCGTTGCATCTGCGGTTGAACCTCACTTCACTTCCCCACAAAAACGCGTCGTCCAGAAATCTTGAAGCACGCGACTGCCAACCTTGTCGAGTACATCCGCGTAGATGACAGACAATTCTTTCGCGACCATGTCCTACGCCTCTACCCCGGTGACCGACCTCCCCACTCGCTCGCCAAAGCGCAAACGCACCCCATCCCCATCCTCCGCTTCCTCAGCTTACCACACCCCCGCCAATGGCACACCCTCCCTACCCCACGCCAACACCGGCGCAAACACATACGATGGCGCAGCAGACCTCCAATTCGCTTACGAAGACGACGAGGCGCCGAATGGCTTGGGGATACGCACGCCAGACGAGCTGCGGAGCTCAGATGAGGATGATGGGGAGGAGAAAGTAGCAGTGAGGGAGAGACCGAAGAATCTGGATTTCAAGGTGTGGAAGGTGCTGAAGGGACATCAAAGGGGTGTGGCAGCGGTAAAGTTCAGTCCTGACGGGAAATGGGTGGCTAGTTGTTGTATGTATGCTTCACTG
Source organism: Cryoendolithus antarcticus (assembly GCA_002077065.1). NCBI lineage: Eukaryota > Fungi > Ascomycota > Dothideomycetes > Cladosporiales > Cladosporiaceae > Cryoendolithus > Cryoendolithus antarcticus. Next base: position 43,689 of record NAJO01000041.1, on the reverse strand, counting down.
CCCTGGCATTTTACACGAGGGAATCGGTGAGACTGACTCGGTACACACAGCGGCGGACTGCACGATCAAGATCTGGGCGACTGCTACTCGAGCGCTGCAACATACACTCGAAGGCCACTTGGCGGGCATATCGACCATCGCCTGGTCACCTGACAGCCGAATCCTCGCTTCAGGGTCCGACGACAAGCTCATCCGACTCTGGGACACACACACCGGCAAATGCCTCCCACAGCCTCTAGTAGGCCATCACAATTACGTCTACAGCCTCGCCTTCTCCCCCAAAGGCAACATGCTCGTCTCCGGCAGCTACGACGAAGCCGTCTTCCTTTGGGACGTCCGCACCGCGCGCCTCATGCGCAGTCTGCCTGCCCACTCTGACCCCGTATCTGGCGTGGACTTCGTGCGAGATGGCACGCTAGTGGCGAGCTGTAGCAGCGACGGACTGATACGGATTTGGGACGCGGCAACGGGGCAGTGTCTCAAGACTCTGGTGCATGAGGATAATGCTCCTGTGACAAGCGTGAAGTTTAGTCCGAATGGAAAGTTTGTGCTTGCCGCTACGTTAGACTCGAGTTTGAGGTTGTGGAGTTATGTTGATGGGAGGTGTAAGAAGACTTATCAGGGGCATAAGAATGAGAAGTATAGTATGGGTGTTTGCTTCGGGACGTATGGCACTGTTGGTGCTGAGGAGACATCGATAGAGGGAGAAGAGCAGAAGTGGGCTTTCGTGGCTTGTGGAAGTGAGGATGGGAGTACGGTGCTGTGGGATATAAGCTCGAAGAAGGTGCTCCAGAGATTGGCGGGCCATGATGGACCCGTGTTGGGAGTCGACTTCTGTGCGAATGGGGAGCTGCTGGCGACATGCGGTCTAGACAAGACTGTCAAGCTTTGGCGAAGAGGCGATGCTGGTGGTCTAAACGGACACGCAGCTACTGCTGCGGCTGAGGTCATTGGGGCGAATGGGACTCACGAGGCGATGCTGACAGACTGAGCTGTTGGAAGTCAGATACCGTTGAACGGCTACATACAATCTCTGAACACGGGACAGAGATCAGCAGATCTTTCCTAGGTCTGCACCAAGTGGACCGACTCTCCGACGATGCGAGTCTCCCGGCGTGAACCATGCAAAATCGCCGACGAGGCCACGAAGCGCCATCAGGCATCCCGTCGACAGCGCTAGACACGTGTGCATTCCACGTGCGTGGAAGCAGCGTCAGCTCTCCGAGCAGAATTGTCAACTTGGACTGGACCTCTCGGTGGCGGCAGTCATGGCGGCGGCAGTCGTGGCCTTCTGGCTAGGAGCACTAGTGATACGGAGAACGATTGACCTGAGTGGAGGAGAACGGTTGACCTGAGTGGACGCCCTTGAAGAGTAGCAGACCATACTAGATGTGCCAAGTCGATTTTTCGTCACGGCTAAGGACTATCGTGCTACATCGACTTAACGCCTAGGACACCTTGACGACCATTCGCCAGTGCGACCGAGATAGCTCATCACCCACCGCGTCTATTGCAGATCTATATGGAGCCCACGTCTTTAAGCAGTTCCGCTGAAGTCCCTCTGGATTACCTGGCTTCATCCAGCCAACCGGAGTCCCTTCCGCTCCATGTCGACCCAAGATGAGATTGACCCTGGGTACGTAGTAGCTGTCTCGACCTGGTGTGCAATTTGTACTGCATCTCACATCCAAGCGAGCAAGCCACTCCATGCTGCACACACGGCAATTCTCCGCCAACAATGCAGTCAGCTGTACGTCTGCCGTACCCCAGATGCTGTACCTTCGCGTCACGCATTCTTCTACGTGTCAATCGCGCCGGCGCTCTGTTGCTACCGACAGTCAGCCTAACCTTGGGTACATGTCACTTCTGATTGTTTCGTCCAGTCTGACAGCGTTTTCCATGGGTCTGGAACGCATTCTTGTGGTCCATCAGGCCGTCCACGTTGTGTGCATTCATCCCTGTCTACAATGGCTCAGCCGCACGCGCGAGCGAAAGTGACCAAGAATCTAGCTCAGGTACCTGCAGCAGATTGAGATGGCTAAGCTCTCGATAGTGTACATGCAGGCCAAGAGATACATCTGCGGTCGTGGTGAGGAGAACCGACGTTTGGCATTGTCGCGGTTTGGCAGTTGCTATATCAAGACGTTTGTAGTACGAAATAGTGTGACCGAGTTTCGAGGGCCACTACAAGCCTCGGCGGAGAATTGATGTAGTCCACATACTGTTGTACCCCACGATACCCCGGTGGTCGCAGAATGCACCAGCGATGACTTGGGGCCGTTAACATCGCCAAGTGTGGCTTCAATGATCAAATGTGGCTTACCGACCGCCTTTCATGAGCCGCGTACCAAATACTGATCCCTGAACGACTAGGTGGATTGTAAGCGCAATCTGAGCGCTACTTGGCGATATGCAGATCTCCCCAACATTCTAGAGCCAAGCGAGGTACCAAGCACGTCTTCACTGCTGAAGCAATCCTCCGCCCCTCACTACTGGCCGCGATAAGATCTCACACCACAGTGGAAACGGTCTGGATTGGTGCAAGGCTGAGAACGCGTGTGTTCTGCTGGGCCTGCAGTAGCGCCTTCGGAGTCCACTACCGTTGTAGCCGTTTGAACTCTGTTTGCCCGATGCATCGAAACTCCACGTCTCCACTCTCACGAAAGCATTCCAAGCAGCACGGGTTTGGTATATGAACGCACCACATCTGACACCGTCGCACGGCATGCCACATTTGCGGAGAATTGTGATACGCGTGCACAGCTTGCACGACGCTGCCGCTGCAGGTTCTTTGCGTGCCGTGCTCGCCTGCATGCCTTCATGACTTCATGACTCCGAGCCGTCCATCATCTCTCCACCTCACATGCACGCAGCTGTAGGATCGCGAGGCCTGTGGACCGCACGGGCGAATTACATAGGAGGCTTACTGTCATCATCTAGGACCAACATGTGCTCTCACGCAAGATCGGCCACGAAACCCCGCCAAGGGCGCATGGCTCCTGAGCAGCGGACATCCGTATCACAGTGCGCGATTTCGACGGTGCAGCGCGACAAAGAAACCGAGTGCATGGGTCCGCGTGCGACTGCATATAGCATGTTCGCTGGCCCAGCCAGACGGTGGTCCAGAAGATTTGCGACGTTTCCTGCACGGCATTCTCTTTTGATAGCGGCGGGAGGGTTCTCCTGAAACTGACCGGGGCTGCGTTGGTGCTTTGAGTTTGACGCCGTTGAGTACCGCTTTGGGACGTTGCTAAGGCGTTTGGTATCTATACACGACTGACCTCATATGTACACCCGCGATCCTCCACGTTGGGCAGTATCGACTGCACTTGCTACATCGCGAGGCTTCTCGGCTGCTGGTCGTTGGGTGGACGACTTTTCAAGACACTGGTCGACTCTGCTGGCTCAGACTACACGACGATTTTCATTGAACGACACCATGGCCGATCCAATGTCGCCACATCGCCGGGAACAGCAAATAAGCATTATCACACACGACCTGGAGTCGACGTTATATTCTTCCGCAACAGAGATCTCGACGTCGATCGACAGTCCCATTTCAGATCAATCACCTGGCTCACCCTCAGAGCTTGTTCGACGATCAAATTCGTTACGATCACGAGCACTCGTTGCTAGCAGACCGATTTCGCCGACAGACACAAGTCGCCTACAATCACCCACCGTCAAGCCGGAGTCACCAGACGTTGTTGTACTCTGCCTCTGGCCACACGCCACGTCGTCACAGATCAGCTTCTACACCACCGGCTACACCGATCTCTATCCCTCGGTCCAGGTATTGGCACTGCGCAGCTCATGGCTACCGGACTCCCGAAACCGCGAAGAGATCCTCGACGCCCTCACGACTACTACCTCCGAGAAGTGTTTTGTTCTCGAGAAGGACTCACCCGCAGCAACGCCAACAGTCCTCCTCCACCTCTTCGGCCAAGCCGGCGCCCAGGATGCCACCTCTCTCCTCCGTGCCTACCGCACCCGAATACAATCGCCCATGAACGTCCGCGCCATCATCTCCGACTCCGAGCCAAGCTTCTTACTCAGTCTCCCAACGACCCTATCACAAGCCTTCACCTTCATCCACCACATGCTCCTCGCGCTCATAACCCTCCTCTCAACCCTGCTAAACGTCTTCGAACCCCACACAAACTCTGCTACACGAATACGAAACGATCTCGCGGACCCATTTCTCGTACCCGAAGGCGTTCGAAGGGGTTTCGTTTTCGCCGAACGGAACCTGATGTTCTCTTGGGATGACAGGGCAGTGGGTTCGGAGTCTGTGGAGGATGATGAGGACGGTGAGGCTGTCGAGCGGAGGGACTACAGCGTTAAGCGGGACTGCGTTGATGTGAGGGGACGATTGACGGGGGATCAGGAACGGTATTGGCTTGGGGTAGAGGGGGTGTGGGAAGGAGGGTTGGGTTGAGCGAGGTTTGGGTAATGATGCAATGAGCGAATGGTTTACTGTATACATATCATAGAAATACGAAATGTTATCGCAAGTCGTCTGATCATTGGCATGATTGTCCGCTATCAAATCCGCCACCAAACCCACGCGCTTCAGATTGCACACACATGGCGACAGTTTGGCCATTCGAGCAGATCTACCATATGAATGGAGTTGGCGAGACAAGGTGTGTGTGCCTGACAGGCTAGCCGCGTACCCTGGGATCATCGAAGTTGACTTCTGCTGGGCGCCAGAGGTTTTAGTTCCGACGCTGATTAGAAGGCAGCCTTTGCAGTCGGACTCGGATGTCCGCGCAACGAGCTTGCTTGTAGAGCTGTCGATCACGTGGTAGCTCGCAACGCCACATACCTTACCAACACGAAATAGCTCATAAAGCTCAGAATTCTCCGACTCCATGCGCTTACTGCAAGTCAGACAATTGAGACGGTGTACTGCAGTGTTTGACGATTTCCATCTACTCTAAACTCCTCAATCGTCCCGAACCCGTATGTACACTTACACAGAATCGAACCGCGTTTCATTTCCCATCCACGAACCCTAGCAACATCTAGTGATGTCTCGCATGCTTCTGGTGCTCGTGCAAGTGCCTCTTGTAGCCTGCTGGTGCAGTGGCTGTCACGTATACGTCATCGGTGACAGTTACGTACTCGGTAACAGTCACTACGTCTGGGTCTCCGCCTGCAGGCGCTGCTGGGGCGGCGGTGGTCTCGGCTGACGCAGCGGAGGAGGCAGGCGCCTCGTAGCTGGCTGGTGCGGACTCAACTGGGGCAGAGTAGGCGGGTGCGGAGTATGCTGGTGCCGAGGAAGCTGGCGCCTCGTAGGCTGCGGAGGAGGCAGGCGCAGAGTATGCGGGTGCGGAGTAAGCTGAGGAGGCAGGCGCGCTGTATGCGGACGACGCAGCGGCGGAGCTGACGGGCGCAGCGGGGGCGTTGCTGCCACCGTACTGGGTACCTCCGTTCACTGACGACGGGACCGGGATGGTAGAGGCCTCAGGGCCAAGAAACTTGCCCTTGTTCGCTGGCCCGCTGGCGCTGCTGCCAGTCTTGCACACAGCCTGGTTGGCGTAGCACTTGTCCTCCATGATCTTGCAGCCTACACCGCCGACCGCGCCGGCAGCGTCCCAGCAGGCTTGGACTTGCGCCCAGCAGTCCTTGTCAGCAGCCCAGCAGCCGTCCTCTGAGTTGGAAAAGTCGGGGAGCTCCTTGCCGCACCAGTTGTTGTTCGTGGCGATGCAGTCGGTGACGATGCCGTCGGTCTGGCTGGTCTGTGCGGTGGTGGAGGCGGTCGCGAAGCTTGCGACGCCAGGGCCGGGGATGGGGTAGTCCTTGTCCATGGGTGTGGCCCAGACGTCGAAGGTGACGGCGCTGGAGGACATGTTGACGTGGCCTGGGATGGAGACGGTGGAGGCTGGGCCTTGAGTGCCGGAGGACTCGAGGAAGACTTGTGCGCAGCCGACGTAGAACTCTGGCGCGCCCTTGGGTCCGGCGTTGTGGAGGGCAAGCAGCTCGGGGCGGACGAGGTAGTCACCACCCTGGAGAGACTCGGGGAGCGTGACAGTGATACGGCCCTCGTTCGCGATCATGCGCTGCGTGCACCATGGGTTGGGACCAGAGTCACTCGCATCGTAGCCCTCGTCCCAAAGCTTGAACCATCCATCACCGGCACCTGAGTCCGTAGCAGCGTTGCCAACCTTCTTCAGGTAGACGGAGCAGGGACCCATGTGACCGTGATCGAGAGGACCGCGGGAGACATCATCGGGCCATTGACGGTACTCGAATGTGATGGAAGAGCCACTGGTGACGGAGCATGTGCGCGCGACACCGGCCTCGCCGTTCTGTCCGCAGACCATGTCATCGGAGCTGAGGTCCTTGATGGGGTTGACGGCACCCTCGGCGTTGTAAGGCGTGCGGACGCAAGTGCCGCTACCCTGGCCAACACCGTTGACGTAGAACTCGGAGAACAAAGTGTGGGCGTTGGCGCCAGCCGCCAGGGCCAGCAGAGTGGTCGTAGTGTACTTCATGTTGGCGTTGTGGTGTTGAGATATCGAAAGTGATGGCGACTCTCAAAGCTGCGTGTTTTGAAGGAGTGGACGCGTAGGACGCAGTGTAAGGAATGTAAGTGCAGTGACTGCGAAGATTTGAGAGTCTGTCTATTCGAGATGCACGAAAGGAGAAGCGGGTTTACCTGCTAATAAGACCGTTGATCGTCACAGGGGAAAAACAGTCGCGCGGATCGTGAAACACTAGGAGTTATCGCCAAGCCGACTCACGACAGTTTCGCGAGGCGCTTGTAGGTAAGGCTGAACCACGTGTCTCGCTATCTTTGTTGCTGCGACATTTCGAGAACCCGTACACTATTTCCTCTTGCTTGTAGATGTCGTTGGTGATGGTGTACGTTCTTACATTTGTTCCCGATATAGAGGTAGCCTCGGAACCTCGAAGAGAGGAAGGCCGCGAATAGAGTTCATCGCGAGTGCCCAATTTCGGTATTCTTGTTTAGCGCCCAAGCCAAGACCTAGGGAAATTGCATTGACATCCACCTTCGCGTGAAAGTTCGGGTGCTGGTGCGGCGTGGAAGGATGAGAGGAGGCGCTGGCAGAATTGCCATGTCGGCGCGGATGTGTTCGTCCTACAGTCGTGGCCTGAGCATGTCCGCGACTGTATCAGCAAGCTGTGTCGTTGATCGTTTCAATGGCATAGATGCCTCCCTGACGCCGTTCACGAGCAGCATTACCTTTCCTCTGCCGCGCCTGTCGAGTGTAAATGGTCACGCCATGCAAGGCACCACTTGCTCTCGAGCAGCGCAGTGCCCGGCACGAGAGTGCCTGTGGCACAGCAGTGGATCATGCAGTACCAAGCCGTTGCAAGTTGCGCCCTTGGACGAATGTGCGGTGCTCTCGGTTGTGCTGGAAGAGCGACTGGGAACACTGCTCGCAGACGCCTGCACGCTGTAGCAGAGTACAACGCTATGTCTGGTAATCTGAAACCTACATGGATAGATGCGGATGGGTAGATTTCGTCGCGAGACAGTAGGGCGCTTTGTTCATCGTTCTTGCCTTCGTGTTCCACCGTCGACCCCACCTTCTTACCCCACGTCTCGCAGAGCAGTCATTTGTACCTTAGTGTACCTCACTCGACTTCATGTTGATCTACTATTAAGCTCGGACAGCCAGCCTGCGATTCTGTAATATGGCAGACGAGGATCTAGCAACAAGAGCGCCAGAGAGCGATGCGGCGGAGCAGAGCGCCATACCCGGGGACAGCAAAGTCGACCAAGGCAGTGCGAGCTTGGGAGTGAGTTCGCCATGGCCAGTGTTCGCTGTGAGAGAATATACTGATGCCATGCAGGAGCACTGCACCACAGACCGACCCACACGTATGCTTGCGATGATGTTGCCATCCCTCTCATGCGATCGCTGACGAGGATCCAGCCTCCGGGGCAAAGCCCACAGGCGTGAGCGTCTCCAGACGCCCAGACAACAAAATCCCCCATGCTGAAGAGTCCACCAGGAGCTCACCAAATTTGACGACATAGAGGTCTACATCACCAAGCCTGCCGACTACCCTCATTCGCCCTCCAAGCTCCTTCTCCTCCTCACAGGCGGCACCGGAGTGCACTCCACGAACAACCAGCTCCAAGCCGACAAATGGGCGACGGAAGGCTTCCTGGTCGTAATGCCAGATCAGTGCGTCAATTATCTGTCTCTACTCAGAGCTCTTCCTGACTAATGCCTGATAGGTTCGCCGGCGACCCAGCCCCCACGACCAACACCTCAACCTCAACCACATCCCCAACCCTGATTGAACAAGTCAAGCTAGGCTTCGCCACGGTAGCTAAGTCCTTCACAATAGACATGTGGCTCGCGCGTCACACACCCGAGACGGTACTTCCACGTCTGCACAAAGTCCTCTCAGCCATACGGGAAGAGTTCGCAGACGCAGTTGCGAACGGCGGCGGAGTCTACGCAGCAGGCTACTGCTTCGGCGCTCGCTATGTCCTGCTCCTCGGCTCCAATCTAGACGAAGAGACTGCTCGCGGGGATCGCGCACCAGAATCTACGGCAGAAGAGGGCATGGCGAAACACGGCGCTGCGATCAAAGTCGGCGCTATCGCGCATGGAACTTTGATCTCGGCGCAGGACTTTGCGAAGGTGGAGGTTCCGGTTGGGATCGTGGCGGTCGAGAACGACAGTCTGTTCCCGGATGACGTGAGGGAGAAGGGCGTGAAAGCGCTGCGGAAGCGGAGTGTGGAGGTTGTAGAGGAGGTGTATAAGGATGTGCCGCATGGGTTTGCGGTGCTGGGAGACTATGGTGAGTCGAGCATTGTGGAGAAGCAGGGGCAGGCTTTTGCGCAGATGGTAGGGTGGTTGAAGGGACATTGAGCTGTACTCTCTGGTTTGCTGCTTGCATCTAGCGCCGAGTATACGGACGTGTGAGCTGCCGCGCTTCTGGTCCAGCGGCTGATCCAGTGTCACCAGCCAGCTGCGCATGGCGTTCGTGGCCTTGCTCATATCATCTCCACACACCCCTCCTCGACCCTGCCTCTCACATCCCTCCACCTCAGCACCCACACATCCCCTCTTCTCAGCTCCACCTGCGCCGTGCCCTCCGGCCCCTGAACATCCACCGCCCCGCAATCTCTCAGCACCCGGCAGAAAACCGCAGTATCCTCATCCGGCCTATCCACCATGCTCACGCCGCCTGTCGTGTCATCTAATCGTTGCAGCGAAGCCGGGAAAGCGGAGAGGAAGGACGTGTGGTAGTGCGTTGATAGCAAGGATTGGTGGTGCGTTGTGTATTGCTTCTCGAGCGGGGAGAGGTGGGAGGAGGGGAGGGCGAGAGAGTGGTGGGGGCAGGCGTCAATCTATGGTTCCAGTCAGCAGGTGTAGATGAAGAGGGGAAGTAGCGCAGACGGACCTTTGCGATCCTTGCGCGGAGGTATGAGCGCAGGAGGAACTTCACTCGTTCTAGTTCGGTTTGGTATATGACCAGTGTCGATTTCAGGCCCGGGTTATTTGTCGAGGTCAGGGACTCGATTTTGAGGATCTACACTGTGGTCTCTCAGCTCCGTGTTCCTACCCAGACTCCCAATGCGCTTCCACGAATGCGGTACTCACTTGTGCGCTCAATCGCTGGCTTACGCGAGCGATGAGATCTGAGGGATAGGGTAGAAGCTCGGGAGCAGAGCGCTCGTTCACCCAGGCGCGAGTCAGGGCCTGGAGATCGAGTATTTGAGGATGTACGGAGGGCGAGGAGACCGAGGCGAGGATGTCGGATATGTCTGTGTCCATGGTTGTGGCTTGGAGGGTGTCCGTTGTAACGCGTAGGAGATGGTGGAGGCGAAGGCGCGCTCGGCGCGACACTACACACTCAAGGCGCCATCAATGCCCTGAGGAATGAGAAACCCTACCCGGTGGCGACGATAAGACCTAGTCGCGTCTTGTACCTGGCCTGCACAGTGTACTTTACGCGATTCCGCTGCCAACGGTGGGGTTTCCCCGGCTCGTCCCTTCGCGCTTCGGGCTGTCCCATCACGCAGAGCTTCCCTCCAGATTCCCTTGTTCATCCTTCTCCTCCAAATCCAGCCTACAGATCTTGGCAATTATTGACCACGAGATCGATCCGCCTGCATGCCCGCGCCGGGTACCTGGCTTGACATGCTCGAAGCCTTGCTGTTCACACTGTTAGATCGCCTTGGCCTCGCTTCTTTGCATCAACTAATAATGCAGACATGCTGCCAAGGAGCCTGTAAACCACACGATGGCCTTAGATGTACTATATTATGGCGGGCGGCTTGCAGTCGATAGTGCCCTGGAACTGACAAGGCCAGCTTTGGGGGCTGTCTGGCCAGCTTCCTTTGAACGCTATAGGACCTCGTTGCTGAAAGCTGACTCGTCAACTTGATCAGCCGCTCACCGCGTGATGCGATGGTAGACGAGGAAGGGATGCTCGACTCTGCAAGGAAAGATATAGTACTGGTCCTGTTCTTCATTTCCTACGCTTCTGCGTTCCTCGACTGGTCTCTTCGTCCACCACATCCCATCTTTTTCCTGCACCACACTCGCTTGAAATAAACTAGTAGCAATGCTGTGCCTTACTCTCATAGCATCACTCCTACCGTTCCGTGTTGTCGCCACGCCTACCACCAGCAAGCCTGGCCATGCAAAGCCACCTACCCAAGAGGAATTCATCGTAGAGTTCTCGACCTCCAATCCAGCCAACTAGTACGTCTGCTCCGCCATGCATTGAACCAGTCCGGGAGAGAATGCACCAACCCGGCACCATACCTTCCCTCTCGGCTCCTTCCCAGCATGCCACAACATGCTAATACATTCCAACAGCTCCGACCCCATCTACCACCCCGCCCAAGCAACATCGAACTCCTCCACCCAGATCGTCCTCGTCGCCCTGGCCCCAGGATCTCCCCTCGGCACGCCAGCTTTCGTAAACTACACGAATCAAACAACAGACAGCAACGGCTTCCTGTACGGAGCCCTAGACTTCGATCTCACCTCCTGCCAGAAACCTGCAGCCCGCGGGATCTACGGCGCTTATGCTCCGTCCGTGGGCTCGAACTACGGTCTCGCGATCGATATCAGCCTTGTGAAGGGGCAGCAGTTCTTTGACTGGCTGTACACAGCATCGACGGGAGGCTTGTTCCATAGAGTGGCGGCGGGGAGTAATGGGTTCTTTGGTCAGTCATGTGGTCTCGTGCAAGATACAAAGTTCGGAGTAGGCAATGGGACTCTGCTGACGAGTGTGCAGCGTGCAATCGTACGATCCAGGGAAAGACGCAGTTGGTGCTGGATTGGGGCGCGTACCGGACTACGCCAGTGTTCGGAGCACCGGACGGCTGTGAGTTCACTAGCGTGAGGACGAGGGTGAGTGTTCAATCTGCTGCCCCTTTCCGTCGAGACGTGGGAGCTGACGTGGCGGTAGAATATCACCCAGTCTGCGCGAAAGCAAAAGTGTGCTGTCTGAAGGCGCTATAGCGAAAGATGGTACAGCGTGAAGCAGGCATGAACGGAGCGGATGAGCGCCGCGACGAAACGAATGAGATGTATATACTATAGCTTTGTTCTTGATCTACGACGCTCAGCTCTCGTCCTGAACGCCTTCTAGGTCAGTTTGAGCTTACTCGGCCGGGGTGGCGCTGCTCCGGTCGCCCTTGAGGAACTCGTCGAACCATTGCACGGCTTGGAGGAAGGCGGCTTCCTTGGCGAATTTGACGGACTTCTTGCTGAGGTCGGCGCGGACTGCGGCTGGATTAGTAGTGAAACACCGAAAAGGTATGGCTCCCTCGACTCACCGGCAAAGCCGTGCTCGACGTCAGAGTAAAGCGACATCTGGTAAGGCACTTTCATCTCTTTCAATATATCCTCAGTCTGACGTCTCTTCTCCGCTGGGAAGATTTGATCCGTCTCTGCACATTCGTCAGCACGACCTTCAACTCTGCGCCCCATTGCCTTGTAACATACCAGCAGCAGCAATACTCAACGGCCCAGTAATGCCCTTCACCTTCGCCTCATCCACGAAACTCGGATGCGCCGTATACCCGACATCGACCCCTTTGCCCTTTGCCAAGAATCGACACACGTACTTCCCACCGAAGCAGTACCCGACAGCACCAACCTTCTTCACGCCCTGCTCCTTCATCCAGGCTAGCGTCTTCTCTACAATCGGGTCTACGCTGTTGGGGAGGTGGCCTTTGCCTTCTGGGCCACCCTTTTGGAGCCACTCCATGATGTCGAAGCCCTCGGGACGGTTGAGCTTGACGGGGTCGCCTTGGAAGAGGTCGGGCATGACGGTGTAGTAGTTGTTGGCGGCGAATTGGTCGGAGATTAGTTGGGCGTTGATGAATTCGTTGCCGATGCTAGGGAGGGGTTAGAGTTGCTTTACGCGCGATTGGTTCTCAAGGTGGACTGACACATCGGGCAGGATAATAATGGCCAGGGACTTGTCGCCGGACTTGGGGGTGGAGACATAGGTCTTGACTGCGGTGGGTCAGTATGGCGAGCTCGACTAGAGGCATGGTGGACCGCGTACTCCCTTGAATATCAACGAACTCGCCTTTGGCTTCGCCGGTATGGCGAACACCTTGGGTACAGCATTGTCCTGGAGGGTGAGAGGCCATAGTCACGGTATGAGTACTATTGATGGGAAATGTGAATATGTCGAGAGAAGGATTGTGAACAGAGGTAGGAAGATTATGTACTTGACTTTACTTCAGCGAACCTTTGGAAGAGGCCGGAGCAAAGAGCGAACACCGTTGCGAGGGCGGCATACTCGCTGTCCTCTCGGCACTTGGGTGCCCGCCGCGTGTTCCGCTGTCGGTGACGTGACACGTGGTGGAGGAGATTACAATGATCTACCCCGCCACATGCTGGATGACACGACCATGGGCCCCACCTGCCGTTTCGAGCTGTTTCGTCATTTGCCAGGCACGTCAGGCACAGACAACAAAAGTGACAAACGCGTGCCACCTCTTCTAGACACCAGTCCACCGATCTCTGGTAGCTCTCAAACACTGTTCCACATATACCGCCCAGCATGACCACCTGCCCCCACCTCACCTCCGCCTCCCTCCACCCTCCCCGCCCCTCCGACTCCGTCTATCGCGAAGACTGCACCCTCTGCTTCGACAGCATCGACTCCCCCTCCGGCCTCTCAGTCTGCCTGCACTGCTTCAACGGCGGCTGCACCGACGACCGCAATCACGCCCGTCTCCACGCCACACAAGCCCAGCATCCTCTAGCAGTCAACATCAAGCGCACGCGCAAACGGAAACACCGCGATGAGCCGCCGCAGAAGCTGAGTAAGCTTGCTATCTCCGCGGAGACGGAAGAGGATCGGTATGAGACGGAGACGGATCTGAGGTGTTCGGAGTGTGGTGTTCAGGGGTTGAAGAGGGAGGGGAGGGTGGAGGAGGTTGTTGAGGGGGTGTTGAGGGCGAATACTTTTTCGAAGCAGGAGGAGGTTAAGGCGTGGGAGTTGGAGTTGACGCCTTGTGAGCATACGCTTTGTCTGGAGCAGGAGACTAGCAGGCAAATTGGGAGTGGGGATCTGGGGCACTGTGGGGAGTGCGAGTTGAAGGAGAATCTGTGGCTGTGTTTGACGTGTGGCAATCTGGGGTGCGGGAGGAAGCAGATGGGTGGCGTGACGGGGAATAATCATCAAGTGGAGCATAACCAGAAGACTGGACATCCTGTGGCAGTGAAGCTAGGGAGCATCACTGCTGAGGGCAATGCCGACATCTACTGCTATGCCTGTGATGAGGAGCGGACGGACTCGGAGCTCGTGCTACATCTGTCGCACTGGGGGATTGACATTGCTGGTAGGGAGAAGACGGAGAAGAGCTTGCAGGAGCTGAACGTGGAGCAGAACATGTCGTGGGATTTCAGTATGACGAACGCGGATGGCAAGGAGCTTACTGCAATGTTTGGGCCTGGGTTCACTGGACTGAAGAACCTTGGGAACAGCTGCTACCTCAACTCCGTACTACAATCGCTCTTCAGCATGCCCGAGTTCGCCAAACGATACCACCGGCCGGACGATGATGTACCTGCGACCGGCAAGCCAGCAGAAGACTTGGAGATACAGCTTCGCAAGGTCGCGGACGGACTACTATCAGGCCGGTACAGTGTACCAGAAACAGACGTAGCGACCTCAGAAGACACGCCCGAGCAGCCTCATCAGCGTGGTCTGGCACCAGCGATGCTCAAATACCTCATTGGGCGTGGCCACGAAGAGTTCAGCACCATGCGGCAGCAAGACTCCTTCGAGCTGCTCCTCCACCTCCTCAAACTCATCACGCGCTCTCAGCAAACGGCCAAGGCTCAGTACAAGGACACATCCGATCCAGTCGACGCCTTCCGCTTCACAATGGAGCAGAAGCTACAATGTCTGTCCTGCAAGAAAGTCCGCTACAGCCAGGACTCGATGGAGAATCTCTCGGTCGCGGTGTCCATTCGCCGCGTGCCCAAAATTGATACCGACACCGCGATGACCGACGCGACCGAAACTACCAAACCCAAAGACGACTTCGAGCCCGTCGCCCTTGAAGAGTGCCTCACGTCCTACACAGCCGAAGACACAGTCGAGCTCACATGCCCCTCCTGCTCAAACAAAGACGGCTTTAGCAAGCAAACGCGGTTCCTCACCTTCCCCACAATACTCGCCATCAACGCTCGCAGGTTCGAGATCGTGAATTGGGTCCCCACGAAACAAGACGTGCCGGTCATTGTCTCAGACAACGCGCTAGACCTCGAGCCCTTTCGCGCACCGCCGCACGATGCCAGCGAAGAGCTTCTTCCTGAGGATGCTGCACCTGGCAAAGCAGCCTTCACCCCTAATCAAGGTGCACTCGACAGCCTCCTGGCAATGGGCTTCCCGCAACCCCGCTGCGAGCGAGCGCTACACGCTACTGGCAATTCGGATGCCGAGACTGCCATGTCGTGGCTATTCGAGCACATGGAAGACCCCGATATCGACGCGCCTCTCGATCTCGGCGGTGCTGCTGGAGTTGCGGCGAATGCAGCAGTCGACGATGAGAAGATCGAAAGTCTAGGCGCCATGGGTTTCTCTGCCCCACAAGCCCGTCAAGCATTACGTGAGACAGGTGGCGACATGGAGAGAGCGGTGGACTGGCTGTTCAGTCATCCTGACGCCACTGGCGAGTTCTCTTCAGACCCTCCGCCTGCCGACGCTTCCACGACCGAGCCGCCCGCTGCTTCGACCAGTGACACAGCGCCAGCGAAGTACGGACTCAAGAGTATCGTCTGCCACAAGGGCAGCAGCATCCACGCGGGTCACTATGTGGCTTTCGTGCGGAAGACTGTCAGTGAAAAGCAGGGAGGGGAGGAGGAATGGGTACTCTTCAACGATGAGAAGGTCGCCAAAGGAGGGGATGGTGATGAGCTGCAGAAATTTGCTTATGTATATTTCTTCCGTCGGGAAGGGGCGTAGAGCGACGCCGGTGCGTGTCTGGGAAGTATACGTAGCTCAATCCTGTGGCGAGCATTGGGGGAGAAGCATGAGGTATGAAGGGTGAGTGTTGTATAGCGGCCACGGCCACACTAGAAATGTTCAATGAACAGGGCAGCGAGTAAGAAGCCACTTGATCAGACGCTCGGACCAGATCTCGCTCAATGCTGCACTCAATGTTTGATGTGCAAGTTATGCACACTATAGCCATCGCATTTATAAATCCATCCCACTGCACCCATGCTATGCACTGTGTTTCCAGATCTCAGCCCACGTCTCTACAAATACTTCTTCGGCGCGCCCGCACGCCGTCTCTTGTACACCACGTACGCCGCGGCGAGCGCTATCTGCACGCCCACCACCACGCCAATCAAACTCCAATGCCGAGGCGAGGAAGATCTCACGACTATAAGCGCACCAGTCAGTACTCGATCCCTAATCACTCAAAGCACAAAAGACATGACTTACTTTGCCCCAACTTCTCCGGCAAATGCTCACTCACACCTCCCCTTACACTCTCCACAGCCTCCCTCATCTCAGACAACTGCATCCTATAATCCTTACTCTCCACATCCCTCAGAATCCTCTGCACCGTCCTCTCAACCTCCTCAACCCGATGATCAATCCTTCCAATCTGGTCCCTGGAGCTGCCATGCTGTATCACACTCGCCGCGAGCTCCTGATGCCGCTCATCTAATCTATGCCCCAGAGTCGCGAGAAGAGCGTACATATCCGCGATCTGGTGCGTGACGCCTTGGATCCTATTATGCAGGTCTGCGAACTGCTCCTTCTGACTCGTTAGCGTCTCTGGCAAGGTATCCGGTAGGAAATCCGGCGCGGAAGGCAGATCGGACAACTTCTGCAGCGTTGGAGGGGAGGGCTTGGAGTCTGCGCGTTTTGCTTGCACGGGTGCGCCGGTATGCGTGTTAGGGGCGGTCGAGACGGCGAAGGAGTAGATTTCGAAGCTATCCGGCGTTTCGGACGTGGAGGCTGTAATGCCGAAGTTGTAGCCTGAGGGGAGGGCGACGCGGGAGGTGCTGAAGCAGTTTTTGTCGTCTATTTTTACGGTCAGGCCGGCGGTGTCGTGGGTAATTGAGAGCTTCGACGGGCGCCCGAGGTTGCGGTAGCTGTAGTCGCAGTGGCCGAAGGCGAGGGATTCGAGGCTGGAGTGGGATTTGAAGTTCTGGCCGCCGTCGTTTAGGAAGCCGCGGATGGAGCCGCCGCGGTTGTTGTACTGGTCGATCACGATCGCTAGGCCGTCAAACTTCTCCACGCCATACAAGTCGTTCTGCCCGACGGCGTTCTTGTCTTGTACGAGCCAGAGCTGGAGGTTGCCGCTGCCTTGATACTCGCCGCTGGCGCGGAAGGAGAAGTCAACATTCCAGTCTGTGCTAGTGAGGGTATGGTCTGCCCACAGAGCGCCTCGCGTGTTGGCGGGTGTTGGTGGCGTGAGAACTATGCGGTCGGAAAGGATCTGAGGCGAGTGGCCTTGAGCGCTGACACTCCAGCCTGGGAGACCTCTGCCATTGGGTGATATGCGCTCGCCGGTGCCGAAGGAAAGGTTGTCCACGATTGAGCGGGCGGATGCTGATGTTGCCAGGATCGCAGCCGCGAGGAGAGGGCGCGCGATCATCTTCATGGTGACGATCGGAGTCGTGAGGGTATGTATATGGTATGTACGTTGTATTGGTGT
Source organism: Cryoendolithus antarcticus (assembly GCA_002077065.1). Lineage (NCBI taxonomy): Eukaryota > Fungi > Ascomycota > Dothideomycetes > Cladosporiales > Cladosporiaceae > Cryoendolithus > Cryoendolithus antarcticus. Next base: position 26,534 of record NAJO01000041.1, on the reverse strand, counting down.
CGTCCAGATGGGATGTACAATGGTCGCGTGCTCACTTCGTGATTACTCCGATGTTTTCTCTGCCCTTTTCCTTTTCACGAGATCTAAGAGCTTCGGAGCAAGCTGCACTCTCCGCGCTCAAGAATGCGGTCGTCCACTCTATCTGTCTTCCCTTCTTCCCAAGCCACCCAGTAACCCCTTCAAGACAGTAACCGTTACCCAGCCGCTGACAGCAATGGCTACAACGAATCTGACCTCTCTTGCAATATCGACAGCAGAAGCGGAGAAATGAAAGGAATGAAGGTGATTGATACTCCCAGAATGCGTTGCGGCGACCGCGAAAGACTCCATAACACTTGTCACTATGAAGATAGAGTAGCCAAGTCGAGCATGGAGCTGGCTGGCTGCAGGGGTACTATGCGGAGGCCGGAGACGGATACTTCCGCGCCGAAGAGCTTCGGAGGTGTCATCGAGAGAGTGGACTACTGCCGTGAGATGCAGGCGTTGTAGTATTGGTCGTGCGACTGTGATCTCATCTGGTATTCAATATTTCGCGTCGACACTGGAAGAAGCGACCGACGCAGACTCAACAACTACATCGCCTTCAGGTGACACAGTAAGATGGCGGACCCACGGCAGATGTGGGAACAGCTTCAGAAGAACGTCCAGCGCGTACAGAAGTCAGGCGGAGCAAGGTATGGGATACTCCAGTATGTACGGTCAGCAACATCGACTGACAGGACCACAGATTCGGCGGCGCAGGTGGTGCAGGCGGACCGGCAAACCCCAAAGCAGCACTAGGTGGCATAGGCCTCCTCATAGCAGGCACAGGCGCCTTCTACCTCTTCAACAACGCTCTCTTCAACGGTACACACTCCCGATATCATTTCTGCCGGGTATCAGACACTAATGCAACGCAGTCGACGGTGGCCACCGCGCAATAAAGTACACCCGCATCGGCGGCGTCGGCAAAGAGATCTTCGCCGAGGGCACGCATCTCAAGATCCCCTGGTTCGAAACGCCCATCGACTACGACGTCCGCGCCAAACCGCGCAATGTCGCCTCCCTCACCGGAACGAAGGATTTGCAGATGGTGAACATCACCTGCCGTGTGCTTTCACGACCGAGAGTAGACGCCCTACCGCAGATCTACAGAACGCTAGGGACCGACTACGATGAGCGCGTGCTACCGAGTATCGTGAATGAGGTGTTGAAGAGCGTTGTGGCGCAGTTCAATGCTAGTCAGTTGATTACGCAGCGAGAGAATGTGGCGAGACTTGTAAGGGAGAATCTTGCGCGGCGGGCGGCGAGATTTAATATCATGCTTGATGATGTGTCACTGACGGTACGTCGCACTGAAACCCCTTTCCGGCGCTGGTCGCGGTCACTGACAGAAAACCTATAGCACCTCGCCTTCTCCCCCGAATTCACAGCAGCCGTCGAAGCCAAACAAGTAGCGCAGCAAGAAGCCCAGCGCGCCGCCTTCGTAGTCGACAAAGCGCGCCAGGAGAAGCAGGCTACTGTTGTGCGAGCCCAGGGTGAGGCTCGCTCTGCAGAGCTGATCGGTGACGCAATCAAGAAGAGCAGGTCGTACGTTGATTTGAGGGAGTTCGATAATGCGAAGACTATTGCGGGGATTTTGGAGAAGAGCAGCAATAAGGTGTATCTTGATACTGAGGGCTTGGGGCTAAATATTAGTAGAGGAGAGGTGGATAGGAGTAATCGGAGGGAGAAGTAGGGTGGACGACTGGAAGGGACGTTGGTGCGGAGACGGGACTAGGAGAGATTCGGAGATGGGGACGGCCGGAGTGTGCTTGTAGCATGAAAGGGAGAAAAGATTCGGACGGGAAAATGAGCGCTGTGTATATGTACTCTCCAACTTCGAGATCATGGCAAAGCCACGAAAGAGTTCTTGAACATCGCGTACAAGTCTCCGAGAAGCAGTTGCTACACACATGCCAAATCCCAAGCCTGCCATGCACAGACAACGCCAGACACCATGCTAGATGAGAGAACAGATGACCACCCTTGAGCCGAATCATGCCAGCAAATCGACTTATCCTGAGAGCAGGTCTAGATCCCGAAGATCGCGTAATGTGCACTCGGCACGCCTGGTATGCGGTCCTCGAACCAGAGTCTATCTGCCTCCTGTACATACTTGTCAGTAGCTCTTCGTATGACCCGAGTACAGATCGGTGCAAGGATTGGGAAACGTACCCATGTGATGTTATTGTAAGCGTTCATGACCGAGCAGACGGTGTTGATGATGAAGAAGAGGAGGAAGAGAAGCCAGTACGCGAGATCATCCTCTGAATCCCGTTGCACGTAGGCCGGGATGAAGGTCGCTAGGGCGATTATGGCTGTAGGCTAGAATGGAGTCAGCACTCTGCACTTGCCACACCCACATTGAAATGAGAAGATCAGACTTACAAGCATCAACCTCTGCAGCCTAACCGCAAGCCACAAAAACTGCACCCGTTCCTCCACGCTCTCCTCACTCCTCCTCCAGCTCGCTCGCTGCACCATCCCAAACACAGTCTGTAGCCACGCAGCCCAATGACACACCAAGAACGCCGTTACACAGCCAATAAACGCAGGGCTCGGAGTCTTCTGAAAGGACCCCGTTACCGCAGCGGCGATCTCGAGGATCCAGGACGGGATCGCGAAGACGTAGAAGAGCGTGTTTTCGGGGGCGTAAGGGAGGCCCCAGTGTAAGTGTAGGCGCAGGAGGTGGTTTGGGTCGGGGCGGATGGGCTCGTAGGGGTTGGCGTCAGCGAGTTTGCGGTGGAAGGGGAGTTCATGGGTTTCGTGGGCTTCGTGTGATTCTTGATTACGGTGATGAGGCATGACAGGATACTTTGTGGCGCGTAGCCTGGCAATCCTAGGTGTTTGGCCAGAAATGAGCTCCGGTCAGGAGAACTTGATGCAATAGTGACCTCAACTATCGGCGTGGTGTTGATGCTAGACTGTGTTTGCTATCTAAACAGTACACGAAGCTCGTTTGAACATCACTTGGTGTTGTACCCATGATGCTAAATCCACTGAAACCTGACTAAGGCCTCCTCCCTCATCCTGCTCCCGCGGCTCCCCGAACGTGAAGTGCCAAACAAGCTTTCTCGGCCCACTTCCCGCGCCAGCTCCACGTGTGAGGTAAAGTGCCTGCACCAGCAGCACATTGAGATCCATGCGACTGATCACCTAAACGCTAAACAGCAACTCCCTCCCCTCGAAGCTTCCTTCGCGTCTGCCTACGACGCGTAGGCCTAGCTCATGCCAACACCACGCGCCCAACATGGGTAATTCGTCCTCGCAGCCCACGCCCGCGACGACAGCGCGCAAGCCGAACTTTGTGCAAGAGGTCTTCACGTCTACGCCTAAAATGTCGCGGGATCAGGAGCAGCCCAAGGGCGCGTTACATGCGCTGCAGGAGGCTACGCGTAAGGGGAAGAAGCCGAAGCGAAGGAAGCGCGATGTGGAGGCTGAGGATGAGGAGATGCGGAGGCTGCAGTTGTCGCAGATAGAGCCTGAGGTTAATGCGGGCATGGAGGTGAAGGAAACGCGAGAGGAGATTCTATACGATGTGGAGGAGGAGGTGGCGGAAATTGCCAAGCCGGCGAAGTCGAAGAAGCGCATGTCACGCGAGAACAAGGAGCTGCAGAGGATGGAGGCTGAGGCTGACACTGCTGCTGCGAGTATGCAAGTCGCGGTGGAGGCTGCTGACCCTGTTGTGAAGAAGCCGAAGAAGTCTCGGGGGAAGCCGAGTGGCTTCAAGCTTGTGCCTGCCGCACTAGCTGGTCAGGTGGACGGGATTGCAGATACAGGTCTAGGCGCTGTGATAGACGAATTAGGCGACGCGGAGAGGGAGAAGGACGTCGTGGAGGAGAGCAAGCAGGTACAGCATCGCAGACGGGGATCGAGTGGCAGCTTCCACTTTAGGAGAGGAGGTGCTCGCGATCAAGAAACAACGATCGATACAGTGCCTTCGACATTTGGCGATGTGGATGCCAGCGCCATCATGGAAGTGGATAGATCGGAACGCGAGGACGGTCTCACGACTGCACGCAACGTGGTCGCTGTGCAGGTGCACAGCCCTGATGTTAGTGGTCAAGCACAGGTGCTCGCTGAGACTTCTGACCCCGACCAGATGGATGTGGACGCGCCTGCGAGGAAGGCTTCTGCACAGAAGAAGCGCAAGCGAACAAGCACAGAAAATGTTGCAGTAGCGAAGCCGTTGGCGATCACTATGGAGGGCACTAATGATGATGCTGCTGCTGATCCTAGCCATGTAGAGCTACAGAAGCAGCGCAAGAAGCGCAAGATGACGCGCGAAGCGGGTGCTGACAAGGCGAGCAATGCCGTACAGCAAGGTGCCGTGCAACCCAAGCATACTCAAGGTCCGACACCGCCCTCAGACAGAGTTTCAGTCACACCTGGAAAGCGCACAGCCCTCGCGTATGGTACGGATCGCTCCAATTTTACGGCAGAGTGGGCCAACTCAGCAGAGCATGCATCGACTGTGCGTCTGTCGCAAAGCGAGCACTCGCCTACACGGCAAGCATTCCGTTCGCACCGACAGCGCAAGGCGCTGGACGCAGGGGAGCCTGCAGCTGAGCCTGATGCTGAGCGAGCGAAGGAAGTCGCAATGGACAGAGAGCGCACACTGGAGCTGCGCGCGGTACAGGACGCGACAGAAGCTTACTTGGCGCCTTTCAATGCAGACCCGAAAGAACAGGACATCGTGAGCCCTGATGACGACGATCTCATGGCAGAACACACCACACAAGACGATCTTGTTGCCGCGACTGAACCTGCAGCGCAGCGTCCTAAAGGCAAGCTTAAGCGAAAGCGACTACCACAGCCATTGGGCGACATGCAGCAAAAGCCAGCCCCGCCGACAGAAACATCAGCAAGAAATGAGACCTTAGAGCCAGCGGGGTCCAGACCTATACTTCGGGAGAGAGCTATGCCCGGTGGCTACAGTGCACGCACGACCGCAGAGCAGGCTGGAAGGAACACGGACGAAGGCCGTCCCGCCAAACATAATCCAATCAAGGGCGCTTTCTCGGACGCAGAAAAGGCATTGGTAGATGAGATCTATCATCATTGTTTGCAGCAAAGTGGCATGACCGAAACCGAGTTCAAGGCGCAGATCCAGGATTGGAGAGAGGCTACCATTTTGAAGACCGCTGTGCAAGATGCGCTGCCCAATCGGCCCATCGTCGCGATTCGCAAGTTCTGTCAACGCCGCTATCATAACGCCGAGACTGGCAGCTGGACAGCGGAGCAGGACGAGGCATTGCGAAAGGCATGTGTCAGCAATCCTGGCAGATGGGTAGAGATCAGTGCACTCGTTGGCCGCACTGCCGCATCCTGTAAGGATCGGTGGCGAAACCAGGTCGACCTGCCCGAGGCGCACCGGGTTGGGGAATGGACCGCGGACGAAGAATCCACTCTCCGCGAGGCTGTCAGAATAGCCACGGAATTGCTACAGTCGCAACAGGACGAGCCGCTGCCCACAGATCGCGCTAAGCTTAGCTCCCTCCTCGCCTGGCAGCCTATAGCCGACAACGTCCCTGCCCGTAGCGCAAAGCAATGTCGTGAGAAGTGGTCGAAGCTCAACCGCACCCGCTCACGCAAACTCGACCGGGCAGAGCGCAAGTATGCTACATGCGAAGTAGGTGACATCTACACCATGCTTACCGAGATTCACACGGCGATTCCGGATCACTCTTTCCCTTACGAGCCGGAGAGTAGATTGTGGGCCACAATATCCCGTACAAATCCGACTTCCTGCTATAGCTCTGCGATGCGCAGACTCGCTATCGAAGATGCCAAGTCGAACTACGAGGAGAGTGTTGATGTTAGTGGTACTGTGGCGGCTTCTGCGAAAGCAGTGGCAGAGTATTTGGAGCAGGCATGGGATGCGCAGGTGTTGAGAGATCAGAGGTCGTTCAAGGAAGCTGTCAGCCAAAAGGAGCCAGATAATGGTACTGAATCTAGTGGCTTCATGGGAAACGCGCAGAAGAGGCTCGAAGCGCAGCAGCATCTGGCAGAAGAGAAGGATCGAAAACTCGCGGAGAAGAGAGCACAACGCGGAGCCGCTAAGAAGGCACGCAGGGAGGCCGGCAAGCAGGCGCTCAAAGAACGCATCAAGATGAATCAGTCCAGCCCGAACGGCAGATTCAGGTCTGCTGCGCGGGTCGTCGAGAGCGACGAAGACGAAGACGACCCGGAGCCGCACACTGTGCAGAGACCAGCGCCAATCTCAGGACGGACTTCATTCGTCGCCCCGGAAGATCCCACGACTGTAGATCCCATCCAAGACGACACTTCGCCAGACAAGGCCTCCGCCGTCAAAGCCAAGGTCGTCGCAACCACAGAAGCTCACGACCAAACCAAGGCACAACCAACGGCCGGCCATGAAGCCGCCAAGCGAAAGCCGACTGGAGTCCCGAAGGCCAGAAAAGCACAGACTTCTGCAGGTAATACTGCTGCTAAAGACGACGCGCCTGAGTCGCTTGTGTCTGCTGATCCGAAGAGTCCGACTACGAGGAAGAGCACCGGGCACTTTGCCGTGCCGGGTAAGTTTGCGGCTAGGGCGAAGTTGTACGAGGAACACATGGGGGACTACTTTCGGAAGTGATGGGGTATGTACTTTGTGACTGATTCTGTTTGATTGTTCGCCTCCGAGAGGTAGGGCTGCAGAGGGAGAAAGATGTATGGATGGCTGCAGGCTCGCGCCACATTGACTGTATGAACACGAGGTACAGAGCATAGTGTAGAGAGTGTATACTATAACATGCCTTGTACTTGACGTGTTCACTGGAGGAACTCATTAGTCCACAAACTACCCACATCGACCTCCACCTTCACCAGACTCTCCTTCCGCAACCATCTGACCCACTCCTCCCATCTCTCCGTCCGCATACTCCCCAGCTCACCCTCACCTCCATAATACCCATTAACGCTCCCCTGACTCCGTTTCAAGAACTCTCTTCCCTTCCCCTCTCCACACTCCTTCTCCAGCACCCCCAGCACCTCCTCTCCCTTCCCCTCAGCCAAAGCCATCTCATAACCCTCCCTCGTAGCCCGACAAAAAGCCCTAAATGCCTCCTCACTCACGCCCTCCTTCGCAGCAGCGTTCCGCACAATCACAGGCGAGTACCCATACGGCACGCCCTTGCCCTCCGGCCCAGAGACAGAGAAGATGCTTAAGTTCCTTCCCTCGAGCTCTGCCTCTACGCCCTCCCACGGGAGGAAGATCCACGTGGCGTCTAGCTCTCCCTTCTTCACACGCTCGAAGAGATCGCCTTTGCCTGTATCCTTCTCGATCCCCAGCTTCGCACCCTCTCCGCCATCCTGCTCGATTAGAGCCCGGATAATGCTGTCCTCGTAGCGGGCGTTGTAACTCCCATACTTCCTCCCCTCCCTTCCCAATTCTCCGATGCTCTTCACAGTCGTCGACACAATGGCACTCGCGTCTTTCTGGCAGATGGCGTAGATTGCCTGGAGTTTCACGCCAGGTTTGGCGGACTCGGCGTACGCTATTACGGATTCTGAGGGGACTATGGCGAGGTCCGCGATGCCGCTTTCGACTTGTTTGGCGGGGGTGGTGTAGTTCGAGAGGTCTGGGGAGATCAAGGTGACGGCTAGAGGTGGTGAGGCGGTGGAGTAGAGGCTCTGGGAGAGGGCGAGTAGCAGGCCGGTGTGTAGGGTGTTGGGGGTCCAGTCGAGGGCTACGCGGAGGGGGATGGGGTCCGGCATCTTGAAGAGGCTAGGGGAGGAATGACTTGGAAGATGAGGATGGCTCAGCGATATATAGAGAGGGAGAGAGATACCTAACTCTGCACTGCACTACTGAATCTTAGGTCATTGGGAAGTATATGTGATTGAGCATGTCACTTGTAGTGGGGTGGAAGAGACGGCTCATGCGTGTGAGAGGATCAAGTGCTGCTGTAGCGGCTAGGTGAAAATGTCACAATCGATCATGTCTTTTGTGTACTCTAGATGACCGAAGTCAAGAAGTCTCGCTGAGACGCGTACACAGGTATCGAGCAAGTAAACGTAGCCAACACTACAGCGCATGCATAGCCTCTTATTCCGACCATACCCCATCCCACTATGACCCAATGCACCATATTCAACACGATCCAATGCTTCGATCATATATCGTCACACCCGGTCATCAGATATCTACAGCGCCTCGCCCTTCTTTCCGCTTTGCCCGCGTAAACTGCGCCAGCATACCCAGTACTCCCTCCCTACCCACCTCGTCCTCCTTGTCCGTCTCGCTCTCACCCACCCCGCCTACTCCGACAGCTCTGTCATAGTCATCGAGGTCGCTGTCTTGAGCCATGAGTCTGCTCTCCGACACACGAGAATCATTCTGCAATTCTGGAAGGCGGGCAAGCGACTGCCGATCACGAGCTTGCTGCACAGGTGAGAATGTGGAGGGTAGACGACGGGAGTCAAGGAGCGTGGATCGATGAGGTCGAGCGGGCGTTCGAGCATGAAGCGCAGCATCGTCAGGTGGACCAAGATCCATGGGCGGCCACGCAGGCGGAGGCTGATATGTTTGCAGTGCCCGACGTCCGTTGCGATGGTGATGATGGCTGTAGTACTGCGCGAAGTTCTGCACAGACGCGGCCATCTTGTCATCTTTCAACCCAAAGTAGTCGTCCCTGAGCCCATCTGGTTCTTGCAGCATGGTCGTCGGGTCCTCGATGTTCTGGTTCTTCTTGAAGCCGAAGACGGCAAAGTTGCATTGATGGCCGATGCCTTCAACGTGCACTGTGTGTTCGCGGAAGAAGTCTACGATTCGCTCACTTCGGTGATTGGCATTTCGTAAGAGTATCAGAGGTGCTAGGACGAGGGACAGGATTTCCTCGAAAAAGATGAAAATCTTCATTTGGTAGAGTGTGGCGAACTCGGCGCGGACTTCATTGGAGTGAAGTCGGTCTTTCCAGTGCGCTGGCATGTAGTGCGTGTACAGCAGCACTTCTCGTAGGTGTAGAACAGGATCGTGGGTATCGTACTCATCTGGCAGGGTTCCGTAGGCGACACCAAAGATGCCGACCATGATCGTAAGCCAGAAGACCGCTGTGCGGCCGGGTGTAATCTCGAAGGTGAGGAAGAGCTCGGTGTCGAACAGGGTGGCGAGCGTCAGCACTGCAGCGAATGCACCGCTGACGAAGGCGACGAAACGACAGAGCTGGTTCATCTTATCTTTCGGGAACTGTTTGAGGTACTCACTGGAGAATGGATAGGCCTGGCGGAGGCGACGCTGGAACAGGTGGTCAAGCTCGTTGAACTCACGGATCTTCCATTCAGCAAAGGGTGTGAAGGTGCGGGCGCTAGCTTTGGCAGGGTTGCGGGTGAACTCGATATAGTATCGGAAGAAGTAGGTGATGCAGAAACGGATAATATTCCATGGTGCGAGGATGACACTGATGATAGCAGCGAATCGCAAGCGACGACGTACGTTTTCGATGAGGGCATGACGATTCTTGATTTCTAGGGCGAAGGGTCGAGGCGTGCCTTGCTCGTCGAAGATGAAATTTGTCAGGCAGAAGTCGAAACACCACTCCAGGCTTTTTGAGTAGAATTGGCGTTCGCCTAAGAATGGAATCGTTAGGCTGAAATCCACTATATCCTTGTTGAAGAGCGCCACGTAGTAATTGTCTTTTCGCATCAGACGATTGGCAATGCTCTCGGCGTTCATGCGTTGTTGCGGCTTGGTGTACTCGAGATAGCGCTTCGCTCGAGGCGCATTGACTGCAGTAGCGACATTGGCATTCTGTATCCTGACCAGACCATCCACTACACGGACCCACGACACAGTCTGGATGTCAGCGTCGCTTATGCCCAGAACGTGATGATAGAAGTTACGCATCAGAAAGAGTCGCCGAAAGCCTCCAAGATTGTTCAGCGCTTTCGAACACGAGTAGATGATAAAGCCAAAGAGTGCGGCGTTCTTGATCCAGCCCGCGTTTGCCATGCACTTCGGTATCAGCACTTCAGAGGTCTTCTTACTGGATGGGATCTTGGAGTAGTCGACGCAAGTGGAAAGGAACATGGTAAGGCTGAATAAGAAGTTCTCGGTCAGTTGGTCGATGGCGCGTGACATGATGATAGACCAGACGCCGTGCTCGGTGTAGTACTGATAGACTTCTCGCAAGAAGCCATCGAGGTTTGCAGCATTGGTATACATCCACATGGCATCCGCAGCCTCATTGTTTTGCACCGGATGACCTGATTGTCCTCCTGAAGCGGCTTGCGAAGACCGTCTCTGACCTTGTCGCGGCATCTGCGAGGCATGTAATTTGTGTTGTCTTTGTGTAGCACGCCACTGTGCTTCGGTCTTCTGCCTGCTCGTTGCTCGCCTATCTGTTGACGGCTCTCCACGACGTGTGCTCGGCGTCTCATGCTCATCTAAGAGTAGCGATGCTGGAACATCGTCGTCCTCGTCCGCAGGCTGTCGTTGCTCCGGGTCTAGCCTTCGCGGACGGCTTCCACTAGAAGGACCCGACTCTCTCGACACCGCTCTGCGCTCGGGACTGAGCGCTACATCGCTGAAGGGGGCTGGAGCATTATGTCCCTCAAACAGCATATTCTCGGGATCATCGTCGTCGTCACGGAACGGCATGGCTGGTCGTCCTTGCGATTCCAAGTCCAGCCCAGTATCCTGGCGTACGCTGTCGTACACAGAGACATCGCCCTCCGTCACCGGCAACAGCCGTGACAGCATCCTAGATGCCAGCATCTTGAGGCAACAGTGTCCAACTGGGATCGGTCAGGCAGAAGATCCTAGGTCTGGAGGAACCTCAGGCAGGATGCAGTTGGTGTTCCACCTTGTGTCTTCGCCGCGCTCGTTGTAGTCGATCGGTAGATGTGCACATTTCTGAATATGCTCGGTTCCAAACAGTCCTAACACTTGCAAGATCTGTGATTCACCCCATGCTGGGCAGTGGTGTTGATTGCTGTCTCGGTGCCCGCGTGAGCTGTTGAACAGATGACGGAGTGTCGGTGACTAAGCGAGGATTTCGCCCAGCAACGGAAGTAAACAGCAAAATCACAGTACATCCCCGATCTCGACCATCATTCACTAACGACAGCAGCACGAAGAGATGGCGGGCAATGGCGATCTGATCGACTTTGAAGTAATTGAGTTGCATAAAGAGAACATCCAGGCTCTTCCTGGTGGTCGCTCGGCCAGGGCACTCGCTCAGATCTACTCACCCCCTTTGCTTGGGCCGCACGCATCACCAGCACTCATGCAAGATGCCAACAGCAAAGAGCGTATCGTCTTCGAGCGCGAGCTGGCCAGCATCGACGAGGTGGATGACCCGCTGGATGTGTACGATCGCTACGTGAAGTGGACATTAAATGCATACCCCTCGGCACAGGCGACGCCAAACTCTGGGCTCTTGTCGCTACTGGAACGCGCAACGAAAGCGTTCCAGGCATCTCCGGTGTACAAAAATGACCCGCGCTACCTCAAGATATGGCTCCACTACATCCGCTTCTTCTCGGACGCGCCACGCGAAGCATTCGTGTTCCTGTCGCGACAAGGCATTGGAGAGGCACTGGCGCTCTACTACGAGGAGTATGCTGCATGGCTGGAAAACGCAGGCCGATGGGCTCAAGCCGAGGAGATCTACAAGATGGGCATTGAGAAGGAAGCACGACCCGCTGAGCGACTCATGCGCAAGTTCGGCGAGTTCGAACGGAGAAAGGACGCACGACCAGCGGACGCAGATGAGCCATCAAGTCCCGCACTACCTACAGTAAGACCAGCACTCATGGCGAAGCTGGACCCATTCGCTGCTCCATCGGCACCTGCCCAGCAACAGCCTGCCGCATCGACATCTCGAAAACCAAAGTCATCGAAGATGCAGGTTTTCTCAGATGACTCTGAGCCTGCCCGACCGGAATCAGGCGCTTCGTCCAAAGGCTGGGACAACATCGGCTCTATCGCCGAGCGCAAGAAGGAGAATGCTCACGCAGCAAAGCCTTGGGCCGGTGAGACACTCAAGACAGGCAAGACCAACGGCGGCATGCCCAAGATGACGGTGTTCAAAGATGCAGTAAGTCTACCCTAGAGTCTTCCACGCCCATCCCTCGCGCATTATGTTTACGATAACAGGACTAAGATTACTTCCCGTGTGCATAGTCATCAAAGTCGGCATCCTTACCTCTACCTAAGCACATGTCTGTATCATCTGGGACTAAGAGTGCTCATGATCAGCAGTGCGTGCGGAACCCCAAGAATGGCAGACTGGAATGCGTGTTCGTGGAACTTGAAGCAGTGTACCCTGGTACAAAGAGCAGGCCCGAGGAGTATTGTTTTGAGGAGTTGCGAGCGCGAAGACGAGGCTGGCTTGGGAAGCAATGGGAACGAGAGCCACGAAAGCGACGTGTCGAGCCAAGTAACAACATATCGATCCTGGGTGATTTCCGAGCGACCGCAGATGAGGCGATGGAATGCGCCGCATTCTCTCCCGTGCACCACGCAGAGAGCCCTGCCGATGTCGAGCCACCCACAAGGTCGAAGCAACGAGGCTTCGAGATCTTCGCAGATGAGAAGCCACAAATTCCACCCGGGGCGATTGCGCAACATGATCCAGAGCATGCCAAAACGGCCTCTAAACGACGAGGCTTCCAAATTTTCGAAGACACGCCTTTGGTATTTGCCCCAGCGCTAACAATAGAGTCGCCGGAGAAAGTGCTCGTGGAGACGTTCTCCCGCACTATGGCACTCAACGACGAGAACGACGAGAACGCATCACCGCTTGACGATGCGAAGCCTTCTCAAGCTGAGATCGCTAAGCGCATGCGCCATGAAGAGCGTGCGAACAGAACTCGAAACATTAAGGTGATGGGCGTCAAGCACATCAAGAACGAAACGAAGACGATTCAGATCAATCTCAATTCCCCGACTGGGGCCGCTAAGGTGAAGCGAAAGAAGTCTGTTGAGAAGCCAACTGAGCCGACCATGACCATCAATACTAAGGAGGCCATGGATGAGGTTTACGATCTCTTCAACGCTCCACTGGGAGCAGAAGACGCAAACAACCCGACTGATGCCGATGAGGGCGACAGCGATGATGACTATACCACTGGAGATGAGAGCACACGGACCGGGCAACTTTCTGCGCCCATCAGTGAGTACGGCGACGAGACGAGGAATGAGATCTTCGGAGCACAGGAGGAGGTGCAGAAGCCAGAGGACAGCGCGACCAACGGCTCAGGGTGGTCCGGCTATACCGGCGCAAAGCACGCGGTCAGTGCACTGGACGAGTCCGTTGATGCTGAACCCCATAATACACCGTCTGTCGACGAGGAGGTTGACGAGCTGCTTAGTGAGGAGGTCGTGACGCCGCAAGAAGAGAACTTCCAGACGCACCGAGTGCCGATCCCTGACGAGGACTATGAGCCACCTTCGACTCAGTACAGGCAACAAGCGACGATGCTCCCAAATCATCGACTGCCCTTTATGACTCCCATAGCAGAGCAGACGGAGTCTTCGCTAGGGATAGGCACTTCGCGATCTCGAGACTACTTCAGCCACTCTAAGACGCCTAGCCGGCCGAAGAGTGGGACGAGTCAGCTGTTTGAAGAGGATGAAACGCCTAGCAGCCCCTTCGAAGAAGTCACGACCGATCTGGCGGAGGTCAAGTACAAGGTCCTCCAGCCCGTGAGGACAAAGACGACCAAGGGGACAGTCTCGCTTGGTAAAGGGTCGGCAAAGTCGCAGCTCGCAGCCAAGTCCGCACCGAATACACCGATCGAGGTCTCCAAAGGTCCAGTGATCCAGGAGCTGCAGTGCAATCCAATGGACCCAGCGCTGAGAGAGAGCATCTTGAACCAGCTCAAGCCCAGCCTTACCTTGTCTGAAGGCTACAGCCAATACAGCACCACCTCTAATCGCACGACTGAGATCAAGCGGTATATCAAGTACCTCGCAAAGACCAGCCGGAGCAGCACTGTCGCCGACAAAACCGGCACCACTATCTGTCTCCCGCCCACGCTTACCTTCCCCTCCTCCAGTACGACATACACCATCAAACGCGAGCTCGGCGCCGGTACTTTCGCCCCCGTCTACCTAGTGGAGAATAGTACCGCAATCGAAGCGGCGGCAGCCGGCTCCCTCTCCATAGGAAAGCAAGTCCACCGCAAACCCCTCGAAGCCCTGAAAATGGAATCGCCCACTTCAGCCTGGGAATTCCACATCCTCCGCCTCGCACACGCCCGCCTAGGCCTCACCCGCGCAGCAGAAAGCATCATCCGCGCCCACGAAATGCACCTATACCGCGATGAGTGCTTCCTGATCATCGACTACCGCTCGCAAGGCACGCTTCTCGACCTCGTGAACCTCGCACGTGCAGACCCATCACTCTCGACGAGCGGCTCCATGGACGAAGTGCTCGTCATGTTCCTGACCGTCGAGCTCTTCCGCACAGTCGAAGCCCTCCACGCCAAGGCTATCATCCATGGCGACCTGAAAGGCGACAATGTGCTTGTCCGTTTTGATGATCCCGGACAAGAAACAGATTGGAGTCCGACTTACTTTCCCTCCGGCGCTCACGGCTGGACGAGCAAAGGCATCAGCCTCATAGACTACGGCCGCGGCGTCGACATGCGACATTTCCGCGATGATGTGGGGTTCATTGCGGACTGGAAGACCAGCGAAGCCGACTGCGCTGAGATGCGCGAGTTGCGGCCGTGGACATACCAGATCGACTACCACGGGCTCGCGGGTATCGTGCACAGCATGTTGTTTGGAAAGTACATGGAGACTTTCTCCGAGAAAGGTATCGGACTCGGCCAGGCCGGAACGAGGACCTATCGGATCAAGGAGAACTTGAAGCGGTATTGGCAGGTTGAAATCTGGGGCGAGGTGTTTGCTGTGCTGCTCAATCCTTTGGCGCATGTGGGGGGTGAGGAGGGTGGCAAGATGCCTATGCTGAGGGGAATGAGAGGTTTGAGGAACAGAATGGAGGAGTGGCTCGAGGGGAATTGTGAAAAGGGTATTGGGTTGAAGGGAATGGTTGAGAGGATGGAGAAGGGAATTTGGGAGAGGAGGCGGAAGAGCGTGAAGAGGTGATGAGAGCGTTCACATGGCGTTTGGGTTGGAAGTATGTATGGCCATGGGATCTCGTTCTGCAGCATTTCCAGCACTCTCGTATCCCTACATACCGATCATTGAGGTCTACTTCACATCACCTTCTTACTCAGTCGTGCGTGCTATCATGCTGCACATCTGCAGATCGATCAGAGAGAACATGCGCCACCCGCGGTGCTGTTGATGTCCTGCTTCCGCGTCAGTACCTGCTCCGATAGCAAAAGTAGCGAGAACTGGACTTACCTTGGTCGTCACTGTCGTCCAGTCACATCCTACTGGCGGTGCGATGGCAGGAATCTCCTGATGCACGCCCCAAGACAGCGCCATTCTCGTCTCACCGTTGATGCTGACATTACAAGCTACACCACCGTCAGCCAGCCCACCCCGTCACTCACTCAACTCCACACTCACCAAAGAAGCTGTCGCTCGCAGCCGCCATCCTGTACAGAAGGCTGTCCCCTGTATGCAGCCAATTGAAGTCCTCTTCATACTTCGTCAAGCTGACCGTATAGCTCAGTCCATACACTTCACCCACATCCCCTGCAAAAGCGCCGTAGACTCCCAGCTCGGTCTTGTTGCTGCAGGCTGTGAGATCGAAGTCTAGAGCGCCGTAGATGAAGCCGTCGGCATCGATATCGTGGTCGATGGTGTGGAAGTATGCTGGGGTGCCGTGGCAGGTGGCGTCAGGCGCGGCGGCTAGGACGATCTGCCCGGTTGTACCATTGCGGGTGACGACGGCTGCGTGGTGGGTTTGGCTGGAGCTGCAGTAAACGAAGTCAGCTTTGATCAGAAAGATGTGAGGATGTATTTACGAATTGAGCGGATTGCAGGAGGTGAAGTCGATTGTAAATTGGCGGTAGGAGGCTGCTACTTTCGGAGCGAGGGTAAAGAGCACTGTGCTCAAGACGAGCATCATGTTGCACCCCATGCTGCGCATCTTGATGTTTGGTGGAGGTGATTACAGAAGGACCTTGAGAAATCGGCAGCAGATCAGAGTGAAGGTGCCACGAGTACATGCAGGGGCAGTCTGGCACGAGTGCGACTTCCTCAAATTCGACTTGACAGTCTCATGGAAGGTGTGGGCGTCGCGTATGCTCCTGCGAAGTACCCCGTGACAATGAATGTCATCTACCATGGCCTTCAAGAGCCCCAGTCATCAGTCCATGTACTCGTCACTTACCGAAGTAACGTACAACGCCACACTTGAGTTTACATTGAATTCTGCAGATCCATGTAGCAAGCCGAACATTCATTCTCGCTGTTCACGCTGCAGTAATACATGACACTCCTTGTTCAAATGCTCTACCCAACTTGTGGCGCTGAGGTCTCTACTGAGCCATGCATCGCGTGATATGCTGACCGTTGTCAAGTGTGGAAAGCGGTCGCTGGTCGGGATCTCATAGATCACAGTATCGTAATCCACATGATCGCACAGTGATTCGTCCGAACCTGTGAGCTCCAGAGTCTTCAACGTAGTTGGCAAATTCTCCAGAAGGCGGTACTTGTCAGACTCTTCCATTTCTGCGCCAAAACTACCACCAGCTGGCAGTGAGAGAGAGACTCAAGATCAGGTAGACTCAGCAGATCCGCAGGCCAGAATGGGATCTCGTCGATCTCGGAAGGTCGGACCCTGAGATGCTTCAGGCTGCGCCCTCCCTGCCCAGCCGATGCGACTAATCCTGCATACTCGAAGGGACACTCACATATCGACTCGTCGCCCCAGCGCAGCGACAGCGTCTCCAGTGATGGACCTTTGGAGAGGATCCAGTCGATCCCGTCAATGTCAGCGCAAGTGTTGTCCAGGATGAGGTACTTCAGAGTCGTTGTGATGGCAGTGTTTGGATCGTGAGCTCCGTGAACGCAAAGCCTGTTCCCTTTCAGCGTCACTAGCGAAGGCACCCGCAGTATTGGACCGATCTTGTCGATTTCGGTCCTTTCACAGGTATTACGGCACGTCACCGCCACTTCGCAGACATGCTGAAGCGGACTCGGAATAATGTCCCAGTCGGGGGTTGCAGCGAGTATTCGATCCGTGGTGGCGTAACGGAACGCCGTATATACCAAGGACTCCCGGGACTCCCAGGAGGAAATAAAGGAAAGCACCTCGATTTTAGGACAGAGGTAAAGTAGCAGTGCCAATTCAGCATCCTCTAATCCGGACCGAATCCCGTGTCGCAGTTTGAGCTCATCCTCATCGCTGAGACCGAGGTCCGGCCTGTTCCACGGAACATGAAGGGTAGCATGCAGTGGAACCTCGAGAAGCAAGGCAGTTTCGACGTCGTAATCTTTCAGCCATCACTTCACACGCAATTCGTAAACCGAACCGCGTAGTTGCGGGTGTTCAAGTAGGGTCCGTACAGCAGGACGCAGGCTGAAGATTCTCCGATCCTCGAAGTCAAGCGTATGATATAATTGTGGCCGCGCCACGCGGTACCAGATTCTGCTCGTCAAGCATAAGCTGAGCAGCGTCCGTGTCTTCAAAACGCGGGCCATCCGTTTTCCATCAGCAGGTCGTAGATGGACATAGATGAGTAGTATCAGCTCCTCCGAGAGTTGCGCTATCTGTGCGGCGGTGATGGGCATCAAGGTCTCAAGGAGACTTTCTGGGCCTTGTACGAGAACTCTCCGACTCACGTATGACACGTGTCTTGGGTCGGGAACGTGTAGAGGGCAGATCCTGTCACTGCACAAATGCTTGCAAACTGCAGTGTCGAGACGCGTGAGTGTTGTCCTGCCAGAGAAAGCGGAATCGACATCAGGGTAGACATAACGTCACGCGTCGTTTTCCTGCCTCAATTCGATACCTAGATGTGCTAGAGTCAAAGGTTCCTTGATGTACAAACCGTACAATTTGCACTGGCACAGCGCGGTGCTTGCTATGTCTGCTACGCAAGTACTCAATGTAGTCGCCTCACTTCACCTCGGTGGCCGTCGCTTGGTCGATGTTTCCACTGTAGACCTTCCGGATTTCCGGTAAAGTCGGCTTCACGGTCAATGTGTATCTGCTTAAGATTCGCGAAGCGGCCGCTCTTTATCATCGCGACGAGAAGCTCATCGTCTCCAAGGAAGATATCGTCGTCCGCCCATTCGATCTCCAAGGACCTCCAGTGAAAGCGGCAACACCATGTCCAGTCGATGTTCCAAGTCGAACTCCTCTTCATCTCCGTGACAGAAATGGGCCCAAGGTGGTATCCCGAGTGACCTCATTCTGAAAGCCCTTTTCAGCGTCCCACGCTGGCAGTTGTATGGATTGACGTTGTCGTATGAGATTCGAAGGGCCGTCAGTTGAGGGCCCCCGTGATTAATAGCAGCAGAAATGGTATCGAAGTGGAGAGAATGTTCAGGGGGACCGTCCCAAGACATTTCCAAGGTCTCGAGGGCCTGACATCGTGCTAGTAACCATGCCACACCTTGTGCGTCGAAACCACTATCGAGATAAGCGTGTTTCATCGTTGAGGTGAAACTCTGCGGGTAGATTTGATGTCCTCGGATGTTGATCATCTCGCTTCTGACGGTGTCTAGTCTTGGGACTTGCAATACTTCCGCGCTCTCCTGGATTGGGATACCCAGTGCTTTCTCGTGGCTGAAGATATGGAGTTCACGGACGTGTTGAAGTGGTCTGAGGGAAGTATTTTGGTGATTTCCGTCCAGCCTGGCGTCCAGGTGCCCAGATGCGCAGCTAAGAGCCGTATGCACGAGGGATTGCTGAAAGTGATCCACCATATGGAACTCGATCAGTTCGAGGCCGCAACAAACGTACAACAGCAATGCTAGCTCTGCATCCTGTATTCTTGCGCGCACTGCGAGTGTCAACCTGAGAGCGTCAGCACTGGACAATCCTAGGTCCAGCGCCTCCCAGGGCACATCGAGACCGCCCTCGATGTCGGTGATAATGTTGCTAGTACAAATCGGCCCTCGATCATACTCAGTCTTCCAAGTTGTGACCTGAAGCGACTTCACGAGTTTGCAGAGCCTCGGGTCCTTAAGCAGCACGCGGAGGACAGGTCGCAGACGGTTGATTCTGGGTCCTTCGAGGTCCAACGCATGATATAAGTGCGACTTTGCCGCGATGTAACATGCCTTACTCGTGAGGCACATATCCCGCAAGGTATTCAGTGCCAAATCGCGCGTCTGTGCCGTGTGGCCTTTTGGACGCAATTGCTCGCAAACGAGGGACCATAGCTCTTCCGGAAGCTGAGCCATTGGAGTGATGATCTCGGCTGGTTTCAATGGACCAGCGAGCGCGCTCAGTGACCAGATCGCTGTGAGGCATGAAGAAGCAGTGAGACGAGCTGCGGTCTGGTTGGGTGTTAACAGAAGTTCTGGTGTCTACGATCACCATCGGCCCAATGATATCATGTCGAGTAGTGTCTCAACAAAAGACAGGGGACCTCTGCGGTTCAGCAAGAAACGCTTGGAATGCGTTTCTTGCGAGAGTTACATGTATGGCACAAGCCCATGAGCTCTCGTCGCAGACGTGACTGTAAGCTGCAGCCCTAGGCTTGACGGAAAGACGGCCCTACATCGCGACTACCTACATACGAGCTGCGTCACTCGGATCGAGGATTGCATCCAGCGGAAGAGCGCATGGCACTCGACGGGATCTTCTCGTCACTACTCTTCACCAGACATGATTGGCCGTTTCGTCCAGATGGCAATCATGAGCATAACAAGTGGCAACCCTTGAGTCGTTCAGACTGCGGCTCGAGCGCGTATATATCCACGTCGCGATCCCGATCGTCACGTCTCCCGCTGCAACACTATCCGAGTGCTGTCACTTGCATCAAGCTCCCAGCTTGAAGCCTTCACGTCTACGCTGAACGCTCGGCTGCGATGAATAATAACGGTATCGAGTGTCTTGAATCGCGCGTCTGTCATCAAAGTCCACAAGACCTGATCATGCCAAGTCGCGTCGTTCTCGTCTGCCTGAACGATCTCAAGAATCTGTAGCGAGTATGGCAGGATCAATGTCAGCCTAGACTCTTCGTTATAGATCGTCTGATGCTCATGCTGAAGACCGAAGAGAATTCTGGATGTCACCGTGAAGTCGCGCAGGCTACGTGCGTCCTGCATGTTGCTGATACATTCACCCGTCATCGTGCCATCGACATGTAGGAGCTCCAGGCACCGTATATCGTTAGATTTACGGGCCATCACAGCCGATATTTCGTCCCATGTCGGGATGCCGTCGCACCAATTCGGGTGACCCAAGTACAAAAGTAAGGTGTGTAGGGCATGGGCATTGGTCCAGCAGTCTGGACACGCCAGTGCTGTCAAAACAGGCTGACGTGACGGACAGGTATCTGAGGTTTGGCATCCTGGGCAGATATTGAGTATGCGGCGAGTGCAAACACAGGCTCGCGACTTTCAGAGTGCTGAGCTTGGAGAGCTGTAGTATTGGAATGAGCTGCCTAATTGCGTAGCCTCCTGCAAGTCCGATACTTTCGAAGCTGATCCAACCAGCCTTTACTCCAGTGTCCCACCTTGCAGGTTGAAGGATACTTTCGCGGAGACACTGCAGAGAGTTCTCAGAGCCAGAATCGAACGCGGACAATGCAGTTCCACTGGGCTCCATCAAGCTGAAGCAAAGGGCGCCATGGATCAATGTCTTCTCGAAGCTTTCGGACGGACAGTAGTAGAGTACCTCTAGCTTGCTGCACATGAGGAGCAACAAGGCCCCATCCGCGTCCGTAGAGCGTTTGTGGAACGCTGAGTGGGGTTTCTGCGCATATTCGCCTTGAAGATCAAGACTTTGCGTGATCGATGATAAAGCACATGATGACGTGCCTGGACAAGCACCCGGTGCGGCATCCCAAGGTCGTGAGGGTGCCCGCGGTCTGTCGTCAAAGTCCGTCTTCCAAGGCGTGGTACGCAGTATCTTCACGAGGTCACAGAGTGCAGGCTCCGCGATCAGTGCCTCGAGTAGGAGCCTCAGACCGGTGATCCTATCATCCTCGAAGTCAAGGGAATGGAACAGCTCTGGGCGCGCGGCTTTGTGGCACTTCCTGCTTGCGGCTGAGAGATCCAGTAAAGTATGCCGATTTACCGCGCGAATCTCGCCGTCCCAATCGATGGGTCGTAGCTGTACAGCTATCAAGGACAGCAGCTCGATGGGTAATGTGTCCATCACGTCTCATCGAGGCCGCAGCCGAGTCCCCTCTGGCAGCATTGCCGTGCGAGTACCAGCACTAAGAGACGGGGCCACTGACTCAATGGTCTCGTCCTTAATCTGCCGACCACGCCTATGCAGCGCTCAAGGCTTGCTGAGTTGTGAACTTGAGCTTCGGGAAGACTGAATGGGTACTGTGTAGTCACCGCACGCAACCCGCTTACTCAGCATTTCATGATGCCTGAGGTACAGCACTGTGTCGACTCTCACTGAATATACATTCGCATACAGTGCAAGCAAAATCGAGGCGCGACGGCGCATTCCTACTGATGACAGTCCCCTCCGACGCGGTCTCCAATGTCTCGGAAGCACCCCAAGACCCCACCCTCCGCGTCCTCTCTCTAAATTGCTGGGGTCTCAAATACATCTCCACCCACCGCGCCGCCCGCCTCTCAGAGATAGGCCGTCAAATTGCCTCCCTAGATCCCCCACCAAACATAGTAGGCCTGCAAGAATGCTGGACCCAAGCCGACTACCTCGCCATCCGCGACCTAACCTCCCACATTCTTCCCTACGGTAAATTCTACCACTCTGGCATCTTCGGCGGCGGGCTCGTGATCCTGTCAAAATGGGAGATCGAGGAGAGCTCCATGTACCGCTACCCCTTGAATGGGCGACCGGCGGCCTTCTACAGAGGGGACTGGTACGTGGGGAAGGGCGTTGCTTGTGCGAGGATAAGGTTTGGGAGGGGGAGGAAGGATGTGGTGGAGGTGTTCTGCACGCATTTGCATGCGCCGTATGAGAAGGAGCCGTATGATGATTATTTGTGTCATCGGACGGCGCAGGCTTGGGAGATTGCGAAGAAGATGAGGCATGCGAGGGAGAGGGGCCATGTGGTGATTGGGTTGGGGGATTTCAATATGCTGCCTTCGAGTCTGGCGCATAGGTTGGTGGAGACGCATGGGGGCGTGAGGGATGTCTGGAGACTGAGAAAACCGAACTCTGCACTTGGCGCTTGGGAGGATGGGCATGCGGGAGCCGAAGAGGGCGCTGCTTGCCCGCATGTCGAACATTGCATTAGTGAGCATGGCGCGACTTGTGACTCGCAGCTCAACACCTGGCGGTGGAGCAAAACTATGCGAAAAGACCTGGGAAAGGGAAGGGATACGGTCATCGCGCCGCATACTGCAGACCCCCGGGCTAAGAGGCTGGACTACGTGTTCTTCTCGCCTGGCGAAAATCGCGCGGGAACATGGCAGGTGTCCGATGTGCGAGTTGGCATGACTGGAAGGCACCCGGAACTCCGATGCTCACTGAGTGACCACTTCTCAGTCGAGACCGTCATTGAGCGTGTTACGGAAACGGACCAGGTCGAAGATGAGCCGACAGAGTATCTGCCGCTAAGTACCTACGACGAGATCCTTGCAATGACTCGCAAGTACACTCTGCGCGAGCGCACGCAACGAACCCTTCGACTCGGACACTTTGGCTTCCAAATTGCCATGTCAGTTGGCTGCCTCATCGGCGTCTGGTGGTCGCCAAGGAATTACGTTGCTTTCATTCTCATGGTGCTCAGTTCTGTCGGGCTCAGCGTAGGCGTTCTGGAAGGGCTCATGGGTGGTCTGTTTGTTGGCAGCGAAGAGCGCGCATTGCGGGAGTTTGAATGGGAGATCGAGAATGCTCGGAAGCTCGCAAGCAAGGCGATCGAAGAGCGCGAGAAGGCTGGTCAAGGCAATGTAAAGATAGACGATGTCGCTGTACCATAATGCCGAAGTGATTGAATCATTGGCGCGAGTCAGGCGTCGCTGTCATCGCTCTTCGGCTTCTGAATTTAGGCGCGATGAAGCGAGGGGATGCTGGATATGAAGAAGTGTCCACTTGAGAAAGCCATGGGGAGAGATGCGCGAATTGAAGGCACAGAATGTCGCGATGCAAAGGATAACTGAAGGTCGTTCTACCGATCTGCGAAGTTTCTAAGGGTTATGGCGAACTCAGAGGTTGATCAGGGCTTGTCTTCATCTCGTCGGGGCAGATATAACGCCTCCGTAGCGAGTTCATATATCGAGCCGTCCTTCGGTAATCGAGTACCGCCGGCTCAGCAACATGTCATCGAAGCAAAACCACACAGCCGAAGTTCCCTCTCACAGTAGCAATGCTTCCAATGTAATAGTCATTACCATCAGCTTTCCGTGAATACTAGACACTTCCCCCCTACCCGCCACGATCCGGCTCCTCACAGCCCAGCGCAGCACAGCGCAGAGAGTCACCCGGGTGCATAGATCTGTCAGCATTATCTCACAACGCGCTTTCATCCGCCCCCACCAAAAAGCCCCACTAGAGAAGAAGTTCCGTTCGATGAAACGCTCCTCAACACTTGCATCTACCAAACATTCCACTGCTACATCTGTTGCTCGTGATAAGCTGGACGATCCTACGAACTTCGCTACTAGCAAGAGCAATACTGCGCAACGACGATTGACTGGACTTAAGGATCAACTTGTCAAAGAGAATACCGCTAATATGGGTGACGTCGAAGCTGTGTAAGTTTTTGCCCATGTTCCTGCAGTAGGCCATAAAATAGAGGCAGTCTTGCGAGGGAATGAGGCAATGGTCGACTACGGTCACTCTCAATGCTCTCGCTTCAGCGTCAGTGTACTGTCGGGTGCGAGTGAGGCGGTGCAACAGGCGCTTTCCTGGAGCATCAGCCTCCGTCGAGCACTGGGCATCGCAATGCTTTCTGCCATTCATGTTGCGCAATGCTAACGAATACGGCTCTACAGCGGAGACTTCGGTCTCATTGGCCTCGCGGTCATGGGTCAGAACTTGATCCTCAACGCCGCCGACCATGGCTTCACTGTCGTGGCCTTCAACCGAACTGTCGCCAAGGTGGACCGTTTCCTCGAGAACGAGGCAAAGGGCAAGAGCATCGTCGGCGCACATAGCATCGAGGAGTTCGTCAAGAAGCTCAAGACTCCCCGCCGCATGATGTTGCTTGTCATGGCTGGCAAGCCAGTGGACGACTTCATTGAGACACTCCTACCGTTCTGCGAGAAGGGCGACATCATTATCGATGGTGGCAACTCGCATTACCCCGATACCAACCGCCGGACGAAGTACCTCAAAGAGAAGGGCATCCGATTCGTCGGTTCCGGTGTCTCTGGTGGCGAGGAGGGTGCACGATACGGTCCCTCGATTATGCCCGGTGGAAACGAGGAGGCGTGGCCATACATCAAGGATGTGCTTCAGGGCATCTCCGCGAAGTCTGATGGCGAGGCCTGCTGTCAGTGGGTCGGTGACGATGGTGCCGGACACTACGTCAAGATGGTGCACAACGGTATTGAGTACGGTGACATGCAGCTGATCTCAGAGGTATGTGTGGACGGAATTCATTCGAATACGTTGTGCGAGTACTGACACTCGGATCAGGCATACGACATCATGAAGCGCGGTCTCGGCATGAGCGGAAAGGAGATGGGTGACACCTTCGCAGAGTGGAACAAGGGTGTGCTCGACTCATTCCTCATCGAGATCACCCGCGACATCATGTACTTTAACGACGATGATGGTGAGCCACTTCTCGAGAAGATCATGGACGCTGCAGGCCAGAAGGGTACTGGAAAGTGGACTGCTATCAACGCACTCGACATGGGCATGCCCGTGACTCTGATCGGTGAGGCTGTATTCGCTCGCTGCTTGTCTTCGCTCAAGGCCGAGCGTGTGCGTGCCAGCAAGAAGCTGGAAGGCCCGAAGCCCAACTTCACTGGCAACAAGAAGGAGGTTCTTGACAACCTCCGCGATGCACTGTACGCTTCGAAGATCATCTCGTACGCACAGGGCTTCATGCTCATGCAGGCTGTAAGTGTCGATCAAGCTCATGAAAATGAAACCCGAACACTAACACACGATACAGGCCGCCAAGGAGTACAGCTGGAAGCTCCAAAAGCCCGAAATCGCCCTTATGTGGCGCGGTGGCTGCATCATCCGCTCCGTCTTCCTTAAGGACATCACCAAGGCCTTCCGCTCCAACCCCGACCTCGAGAACCTGCTCTTCGACGACTTCTTCAACAAGGCTATCCACGAGGCGCAGGCCGGCTGGCGCGACATCGTCTCCAAGGGTGCGCTTTGGGGTATCCCCACGCCTGCGTTCAGCACTGCCTTGTCGTTCTTCGATGGCTACAGGACCGAGGATCTTCCCGCCAACTTGCTGCAAGCGCAGAGAGATTACTTCGGTGCGCACACGTTCCGCATCAAGCCCAAGTACGCCAACGAGAAGTACCCTGAGGGCAAGGACATCCACGTCAACTGGACTGGACGTGGTGGCAATGTTTCCGCCTCAACGTACACTGCTTAGATTGACTGAATCACGTCTGCGTCGGAGACGCTGCATGATCAAGTGAACTGAGCAGATAGTAGGAGAAGAAGAGAGGAGCGGTGAGGGGGCCAAGTTGAGGCAATGGGAATAGACTGGGCTGTTACATATGTTGAAAACCATCTTGCCCTTCATCATTTCCAGTTCTTACTACCCAGAACGCCACTAGACCCACAAGCCCTCAATTCCAGGTCAATCACTCCTCCACCCTCCCCTCATAGCTCCCCTTCACCAACTTCTCCAACTCCGCCCCCTTCGCCCCAGTTACACTCCCCACAAGATCCCCATCCTTGAACACATGAAACGTCGGCATGGCATTTGCTCCTAGTTCTTGGGCGATGTCTGGTGTGGTATCGGTGTCGTAATTGTAGAACCTAGCTTCGGGGTATTTGGACTGTAGCTGCGTGACGAAGGGGGCGATGGCTTTGCATTGGCTGCACCAGGTTGCTGTTGCTTCGAGGACTGCGAGACCGGGGGCGTTGGAGGCTTTGAGGTAGGCGGGGAGGGAGGTCAGGGTTTCCATTGTTGCTTGGGGATGGATCTTGAGTAAATAGGGTTGTTGGTGAGTGGCGAAGTGTCTGGTGAGGATGTGGTTTATTCGCTTAGCTACTTGACAAGGCGACTCGCCCTATGATCACCTACCTACCTACTACTTGATCTTTAAGCTGCAGTGGCGATCTGCTGGAGGACTGGAGCTCATCACGGGTGCCCCGCTTGCGCTCCATTGCACCGAAAATTGTTTCGATGAACTGCGAGTACGAAAGTGATGCCTGGGCTCCTCTCCTGGTCTGGAGAGGATGCAGGCAGTCGATAGGACCATATTAACTCTGCAGCTTACAACTCCTCCTTGCCCTTCTCTTCGCCCTTCTTCCCGCCACCCATACCTAGCATACCCCAAAGTCCACCCAAGATCGATCCAGCAGGCGGGTACATCTTGCCTGACCTCTCGATCT